>CM037088.1:105270598-105644349 GCA_020916435.1 Oxytropis ochrocephala
TAGTCGAAAGTGCAGAGCAGCAAGGTAGTGGGCGGTTACTCTCCGTAGTTTTAGGAGGCGCATTACCCTTTCCCCACGATTGTTCCTAGGAGTATAAATACCCCTTTGTAATAGGAAACAGGGTCACCACATTTTACAAAAAAAGCGAGAAACTCAACTTCCAAGTCAAAGCGAAACACGAGTGAAAGCAGATCCTTGTATGCGTGTTGGTGAACCATTTTTCTTTCTTCATTTAATGCAAAGTCTTTACTTTCTTTTTACGTTTGTTGCATTTATTGCTTTTACTTCGCTTCCAAGTTATTTCTTTCTACCATTCTCTGTTCTTACGTACTTCAAAAAACACAAACTCAATGGCAATTGTCAAAGAGATTTTCTAGTTTGATCTCACAGTCTCGATATTGAAAACTAGTGATTGTTTGCTAAAAACACCAAAGAAACAAATTGGCACGCCCAAGATGGGACCTTTGCCATTAATTTTGTGTCTTTTCTATCAGTATACGTGTTTGTATGCACTTGAGGAGTGGTAGGATGGTACGCACCAATTCTAACAACGCCTCTAGTTCCACCCCTGTGATATCACAAGTGCAAGGAACAACGGTAGATTCTGCCAATGTCAGCGTTGGAAATGTTACAGGGACTATGGCCCCAGTGACATCAATAACCGTTCCCACGATGTCAATGACCAATGTTGGTTCGACATCGTCTATGGCCTTGCCACAAAGTATAGGACTTCCTTCTAGTCCTTATGTGGCAACAGGAAATAGTTTGGAGACACGTTTCGAACATGAGTCTACCACCATACTTTTGGGGTATATGGCATGCTCTTTGGAATGCCACATGTCTCGACCTTTTCTCCTTCACACGCGTCTTCCGAGGGCATACTTGGTCGAAATCCTCTGCATTAACCAATGCGTCCTTGTTGGCATTAAGACGGCAAGTGGGCGAAGCAATCATGATATGGTTAATATCTTTGACTCAACAAATTGGTATGCGTGTTTAATCCTTTGATTCAGAACACAAATACCAGTTACCAAATGTTAGCAAACCAAATGGGTAGGATTGCAGATTTCTTTGGGGCTCCTACAGGAAACAATAGGCAATTACCCAATTGTGGGAATAATGCGCCTAATACCCCACGAGAGATCGATTCCATCGCCGAAGCCCGTGGTTGTGGGCGAACAACGAGGACGGGAAACCACGTCCCTGAAGTAGTTATGGTAAATCGAAACCAAAATGCCGATGAAGTTGTTCGACAAGTGCAACGGAATAACGTTTGTGCTCAAGACAACATAGCCACTTTGGTAGAAACCATAATGGCGCAGAATGGCCTTAACGTAGGGTTACACAGGCCTAATTTCATATCGCCATTTGTGTGAATATGTCCTCTGAGCGCATTGCCGAGGGGTTGGAAAATCCCTAAATTCACTAAGTTTGGGGTGATACCAATGAGTCCACCGTCGAACACATTGCCGGTACATGATCGAGGCGGGGACATAGCCAAAATGAGAGTTTGAAAATGAAATATTTTCCAAATTCTCTCGACTAAGAATGCCTTTACGTGGTTTACCACTCTACCCCCCAGTTCCATATATACATGGGGGCAATTAGAAAAGGCTTTTCATGAGCGTTCTACATGGGCGATCGAAAATTAGTCTTAAAGAATTGGCTAGTGTTCGACGTAAAGTGCTCAAGCCATTGACGACTATCCGAATAGGTTTAGGCTATTAAAGGCTAGGTGTTTCACACAAGTGCACGAGCATGAGCTTGTCGAAATGGTGCGCAGTGCCTTGATTATTCAATCGTAAAGAAATTGGATACCTCTCATTTGAGAGACATGGCCCGATTAGCCGATAGAGTTCGACAAGTTGAAAGGCTTAAAGAGGAAAAGGCTAGAGTGAATAAGTTCAATAGAAAAGAAAACTCGGTTGGCTTTCACAAGAAAGAAAAGATAGCCTATGTCGATGAGCAATTCGACTTTGCGTTTAGTGATGTCGAGTCCGAGGAAATAGATGTGGGTGAACTTAAGCACGGTCCTCCTATGCTGTAAATTATTAAGGCACGCAAATGGGAATAATCCCGTGGAGCCAAAGAATGATAGATTTGTGCCTAAGACATACACTTTTGATGTTACTAAATGCGATGAGATCTTTGATTTATTAGTAATCGATGGCCAAATCATAGTGCCAAATGGCACTGAAAGTTCCTCCTCTCGAGCAGAGGAAGAGAAAAGGGTTCTTGTAAGTTTCATAATTTTTGGGACATACAAATCGACCGTTGTGTTCTTTTCGAGGACATGGTTCGAGAAAGCAATCGAAGAAGGAAGGCTCAAATTTGGGGACAAGAAGAATAAAGCACCTATGCAAATCGATGACCCACTTCTTCATCAAGTGGAGGCTATGTACGTGAGAACCAGTTGAGATGAATATCAATATGGTGGATGCTAAAATGGTGGATTCTCCAAAGCCTATCAAACCTTCTGTTGACAAACTCAAAAGTGTTGTGCAAAAAGGTGCTGCTGTACAACATGTCACTCAGGAAGAATATAATGAGAAGGTACAATCTGTGTACCCCAAAGCTGAGGAAGAGTTGATAGACTTCACGAGCAGTGTAAACCGAGAAACTACGAGGTCATGTTGTGCCCAAGGTGTAGTGCTGTGTTCGATAAGGAGGCAGCTAAAAGTGTCGAATGCTGTGAGGTTCGACAACCTCTAAAAAGGAAATGTCCAGACAAGAGGCCAAACTTTAGCTTTAAAAGAGGAGACCTTCCTTACAAGGTCAAAAGTTCGAACAAGGCTTCGACAAGCAAACCACGATTTCTTTGGCAAAAGCCTTGATCAAGAAGGAATTCGTGTTATCCGCCTCTGCTAAGCCATTTATTCCAAGAGCGAGATCTCTCCAACGAAAAGTGGATACATCTTTGGGTGTAGACACTATAGGAATCTTTGCCGCGAGAATCTTTGAAACGGTCAAGCCACATACATGTGAGGCCGCAAAATATAATTATAAGAATAATTATAAAGGGAAGAATCCCATGACTAAGACCCAATGGCGTCGTTATCAGCGCTCGAAGAAGAAGGCGAAGACTTGTCGCTTTTCGACAAGAAAACGCCAGAGAAGGTTCAAAAGCGGCTAAGAGTACGACCTACAGAGCCGTGGGAACGCATTTAAAGTAAACATAGGTCTTTGCCAATCGGGTAAAGGTTGGGAATAAGGCTAAAGGAAAATCTATTGCGACAGAGGAACCTAGGAGGCTCGCATTGGAGAGAATTTTTCCTCCATTAACATCATTGAAGAAGGAAAGCGCCGTTCGACATGGATGAAGACGTTATTGCCGGTTTGAAGACTCGAAGTCGGGTTTCGGCGTCCGCGCAGCGTGGTGTCCATTACGCCTAGTGAGTATGCGCGATTCATAAAGACTCAAATGATGTCGAAGAAGACTTCATTGGAGATATGGCTAATCACAAGCCAATGTGCTATTATGTAATGAACAACTACCGCGTCGAAGAAGCGGATGGCCACTTTCGAAAGGCCGACGGAGGCATGCAACACCATCCGAAGCCTTTATACGCCCAAGCCAAATTTAATGGTGTGGGTGTCAATAAAATATTTGTCGATGGAGGTGTTCTTTGTCAACTGATGCCTCGTGCCATCTTTGCAGACAATAGGGATGTATGATGAGACCTTAGGCCCCATAATATTGTGTTGACTAATTATGAGGGTAAACCGCCGGTCTTTGGGGCCGTTGAAGTGGAAGTGGTGGTAGGAACCGCCGGAAGGACTACCATGTTCTTTGTCATCGCTCAAAGCAAGCTATAATCTGCTCCTTGGGAGAGAGTGGATACATGGAGTAGGAGCTGTCCCTTCAAGCCTACACGAAGGCGGTAATGTGGAAGGAAGATGGTCTTGTGGAATATGTTGAAGCGGACCAAAGTTACTTCCTTCACGGCGTAAATAATGTCACCAAGGAAAATTTGAAAAACAAATGGCGAACATTGCGCCATGTTCATCTTCTAGTCAAGCATATATCTCTTGAGATAATGTGCTCTCCTCTGATTCTTTATACCCAACACATGGTTTTGTGTGGGAAAGAGAGGTGATAGAAGGTGCAAATGTCTATCCCGAGGGTGTGTTACCTCCACGGGATGGGACACCGATTCTTAAAAAGTTTTAGATGTCGCGTGCCCAATGCTTGGGATAGAATTACGCTTACATGGCCGAAAATAAAGTAAAAACGGCTTTGGAAGCCGAAATAAATCAACAAACAATGGCTGTCGAAGCCATAACTTCATCTGGAGAAAATGGTGAAGTCATAGATGGCAAGCTTGATTGCATTTATGATGACGAACCATTAGGTTTTGAAAAAGACCCTAAAGATTCGACAAAGCGCATGCAAGCTCAAGATCCAGTGGAGGAAGTGGATTTGGGAGATGGCCTAACCAAAAGGCCAACATACATTAGTGCACACCTTGATGATGCCTTCAAAACCCAAGTTATTTCATACGCAGGAGTTCAAAGATTGCTTTGCTTGGGAGTACAACGAAATGCCGGGTTGAGTCGAGAAGTGGTGGAATTGCAAATACCTATTCGACCTGGAAGGAAACCAAAGAAAGCAAACACCAAGAAGATTTGCTCCTCCAATATTGGCTAAGATCAAAGAAGAAATAGAGAAATTTGTTCAAAAGCAAATTCATCGAAGCGCGGTATGTCGATTGGCTAGCTAATATTGTTCGATAATGAAGAAAAAGCGGAAAACTTAGAGTTTGCGTAGACTTTAGGGATCTAAATAACGCAACACCTAAGGATGAATACGCAATGCCCGTGAGTGTGAAATGCTAATAGATTCAAGCAGCAGGATTTGATTATCTCGGTATGCTAGATGGCTACTCGGGGTATAATCAAATTTTTATTCTTTGAAGAGACGCGTGTCAGCTTGACTTTTCGATGTCGGGGGCATTGGGTGTTTATGAATGGGTAGTAATGCCCTTTGGGTTAAAAAAATGCTGGTGCCACTTATCAAAGAGCAATGAATTCTAAGTTTCATGATTTTATTGATGATTTTATGCAAGTATACATAGATGATGTGGTGGTTAAGTCATCCTCGAAATTGGTCATTTAGACCATCTTCGACGTTCTTTCGAATGAATGAGGAAATATGGATTGAAAATGAATCCAACCAAGTGTGCTTTTTCGTATGCGTGCGGTGAATTCTTGGGTTTTGTAGTGCACAAGAAAGGCATTGAGATCAACCAAAATAAGACTAAAGCAATTATGGAAGCGAAGGCTCCTTCGACCAAGAAAGAACTTCACTACTCTTGGGAAAAATCAATTTCCTTCGCAGATTTATTTCAAATCTAAGTGGCAAAACACAAGCTTTTTCGCCATTCTTTGAGATTGAAGAAAGAAGATGCATTCAAGTGGGAGCGTGTTCACCAAGATGCTTTCGACGCAATCAAGTCTTATTTGGTCAAACCACCAATTTTATTGCCTGTTATTAGAAACAAATTGCTAAAATTGTACATAGCAGCTTCTGATAACACAATAGGTAGCATGTTAGCGCAAGAGGATGATAATGGTGTCGAAAGAGCCATTTATTACCTTAGTAGGGTTTTGATTGATGCTGAAACTAGGTATAGTCCAATAGAAAAACTATGCCTTTGCTTGTATTTCTCTTGTACAAAATTGAAGCAATATATAAAGTCGTGAGATGTTTATGTTTATTCGCATTTTGATGTAATTAAACATATGTTGTCAAAACCAATGTTACATAGTCGAATTGGAAAGTGGGCTTTGGCTTTGCTAGAATACAACTTAACGTATCAGCCCCTTAAATCAATCAAAGGACAAGTGGTTGTTGATTTCATAGTGGACCACTCTGTTGTCGAACATGAAATACATTCGTTAGACATACGTCCTTGGAAACTATACTTCGACGGCTCAAGCCATAAAAATGGAGTGGGTATTGGAATATTAATTATTTCCCCAGAGAACATTCCAACGAAGTATAAATTTAAAATTCGAGACTCTTGCTCCAATAATGAAGTGAGTATGAGGCCCTAATAGTAGGCCTTCAAATTTTACTCAAATTGGGGGCAAGCCATGTCGAAGTAAAAGGTGATTCACAACTAGTTGTCAAACAATTGACAAAAGAATACAAGTGCATCAATGAGCACCTTATTAAATATTTCGTCATTGCCAACACGTTGCTAAAAAGGTTTACATTTGTACACCTAGAACATTTACCACGAATTGAAAATCACGTGGCAAATGAGTTGGCACAAATTGCCTCAGGCTACAAGGTATCAAAACAAAGCCTAGAAGAGTTAATTGAGATAAAAGATAAACTAATCTCGGAAGACTCTCTTTATAATACTACCGCTCGACGCTATTGTCAACACCAAAAATTGGGGGCAATAAATGCAAATGAAACGCTTTAAAAACGCCACATTTTCGACGATGTTGACTTAGCGAAATTTTTGCTATTGACAACATGGTCGATGATGATTGGCGCAAACCCATTGTAGAGTATTTGCAAAATCCTACAGGGGACACTAATAAAAAGTAAAGTCTGAGCTCTAAGCTACGTGTTAATTGGAAACGAATTGTACAAGCAAACTCTCGAAGGGTACTATTAAAATGTCTTAGTGAAAATGAGGCATATTTGGCGGTTCGATACACACGATGGAGCATGTGGCTAACATCAAGTAGGCCACAAAATGAAATGGTTGTTATTTCGACAAGGAATGTACTGGCCAACCATTTTAAAAGATTGCATAGAATTTGCTAAAGGCTGCCAAGAATGCCAAAAGCATGTTGGAATCCAGCATGTGCCTGCAAGTGAATTGCATTCTATAGTGAAACCTTGGCTATTTAGAGGTTGGGCTCTAGATGTAATTGGAGAAATAAAACCAACGTCGTCGAAAGGCCACAGGTACATCTTGGTAGGGATTGATTACTTTACTAAGTGGGTAGAGGCAATACCTTTAGCCAACGTTGATCAAGAAGCAGTGATAAGGTTTATTCAAAACCATATCATTCACAGATATGGAATACCAGAAACCATTACTACAGACCAAGGTGCAATCGCTTTTTTTACGGTCGAAAAATGGTAGATTTATTTCTTGAAATTGGTTTCAAGTTGTTGACTTCGACCCCATACTATGCGCAAGCTAACGGTCAAGTAGAAGCTGCAAATAAGATCATTATTAACTTGATCAAAAGCACGTTGGACGTAAGCCTAAAAGTTGGTACGATTCTCTTGACCAAGTGTTGTGGGCTTGTCGAACTTCGCTAAAGAGTCTATAAACACTACTCCTTACAAAGTTAACATTTGGGCATGATGCGGTGTTACTCGTTGAAATTTGTTTACAATCAACAAGGATTGAAACAATGTGAAATTCCCTTTGATCACTATTGGGATATGATGATTGATGAATTAGTTGATTTAGACGAAGAAAGGTTGCTAACTTTAGAGATGCTTATTCGACAGAAAGAGAGAGTAGCTAAAGCCTACAACAAAAAGGTTAAGTTAAAAACCTTTGAGGAAGGAGAGTTAGTGTGGAAAGTCCTATTACCTATGGATAAAAAAGATAGAGTTTTAGGCAAATGGTCACCAGGGTGGGAAGGCCCATTTCGCGTGTTGCAATGCTTTTCGAATGGCGCTTATGAAGTCGAAGAGTTAGGTGACGAAAATAGAATCTTTAGAATAAATGGCAAGTATTTAAAGCGATACAAGCCAACGTTAACTGAGATAAAAATTGAGCAATTATAAATAAACGAAAATTGTTCATAAATGGCAATGTATAAAGAAATGTCAAAATTACATAGCCATTTTTAGAATTCTAAACTATTACAGTCTCAGAAGTTCGACAAAGTGGCCTTATGCCTCTCCATAATGCTAACACTCAAAGAGATAGAGGTGTCGAGAAGGTGCAGCTCTTTGTCGAGGTCGGCGAGAATGGCTTGATGCTTGTCAATCTTCTCCAAGTGCTCTATAGCTGCCAATGCCTTGGTGGTTTTGGTGGACGAAGAAGCAGCACTCATTCTTTCGACGATCAGGCCCTTCTGATGCTTAGCGTTTGACAGTTTAAGTTGAAGTGTCTTTATCTCTTCGTCAATACGCGCGATCTCTGCATCCCATTCAGCGATTGCTTTCTCATCGTTGGCTGCTTGGGTCTCGAGAGCCTCGATGTCGTCTTGATCGGCCTTGAGAGAGGCGAGTTCCACTTCGCAGAGTTGAGTCTCTTGAACCTTGCGCTTGGAGGTGGTCGACCGTTGGTTGATTAGAAGAGAAAGTTGCTCAAAAATGGGGCCGAATTCCATGAAGAATGAAAGGATGTTTTGAGGAGGGTCCAATTTGGTGATCTTGTGAATGAGGGATTTTACCTCAAGATACACAGATGGGTCATTCTCAATGGTTGCCACCAAATCCCCTTCTAACACCTTCGTCTTCAGCTGGCGAAGCAGGCTTTCGACCGTCTCCTGATTGATAGAACTTAGAGAGTTGTTCGAAGAACTGCAAATCAAGCGGCTCGACGAGCTCTTAAGACTCAACATGATCTTCAAGGTCGCCAAGAGGATTCGTCTTCTTTAGCTCACCAATTCTTGATCGCTAACTAATATTGTTGGGACGACTCTTTGCGCGAAGCACCTTGATCTGCGAGCTCCTCCACTCTAGGCTCCTCTTGTTCTTGATCGATCATATTTTCTTGAGAATTTCGACGGAGGTAGCCATCGCTTCTGTCTTTCGACTTACGGAATGTTAGGCTCACGGAACTTGGGCGTTCTCTTCGACGACCGCTTCTACTCCCACATTTGGAACAAGCTCTTCGAAAGGAGGAATCCCAGGGTCAGCAAGTGCCTGAAAAACCTCTTCAGCAGTCACACCTTGAGGTGAAGAAGGGAAAGGAAGCATTGGAGCCGACAATTCCCGTTCGGCAACCTCAACCAAAGACTCAATGCCAGGATTCTCGACGAGCAGTCCACCTACCTGTTTACAGTAAGCAATACTACTTAAGTTAAAACGGGAAAAGTGAGATCAAAGAGTTTCGAAATGGCGTCGAAAGGAAAGTTACCTCATGTACCTTAAGCCTCTTGATTGGAGGAGAATAAGGTGATTCAGAAGGCTCGGTGATGGTGATGCCTTGAGCTGCCCTTTGGGATTCAGGTAAGGCCCTTTTCTTCGACCTCTGAGTGAGAGGAATGTTGTCATCACTTTCAGTGTCCTGCAAAAGAGATCAAGTTATGGTACAGGTGATGCCACAAGAAAGTGAATGATAAAATCGAAGAGAAATTTCGACATGTAGTAAGGTGTATCAAGACTACCTCACCTCAGTGGGAGGAATAACCAATTTCTTCTTGGCTTTAGGCTTTTGAAGAGTTTTAGCTGTTTGGGTTGTCACCTGGAGGAAATTTCCAACATGAGTAAAAGCCATAGTCAACCGACAACTTAAGATAAGTGGAAAGTGTCATACCTTTTTTGGAGTGTTGTCTGGAATGGGATTTGCTGCCACTTTCTTCGTAGCTTGAGAAGATTTTGATGTGGTAGCTTTGCCCACCTTGACCTTCAACTTTGTTGCGGGTTTTTCTGAAAATGTCGAAAACATTGGTAAGCAATTGGAAATGAAGCCAAGTTATAAGTGGTTAAGACTTAAAAGCTTTGAGTGTCGAAAAGTGTTTACCAGTGTTGTTCGAAGGGAAGGCTGCTACCAACTTCTTCACAATGTTGCCAGCAAAAGTATCGATGGCTTCCCCAGCGGCTTTGGTGTAGTAACCGGTCCACCATTCATGAAATTTCTCAGTACATGAGAACCTTGGATTGAATTTGAGAGGTTCAAAGTTCAAGGCTTTGTAGTGAAATCTCTTGAAGGCTTGTTTATAAGCCACCTCTGATTCTGGACTTAAAAAATCTCGCCTGTGAAAGCATACTGGTGCAGGGCGAATTTGACAAAGGCCAAACTGCCTAGCACAATAACTTGGGAAATATCTAGTAATTCCCAAACTATTTTTTGTTTTGCCAGGGGTGAGCCTAGTGGAGAGGACAGAAGGAGAGAGGTAAGCTTGCCAAATCCGGTTAACTTCCTCAGCAGGATCGACAGAGGAAGAAGGAAATGGTTGCTTAAACCATCTTTGGACCACAAGATCTTTGGACAAAGGGAGCCATAGAATCTGTAAAAGTGGCACAGTTCAAGAAGATTTCGAAGTAAGCTAGAAAGGATTCTTCGGCAGGGAGGGTTGCTTGCTTAGGCCTAAACTGCGCCAATCGAATCCCTTCAGTGCTGCTGTTCTCCACAGTTAGTCGAGCAGACTTGGGGATATACAAGTTTAGTCGAGACTCGAAAGTGGCCAACAGCCACAATCGCAATGACCATAGTGTGGGCGAAGCCAAAAACTTGGTGGCCGGTTCATTCTCTTTCAACTCTATAACAGCATTATCAAGTTGCTGGTAGAGAGAGCCTAAAATCAACTTGGCAAGGTTGATGTCTTCTCGGTCATGGAGTTGACATGCCAAGGGGACGTAAGTTTTGGAAACTTGGAGGGAGCGTGTGCAGAAAACGAAAATAGATAACCACAGAGTTAGAAAGGCTACATGTTCCATAGCAGACACTTCCTCAGTGTCAAGCCTGTGGTGCTCAGCGATGTAAGGAGCAAAGGTGGCATTGGTGAATTTGAAGCCGTATGTATAGTCAGGATGTGTGGGATCGAAGGTCTCTCCTAAGGGTTTCAGACCTGTAATGGCAGCCACATCTAGCAGAGTGGGGGATAACATGCCACATTTCAGGTAAAGGCTATGGGTGGAACAGTCCCAGAACTGCATAGCAGCCAAAAGTAGGGTGTTATCGTACTTGGGCCCATACCTAGACAATTGGATAAGGTCGAAGATGCCCTGTTTTTTCCAGACTTTGGCTTTCTTAGCTTCTACTTTGTCAAGCCAGTCTATGTAGTTTTGTTGGTCGAGCCTAGGAGCAGACCTAAAGACCCTAGAAGGGTTAGTCAGAAACTCTAAATGAAAAGGGGTTTCAGCAAAGATTCTAGGTTGGAGACGAACATGGCTGGGGAAAATCTCAAAAACTTCAGTAGTTTCCAACAAGATGTCAGGAAGAGGACCCAAATAGGCATGAGTGTAAATCTCGTGAAGGGGATTAATACCCCGAGTGCGCGGTGAGTAGATCGTTCGTCGTTGATGTCAGGTTCATCAACGAAGCCATCTAGGGTTTGAATGTTTCTGGAGTCATCGTTCCTCTTTGAACTCTCAGGTCGCGTCACTACAGCAGATGATGAAGCCATGAGTAAGGAAAAGTGAATACAAGGTGGAATCTGGGTGTAGATTAAAGAGAAAAGACGAAAGTTTGAAACTTTAGTGAAGTTTGAGGTTTTGCAAAACGCAGGAATGAAGAAAGCAGAAGGACTTCACAAGGTTTCAAACTGAGGAAAGAGGAATTTGAAGGGTTGTGGCCGTTTATATATGTTTGGAAGTAAACAGTTATTGGCACGTTCGCCAAAACTCGCACGTTTGCGACATTTGGGGGACGTGATGGCCCACCAACTATGCAACGTGTGCCAATAAAACGGTTCGTTTTACCTGCGCAAGTAATGATGGCTGTCTTTTCGACCACTGTTGAAGTGCAAAAGGCGGCAAAAGTGACCATGGCACAGTATTCAAAAAATGCCTTTTCTTAACTCCTTTCCTTATTCCGTCGAAAAAACATTTTTTGGGGGGCAATCTGTTACCTCAAAATTTTGACAGTACATTAAATGAAGCTTTAAATGGGGCTGACTTCACATTTAATATTGTTCTGTAGACCATAGGTCAATATTCAAGTCAGTGCACCAGGATTTCGACAGGAAAGACAGACAAGGGCAAGGAATGCAAGCGATCTTCGACAAGCTTAGCTCTCAAAGCCATGAAGCAAGGAATCTTCGACAAGCGAGGACACAACATCTCGACAGAGTTGGGCTCAACATTTCGTCAAGCAGTTGACAACGGGTTAGTCGAAAGTGCAGAGCAGCAAGGTAGTGGGCGGTTACTCTCCCGTAGTTTTAGGAGGCAGTTACCCTTTCCCCCCACGATTGTTCCTAGGAGTATAAATACCCCTTTGTAATAGGAAACAGGGGTCACCACATTTTACAAAAACTGAGAAACTCAACTTCCAAGTCAAAGCGAAACACGAGTGAAACAGATCCTTGTACGTGTTGGTGAACCATTTTTCTTTCTTCATTTAATGCAAAGTCTTTACTTTCTTTTTACGTTTGTTGCATTTATTGCTTTTACTTCGCTTCCAAGTTATTTCTTTCTACCATTCTCTGTTCTTACGTACTTCAAAAAACACAAACTCAATGGCAATTGTCAAAGAGATTTTCTAGTTTGATCTCACAGTCTCGATATTGAAAACTAGTGATTGTTTGCTAAAAACACCAGCAAACACTAGGATAATAGGCACTTCCTTATCTGCATCAAAGTCAAGGATAACAAAATCTACAGGGAATACAAATTTATCTACCTTGACTAGGATGTCTTTTATGATACCTTCAGGATAGGCTATTGATCTATCTCGCTAATTGAAGTGTCACGATGGTTGGTTTTGCATTTCCTATTTCTAATCTGGTCAAAAATAGATTTAGGCATCAAGTTAATGCTTGCACCTAAATCACATAAAGCTTTACTAAAGATAGGATTTTCCTATAGAAAATGGAATTGTAAAACTACCGGATCCTTCAATTTCTAGGAATCTTATTTTGCATAAGCAAACTACAATCTTTCTGTCATGGCAATCTGTTTCAAACTCACCTAATCTTCTTCTCTTAGTAAGCACATCCTTCATGAATTTTGCATAATTTGGCATTTTTGGAGTGCTTCTACTAAGGGAACATTGATGTGTAATTGTTTTAGTACCTCTAAAAATTTATTTAAACCGCTTCTCCTCATGTGCTTTTTTAGGTCTTTGAGGATAAGGAGGAGGAGGGTATTCAGTACTAACTTAGGTAGTGGACTTTGAACTTCTTGTGATGCGGGGAGCACTAGATGCTTTCGCATTGGTTTCTCGTTTGATTTTTGGCTTTTTTCCCTTATCTACACTTTCCTTTTGATTAACTCTAACAAATCCTTACCACTTCTTAATGAAATAGCCTTAACTCGCTCCTTTCCTTTGGTTTGGGAAGCAGTAACCTGATTTGAAGGTAAGGCACCTTGTGGCCTTTGATACAGAGTCGTGGCTAATTGACCAACTTGATTCTCTAAGTTCTTAATGGAAGCATCTTGGGTTTGTCTAGCAGTTCTAGATTCACCTATGAATGCTTTAAGCATGGATTCTAGAGAATTCTCGAGTGGTAGGTTGAGAGTTTCTTTGGTTATTTTGAGTGGGAATCTGGTGGGTTGGTTGGTGTAGTTGGAGCGGTTCTAGGTGCAGTGCACTATTGTTGCTCCATCTAAAATTTGGGTGATCTTTCCAACGAGGATTATAAGTGTTGGAATAAGGGTTGTTATTCCTATTATAACCTACATAATTTACTGAGAGATAGGGTTGCTAGAACACTCCTCATACAAGTGACCTCCTCCACAAGTACACACAACTAGGTGTGCCTAGAGGTACTTGTTCTCTATCTTTTGAATAATTGAGCTTTACGGTGATGCGTTGCATTAGATGCGATAGCATTGCGTAGTGAAGTTTTTCATCAAATTAGCTAGAGTGGCTACTTGAGCGAGATAGAGGCGGATATATCATTAACTTCATGTACCCCGATGGTTTCTTTTGGGCACTTACCCTCTCAAGAGGCCAACTAGAGCTATTAGTCGCTATTCTATCAATTAATTCACATGCTTCATTGTATGACAGATTTAATAACACTCCACCAGATGATGCATCAAGCATTATTCTGGTTTGAGGTTCTAAACCATTATAAAATGTTTCCATTTGAATAATAACAGGTAAACCATGATGAAGACATTTTCTCAAAAGTTCCTTCCATCTTTCCCATGCTTCAAATAAAGACTCAAACTCTTTTTGTCTAAAAGATGTAATATCATTTCTTAACCTGGCATTTTTGATAGGTGGGAAATATTTTCCTAAAAATTTTTCAGCCATTTCATTCCATGAATGAATAGAGTTAGGCTCTAAAGAATTTAGCCAAGCCTTGGCTCTATCTCTCAAAGAATATGGAAATAACCTTAATCTAAATTCATTTTCACTAACACCAGGTAAAATAAAATTACTACATACTTCTAGAAATTGCCTTAAATGCAAATGAGGATCTTCATGAGGAGATCCTCCAAATTGACCAATAGTTTGAAGCATTTGAAACATCATAGGCATAAATTCAAAATGCATGGCATCAATATGGGGTCTATTTATGCTAGTTTGCATGTTTTGATGATCAAACTGAGCATAATCCCTCATAGGTCTATCTCTATCATTAATCATACCTATGTGATCCATGTGGATGAGATTTTCTCTATGAACTTCTTCTTGAGAGCATGTTTGTGAACGGGGCCTCCTCTCACTTTGAGTGTGGCCTTGAGCTTTGTTCTTCATGAATGACATGTTGCAAGCTTGTTGATTTTGCTTTTGGAGTCTTAGCAATCTCCGAATCTTCTTTCTATTTTACGGATCTAAACTATATTTCGAGTTCCTTTTGCAGTTACGTACATATACTAAGTACCATGTACTGTTGTTGACAAAATCTTTAAAGACCATAATTTATATACAACACTAAATTACTAAATATCAGAATTTTAAAAAGAATTTACTTCAATCCCCGGCAACGGCGCCAAAAACTTGGTGCATGAAAAAGGCATACACTTGTGTGCAAGTATACACTGTCCAAAAACAAGTAGTAAAAAAGATTGAACCCACAGAGATTGAAAAACTCACTTTTAAAATAATATAAAGTAATAAAGTGTAAAGTCACTAAGTAACAAAATAATTTTGGATTTTGTTTGATGATCACAACTAAGTTAGAAAGAAAACAAGTAAAAAATGTTGATAGTGTAAAAGAGAAAAGCTAGTTGGAATGTCTTCATCAAGTAATTTACTTATAAGTGTATAAGTCTGCATTGAATATAGTTTTGTTGGTCCGAAATTAGGTGTTTTTTATACTGAATTTGGGAAATTACATTGATCTTGGACCACAAATGTCACATTTGTCATAACCATGATTTTCAGGTGCAAATGGATTTTTTGGATATTTTAAAGCTTGGAAGAATGAGTTTCGTTGCTAAAAGTTATGTCGTCCGCCCAAGGATGCACTTGCCTAGCATTTGGAGCTCCTACTACTTCAAAAATCGCTATAAAGCGCCCAAGCGCTTCGCATGCGTTTGGGGCGCTTCTAGATTTGATGTTTCGTTTGCCATGCGCCCAAGCGCTTCGCATGCGCTGGGGGAGCTTCTGCACTGCTGATTCTGCCGCTGGCGCCCAAGCGCTTCGCATGCGCCCTGGGGCGCTTTTGGAGTCTGTTGATCATTATCATCATGCGCCCAAGCGCTTCGTCATGCGCTGGGCGCTTTTTCTCTGCAATTTTGTTTAAAGTTGCGATTTTCATCCAACCAAAGGGCTTTTACCATTTTCTTGACCTAAGAGAGAGAGATAGTAAGGGAGACAGCTAGGGGCTCAAGACCCTTCATCTCTATTGAAGATTCAAGGCTTGGGAACAAGATTTTGGAGCTTCAATGTGGTCATTCTCTCCATTGAGTTTGATTTTCTATTTCCCTTCTTCTTTATCCATGTCTAGCTAAACCCATTTGGGTTAGGGATGAATTAACATTGATGAATCACTATTGTAATTGGTTTTGATTGTTCTAAATATCATATTCCTTCTTGCTTTGTATGTTTAATCTCTATTCTTAATGCTTTTCATGATTTGATCACCCATGGAATGATTTATGGTTCATCTATGGAATGGAAGTTTTATATTTGAATGCTTGAGATTGAATGTCTTCAATTCTTAGTCTAGGGATAGCCTTGGAGTTGTTGTATCTTGCAAATCCTTGATTCTAATGCTTGCTGTCAACTATATTCACCTAAGGAATTAGGGTTTTTAGTTGTTCACAAATGATTATTCACCTAAGGAATTAGGGATTGATTAATGTTGTGGGTTTGATAACAAAGTAAAAGAGAGAGTTACTTTTCCTTATTAAATCAATTTGCAATAGTGTGGAATCAATTGAAGTTCATCCCTAACTTATTTTATCATCTCGTAAACTTTGCGTTATTCGGTTCTTTATCAAAAATACAAAAATATTTATTATCTTTACCTTAAAAGTTCCAGCTACTTTATCATATCACTCAAATTCGGTTCATGTGTGTTCGTCTAGTTGTTGTTAATGTTTATTGGTATTTGCATTCGATCCTTGAGTTCGACACTCGGTCTTACCGCTTTATTAGTACTATGACGATTTGGTATACTTTGCGGTTCGCCATCAAGTTTTTGGCGCCGTTGCCGGGGATCGAATTTACATTTACTAGTAAATTTTTGAAGGCAACTACTAATTCGAACCCGTATATATTTTAGTTTTTTTATTAGTTTTCTTTTTCTTTTTCTTTTAATTTATACTTTGTTTTACACATTTTGCTTTGACACTTGTTTGAGTTTCTTGTTTTCTCAGTCTATGCGTGGAATAGTAGATCCTAAAGATTTACTCTTCAACCCTGAGATTGAAAAGGCTGCTAAGGATAATCGAAAGGCTACAAGAGAAAGGCGACTGGTGTGTGGAAATGCCACATACACTTGAGTGCAAGTATACACTGTCCAAAAACAAGTAGTAAAAAGATCGAACCCACAGAGATTGAAAAACTCACTTTTAAAACAAATATAAAGTAATAAAGTGTAAAGTCACAAAGTAATAAAATAATTTTGGATTTTGGTTGATGATCACAACTAAGTTAGAAAACTAAGAAAGAATGTTGATAGTGTAAAAGAGAAAAGCTAGTTGGAATGTCTTCATCAAGTAATTTACTTAAAAGTGTATGATGCAAGATGTGATGCATTTGACCTTTGAATCTTTGTTGCATTAGCTATGTGCCTTTCGGTCACTTTCTTCAGAGTATCATTACCAGCTCTTATGATCCTTGTTCTATGCGAAGAAAGAAAGGGGTGTTAGTGCCTATCTTGCCTCCTAACAAGTATTCATTTTGCTTAAGTGAATTCACTCTTGTATTTTAAGTACCCACAATTATCCTATGGACTATACTATCCTATGTCTAGGACTTAGCATGGTTTCACAAAGTTTTCTTTATGTAAAACACTCACCCATATTAGTTCTTGAGTTCTTAATTGTAAGCCATGTCTGGTCATTTACAATTCATACTTATTCTAAGTGATCAAGTTTAAAATAAGTAATAAAAATATTATCAAGCAAGAACTAAAGTACAAACATACATACATGCAACATACTTACTTAAAAGCTCATTAAATGATTAGAACATTCCAACTAAGAAAGGTTTAGCTAACAAGAGACATTGCAAGATATATATAAACCTGAATAGACCATGTTTATATATATAGAAATCACAAAAGAGAAACAACAAGAGTAAAGTTACAAATGTTGAAAACCTTTGTATGAAGTCTTCTAGCAATGCACTAGCATTACTCCTTAGCACTATACAAACACTATGAAAATGAGTAAAGGAGGAATTATGAATTCCTTCCTCTTCCTCTAAAAATATAAAAACTAACTATGTATATTGAAATTTTGATCTAACTTATGGATTGTGATATATTTCCAAATGAAGATGTGAGATCCTTTTATAGCCTTCAAGTGAGGTGCTTCCTTCCTTCATGTTGAAGTCATCTTGAGTGGATCATAGCTGTAGTTGCTTTCCAGAGGTTTATCCATGTTGAAATCTTTGACTTAATCATATAGGGCGGTTCCATGGTGTTAGAACAAGTGTCCCTATGTTGATGACTCTTCAAAGCTAAGCCTATAGCTATGTGTGAATGGTAGGCGCCTACTATACATTGTTGGATGGCATCAGGGAAGCAGGCAGGAGGTCATCACATTGCATGTGGATGCATATGAAACAGGCTGCTTATTCACCAAGTTGCGCAGAATTGATGCAGGATCAGTGCAGGAGCATTGATGCAGATTGCATTGAGACTGCACTGAACAAAAACATCAAACATACCACAATATATCCAAAATGGCCTATAACTAACTATAACCATTCAAATCACTCAAGATATCATATATCACACTAAATACTATATAAACTCTTTATTATTACTTGAAAGAGAGCAAATACTAAGTTTAAACATATGAAATATTCTATATAAAATAGAGTTATCACACCCCCAAACTTAAACCATTGCTTGTCCGCAAGTAATGACAAAGACAAACTATAAAAACTAAAATTCTAGAAGATAGATCAGCTTGATTTTTGATTTTTCATGAGGAGTTCCCTATGAACTTCATTTCTTGACAATTTTTTCTTTTGCCTTTATTTCTTCAAAACTACCAAATTTATTAAAACTCTTTTGTGTGTGTGTGAACCCACTGAGTTGAGATTGGTTCCAAGACTAAGTGAAAAATTTCCTCCTAGCCTTTGAAAGGATTGGTTCATCTTTGGTCACACCAAAATATTTTTCAAAAGAGAGTTTAGACTCACAAAATTTTCTCAAGTATTGGGGAGTTTTTAAAATCAAAGGGCTTGATTGAATCTTTCAAAGCTTTTGAGCCAATACAATTTTCTATTTTATTGTGTGGATCTTTTTGTGCAAATGCAATACTTCTTTGAAGTGTTTTGTGCATTGATTTTTTTTCTGCATTTTGCTTTTTCTTGATCTGATTTACATTGATGCATTTTGACTTTGAAAATGCTTTTCTTTTCTAGCTCATATTACCTTCCTCTCGACCTCCGGATGCAAATGCACTTTGGCACAGTCTTTGACCTCCAGATGCATATATTTTTCTTTGCACTTTGGCATGAGTTGATTTATTGAACTATCCTCCAGATACATTTATTCTTGCATGGCATGTGTCTTTGACCTCGGATGCATTCATGTACTTAAGCACGGTATAGTTTCAAAAGATTCGAGGATATGGCTTGTCCACATTTTTGTTTTCTTTTTCTACATTGTTTACTCTTCACTTTTGAAATTCAGCCTTTGTTTTTCATAAAACACCCCCAAACTTAATTTTTAAGCTCTTCTTTCTTTTTAGTAAAGCTTTGTTTTGACCTAAGCTTACCAAAATTTCCTTGCATCAGATTGATCTTTTAAATAGCAAGGTTCTTTTCACAAACTCAGTTTTGAAGTGTTGAAGTGAAAATAATTTTGGTTTTTCTGAGAAATAAGGCTTCTTTTTCTCTTTTTCATCATAAAAATTCCATCCATAGGGCTTTCACCATATTTTTGAAAAACTGATCTTTTCTACTAAAATATTTAGATACTACTTTGTTAAGTACATCTAATATTTAAACAAACTAAAAACTACTTAAAAGATATATATAAAACATATTAATTAAACACACAACATATTAGATAGAAATAAACCTAATTAAACATAACATGCAAATCCTCCCCCAAACTTAAGGGGTTGCAGTGCCCTCACTGCAATTTGTTCAAAAATTAGAAACTATTTGTTCAAAATAGGGGAGAGGGATTAGTACAACCAGGGAAATAGTTATAAAGAAACAAAACAAGCATATAGCAGTTGTAGGTGAAAGCTTGTAAATTGATACTCATGGTTTGGCTCCACTCCTGATTCTGGTGCTATGTCTGCTTGGAGGGGTGTGTTTCACCTTCTGTTTCTTCTCCTTGGGCTTGCTTGGTGTTGCTTCAGAGGTGCGGATGCACCTCTACTACTCGGTGTAGTTGCAGGAATTTGTTCTTGAACCGATGCAGTGCATCGGTCTTGATCTATCGATTTCTTTCTCTTTGGAGTTAATTTTGCTCGCCTTCCTGCAGTTGCTTGAAGAATTTCTCGAGTATTGTGCAATGCTTCCTCTTCTGCTTTGCCATTTCTTCCAGAACCATTTTGATTGTTGCCTCATCATGCACAGATTGTTGTCTCATTTGTGATGTGAACAAGTGATGCAGAGCATCACTGCATTGCAACAGATTGAGCAATGTGCTCCTTTGCGAGATGATTCTTCTTCTTTGTCTTGCTTGTCGAGTCCTTCTTCTTCTTCTCTTTCTGCAAAACCTCTTTCTCAAGAGCGAAACAACATTAGAAATTATGTTGCTTGGGTGAGAAGGTACTTCTTGTTCATTGGCATAACGAGGGTTGATTGTTCTGTGTGAGTTGTTTCTTTTGGTTCATTTCTTGGAGAGGGTGGTGGAGGGTTGTTTGTGGTGGTGATATGGTGGTGGATCATTGAGGAGGGTAATGGTGATTTGGGAATGGAGGAGGATTCTTGGTTTGGTGAGATGATGGGTGTTTTGGTTACTGGTGAAGTGATAGGTGTTTCTGGTTGGGTTAATGTTGAGGGTTGTTTGGCATATTTCTGCCTAGCAATCTCCTCTAAGATCACACCTCTAGCTTGTTCCTCTTCTTCTTCATCAATTTCCTCATCACTTTCTTCCTCCTCTTCTTCTTCTAACTCTTTATCCATTTCTTTTAATTCCTCATCCTCAGCTTCAGATTCAGAATCATACAATTCTTCCACAACAGGTTCTACCACAACCTTCTTCTGCACTTTGTATTGCTTCCTAGTCACTTTCTTCTTGGTGCTAGGTTCCTCTACCTTCTCCTTTCCTTTCCCTTCTTCTTCAACTTCTTTCTCTTCTTCTTCTTAATCTTCAGATCTCAGTACCCAACTAGGAAATTCAGGGGCATTCACTTGGCCCACAAGATCAAAGATCTTGTCAAAGACCAATTGAAGCCAGTCATGTTGATCATTCTGAAATTTCCACACAGCCCTCTGCTTCTGCATGTAATGCTCTTGCATTGCAGGTGCAGGGCCTCTTACATTCCTCAATTTTTCCTTTACTTCAGCACTCAAATTACCAGGGGGAAATTTCCTTTGTTCATTAGCAGCTATAGGGACTCCTTCTTTCATGCATAGCTCAGTAATAAGACAAGGGAAAAACAGAAATCCCTTTGATTTATTTGAACATGCAAGAATTTCCCTAGCAATCAATCTACCTATGTCTACATGTCCTTCAGAGAGAATTGTATCTAGCAAGATCAATCTCTCTTTGGTCATAGCATATGTATGTGATGTAGGCAGAATTGAATTAGCTATGAACAGATGCCAATTACCTAATGCATTAATCAAATAATTACTTCTAAGCTTAATCTCATTAGGTGTGAATTTCTCCCCAAACAGCCCACAGTATAGCAATCCTATTCCTTATTTCTTCCATTTCTTTCTTAAAGGCATTTGCCACTCTATTCTCAAAATCATTCCCATTATATTTCAAAGATATAATGTTCATTTAATTTCTTGGCATGAAAGTGCACAATTTTACCTCTCACCATGGAAGTGTAGGAATGTTCTGCTCCCTCTTGTGGTGTGATTCCAGCATAGAATTCTCTCACCAAATCTTCAATGTATCCTCCTCGTGGTAGCACAAAGTGATCCCAATTGAGATTGGCCATCATTGACATGAATGATGGGCTTGCCTTCTTCAAATCATACCTCTCTCGGGTAGTAGATGCATGTTCCATGAGATGAACATTGTCATCGATTTCGATTGATGATTCCTTGGCTTTGCCTTTCTTTGATGATGATGATCCTGCATGCATGGCTTTCTTCTCCTTACGAGGAGTTCGGCCCGCTTGCTCGATGATTCTGTCTTTGATTGCTTTTTCACCATTGTATTTGCTTTGAAATTCTAGGTTTTTGATTGCTTTTGTGATTGAGAAAAATTGGATTGAGAATGGGAAGGGTGGTTTGTGTTTGATGATGAGAGAATTTGTGAGAGTTTGCGAATGAAGGGTAATTGGTAACAATGAAGGCTTTCAGGAAGAGGGAAGTTAGTGGAGTTATTAGGTAGCCGTTAGCATTGCGTGCTACGCATGCATCTTGCCAAGTGTCTTGCTTTGGCTACCAATGTGTCATTAACCTTACTTAACCTCCTTTGATCTTCCTGAAGCCTTATAATTCACACTTAACCAATTTTCTTCTAGTTTATAATTTTTACGATCGAGGCACGTTTTCCTTCAATGCGGAGTGCACTTGATGCAGCTGCATTAGTTTCCTGCATTTCTGCAAAACAACTAAAAACATAAAATTGCACAAAAGTAATTAAAAACAATGGGTTGCCTCCCATTAAGCGCTTGTTTGAAGAGTCTTGTCAGCCTGACTACCTCTTTTTACTTAGAGATTTTGCAAATGGGTGGTGATTTTGTCTCTCACCACATGTTCACCATAGTACTCTTTAACTCTTTGACCATTCACCTTGAAGACAGTATTTGAGGTTTTATCAAATAAGTCTACTGCTCCATGTGGATAAACCTTTATCAACTTAAATGGTCCTGACCACCTTGACCTTAGTTTTCCAGGAAATAGCTTCAACCTAGAGTTGTATAGCAGAACTAGTCCTCCTTCTTTCAATTCTCTTCTGAGAATTTTCTTGTCATGCCATTTCTTAGTCTTAGCTTTGTAGATTTCAGCATTATCATAAGAGGTTTGCCTAATTTCTTCTAACTCATCAAGTTCTAACATTCTCTTTTACCGCCTTGTTCAAATTGAAATTTAGCTTTTGATAGCCCAATAAGATTTGTTTTCCAATTCTATGGAGTAAATGGCATGCTTTGCCATAGACTAATTTGTAAGGGGACATTCCTAAGGGTGTTTTGAATGCTGTTCTATATGCCCATAAAGCATCATCCAAGTGTAAAGACCAATCTTTCCTATTTGGACTTACCATTTTTTCTAGCATTCTCTTTATTTCCTATTGGATAATTTGCGCTTGTCCACTAGTTTGAGGATGGTAGGTTTGTAGCTATCTTATGCTTAACTCCATACTTAGCTAGAAGGTTTTCTATGATTTTATTGCAAAAGTGTGAACCTTCATCATTAATGATAGCTCTAGGAGTTCCAAATCTAGTGAATATATTTCTTTGAAGAAACTTACTCACTGATTTAGCATCATTATTAGGTAATGCTATTGCCTCTACCCATTTGGACACATAATCAACAAACTACTAAGATATATAAATTGCCAAAAGAGGGTGGAAAAGGTCCCATGAAATCCATGCCCCAAACATCAAATAATTCAATTTCTAAAATATTTGTTCTAGGCATTTCATGCTTATCGAAATATTTCCGCTCTTTGACATTTATCACAAAGATTTGACCAATAAATATGAATCTTTAAATAAAGTAGGCCAAAAATAACTGCATCAGTAATACCTTATTTGTTGTCCTAGTGCTTCCAAAGTGTCCTCCATAAGGTGCAGAATGGCAATGCGTGAAAGCATTGCTTGTTGCTCTCTTGGTATGCATTTCCTTATTAATTGATCGGGGCACATCTTGTAAAGGAATGGATCATCCCAATAGTATTGTTTAACCATGTGGAAGAATTTTCTCCTTTGTTGATATGTCATACTCATCGGTACTACTTTGCTTGCAAGGAAATTGACAATATCAAGCAAACCATGGTGCAGATGCATTTGATGCTCTGCATTGCTTATAGCAAATGCGTTTCATGTTTTGCATTGACTGTGATTGCCAATAGTTTCTCATCGGAAAACTCTCCTTGATTTCTTCTCCTTGTATACCAAGTGATTCTCCTTCAATCCTTGATAAATGGTCCGCTACTTGATTTTCTACTCCTTTCTTGTCTCTAATTTCTAGATCAAATTCTTGTAGGAGTAAAATCCACCTTATCGACCTTGGCTTTGCATCCTTCTTTGAAATTAGATACTTAATGGCGAGTGATCGGTGTAGACAATAATTTTAGTGCCAACTAAGTATGATCCGAATTTTTCAAATGCAAATACCACGACCAATAATTCCTTTTCGTGGATCGTGTGTAGTTCATTTGAGCTTCAATTAATGTTTTGCTAGCATAATATATGGAATGAAAGACCTTATCATACCTTTGCCCTAGGATTTGCTCCCTACTGCAAAGTCACTAGCATCACACATTAATTCAAATGGCCTCGCTCTAACTGAGTTACTATAATTGGTCTTGTCACCAATGCCTTTTAAGTTTGTCAAAAGCTTCTATACAAAAGTTATCAAAGATAAATTCTACATCATGTTGCAAAAGCATGCATAATGGTTTTGAGATTTTTGAAAAATCTTTGATAAACCTTCTATAGAAACCAAAGATGGCCTAAGAAGCTCCCGATACCTTTAATTGTATTGGGTGGTGGTAGATTCTCAATGACATCAACTTTAGCTTTGTCTACCTCTAGACCTTTCTTTGAAATCCTATGTCCTAGCACTATGCCTTCTTGTACCATGAAATGGCACTTTTCCCGATTTAAAACTAAATTTGTTTCTTCACATCTCTTGAGAATTTGTTCCAAGTTTGTTAAACAAACTTGAAATGTCTCTCCAAAGATAGAGAAATCATCCATGAATACTTCCATTGATTGCTCAATGAAATGCGAGAAAATAGACATCATGCATCTTTGGAATGTAGCAGGTGCATTACATAAGCCAAATGGCATTCTCCTAAAAGCAAAAGTACCATAAGGGCATGTAAAGGTGGTTTTGTGTTGATCCTTAGGCTCAATGGCTATTTGATTATAGCTCGAGTAGCCATCTAGGAAACAATAAAATTCTTTCCCCTGCTAATCTATCTAGCATTTGGTCTATGAATGGTAAAGGAAAGTGATCCTTTTTGGTAGCTTTGTTGAGTTTTACGTAATCCATACTGATTCTCCACCCTGTGTGATTCTAGTTGGTATCAACTCATTCTTTTCATTGGCTATTCTTGTCACACCCCTTTCTTTGGTACACATTGGGACGGGACTTACCCAACCAGCATGCGATATGGGGGTATATGATTCCGACATCTAGCCACTTAATAATTTCCTTTTCACAACCTCTTTCATAATAGGATTTAGTCTTCTTTGACTTTCTATGTTTGTTTTTGGAATTTTCTTCCAAAATGACTCTATGCATGCATATAGAAGGACTAATTCCTTTGATATCCGCCATTTGCCAACCTATAGCTTTGGTATGCTTCTTGAGAGTACTAATGAGATCACTCTCTGTTTTGATGTTAAATCGAAGCAATGATAACAGGTAAAGTCTCATTTGTTCCTAAGAATGCATACTTAAGGTGTTCAGGCAGTATCTTCAATTCTAACTTAGGAGGTTGTTCTATTGAGGGTAAGTTCTTCTTGAGAGTTGGATCCTCAAGATTGAGTGGTTCATAAGTCCTAGCCCATACTTCCTTACAAGAGTTTTCTATTGGCAGATTCTCTTTTTCTAGTATTTCAGCATCTAGCAATGCAGCTGCATCTAATGCATCTGCATTGGCTAAGTGATCATACTGCTTGTAAAATTGTTTTTCTACCAATTGATCTAGAGAGAATAAGGATGAACACTCTTCTGTTTCCTCTGAAGGATACTTCATAGCATTCATTACATTGAATTTTATCTCTTGATCATTCACTCTCATAGTGAGTTCACCTTTCTGCACATCAATTATGGTTTTATTAGTTGCTAAAAATGGTCTACCTAGGATAATATGCACTTCCTTATCTGCATCAAAGTCAAGGATAACAAAATCTACTGGGGAATACAAATTTGTCTACCTTAACTAGGATGTCTTCTATGATACCTTCGAGGATAGGCTATTGATCTATCCGCTAATTGAAGTGTCACGAGTGGTTGGTTTTGCATTTCCTATTTCTAATCTGGTCAAAAATAGATTTAGGCATCAAGTTGATGCTTGCACCTAAATCACATAAAGCTTTACGGTATAGGATTTTCCTATAGAAAATGGAATTGTAAAACTACTGGATCCTTCAATTTCCTAGGGATCTTATTTTGCATAAGCAAACTACAATCTTCTGTCATGGCAAACTGTTTCAAACTCACCTAATCTTCTTCTCTTAGTAAGCACATCCTTCATAAATTTTGCATAATTTGGCATTTGTTGGAGGGCTTCTACTAAGGGAACATTGATGTGTAATTGTTTTAGTACCTCTAAGAATTTACCAAACTGTTTCTCCTCATGTGCTTTTTTGGTCTTTGAGGGTAAGGAGGAGGAGGGTATTCAGTACTAACTTAGGTAGTGGACTTTGAACTTCTTGTGATGCAGAGCACTAGATGCTTCTCGCATTGGTTTCTTTTGATTTTTGTTTTTTCTCCCTTTTCTACACTTTCCTTCTCGATTAACTCTACCAAATCCTTACCACTTCTTAATGAAATAGCCTTAACCTGCTCTTTTCCTTTGGTTTGAGAAGGTGTAGCTTCTGTATTTGAAGGTAAGGCACCTTGTGGCCTTTGATACAGAGCTGTGGCTAATTGACCAACTTGATTCTCTAAGTTCTTGATGGAAGCATCTTGGGTTTGTCTAGCAGTTCTAGATTCACCTATGAATGCTTTAAGCATGTTTTCTAGAGAATTCTCAGTGGTAGGTTGAGAGTTTCTTTGGTTATTTTGAGCTGGGAATCCTGGTGGGTTGGTTTGTGTAGTTGGAGCAGTTCTAGATGCAGGTGCACTATTATTGTTCCATCTAAAATTTGGGTGATCTTTCCAACCAGGATTATAAGTGTTGGAATAAGGGTTGTTATTCCTATTATAACCTACATAATTTACAGAGATAGGGTTGCTAGAACACTCCTCATACAAGTGACCTCCTCCACAGTACACACAACTAGGTGTGCCTGGAGGTACTTGTTTCTCTTCTCAGCAATATGATCTTTGTCTCGGTGATGCGTTGCATTAGATCTTGAGAGCATTGCGTAGTGAAGTTTTTCATCAAATTAGCTAGAGTGGCTACTTGAGCAGATAGAGGCGAGATATATCATTGATTTCATGCACCCCCGATGGTTTCTTTTTTGGCACCGACCTCTCGGTAGGCCAACTAGAGCTATTATCGCTATTCTATCAATTAATTCACATGCTTCATTGTATGACATGATTTAATAACACTCCACCGGATGATGCATCAAGCATTATTCTCGGTTTGAGGTTCTAAACCATTATAAAATGTTTCCATTTGAATAATAATGAGTAAACCATGATGAGGACATTTTCTTAAAAGTTCCTTCCATCTTTCCCATGCTTCAAATAAAGATTCAAACTCTTTTTGTCTAAAAGATGTAATATCATTTCTTAACTCTGGCATTTTTGATAGGTGGGAAATATTTTCCTAAAAACTTTTCACCATTTCATTCCATGAATGAATAGAGTTAGGCTCTAAAGAATTTAGCCAAGCCTTGGCTCTATCTCTCAAAGAATATGGAAATAACCTTAATCTAAATGCATTTTCACTAACACGGTGTAAAATAAAATTACTACATACTTCTAGAAATTGCCTTAAATGTAAATGAGGATCTTCATGAGGAGATCCTCCAAATTGACCAATAGTTTGAAGCATTTGAAACATCATAGGTTTAAATTCAAAATGCATGGCATCAATATGAGGTCTGTTTATGCTAGTTTGCATGTTTTGATGATCAAATCGAGCATAATCCCTCATAGGTCTATCTCTATCATTAATCATACCTATGTGATCCATGTGGATGAGATTTTCTCTATGAACTTCTTCTTGAGTGAGCATCTTTGTGATCCAGGGCCTCCTCTCACCGAGTGTGGCCTTGAGCTTTGTTCTTCTTCTTTGAAAGACATGTTCTTTGGCTTGTTGATTACATTTTTGGAGTCTTAGCAATCTCCTGAATTTTCTTTCTATTTCTAAATCTAAACTATATTCGAGTTACATTTTCAGTTACTGTACATATACTAAGTATCATGTCTTGTTGTTGATGAAACTCTAAAAACCAGAATTTATATACAACACTAAATTACTCAATATCGAAATTTTAAAAGAATTTACTTCAATCCCAAACAACGGCGCCAAAAACTTGGTGTGTGGAAATGCCACATACACTTGAGTGCAAGTATACACTTTGTCAAAAACAAGTTGTAAAAAGATCGAACCCACAGAGATTGAAAAACTCACTTTTAAAACAAATATAAAGTAATAAAGTGTAAAGTCACAAAGTAATAAAATAATTTTGGATTTTGGTTGATGATCACAACTAAGTTAGAAAACTAAGAAAGAATGTTGATAGTGTAAAAGAGAAAAGCTAGTTGGAATGTCTTCATCAAGTAATTTACTTAAAAGTGTATGATGCGTTATGTGATGCAATTTACCTTTGAAATGTTGTTGCATTAGCTATGTGCCTTTCGGTCACTTTCTTCAGAGTATCATTACCAGCTCTTATGATCCTTGTTCTATGCAGTAAAGAAAGGGGGTGTTAGTGCCTATCTTGCCTCCTAACAAGTATTCATTTTGCTTAAGTGAATTCACTCTTGTATTTTAAGTACCCACAATTATCCTATGGACTATACTATCCTATGTCTAGGACTTAGCATGGTTTTCACAAAGTTTTCTTTATGTAAAACACTCACCCATATTAGTTCTTGAGTTCTTAATTGTAAGCCATGTCTGGTCATTTACAATTCATACTTATTCTAAGTGATCAAGTTTAAAATAAGTAATAAAAATATTATCAAGCAAGAACTAAAGTACAAACATACATACATGCAACATACTTACTTAAAAGCTCATTAAATGATTAGAACATTCCAACTAAGAAAGGTTTAGCTAACAAGAGACATTGCAAGATATATATAAACTGAATAGACCATGTTTATATATATAGAAATCACAAAAGAGAAACAACAAGAGTAAAGTTACAAATGTTGAAAACCTTTGTATGAAGTCTTCTAGCAATGCACTAGCATTACTCCTTAGCACTATACAAACACTATGAAAATGAGTAAAGGAGGAATTATGAATTCCTTCCTCTTCCTCTAAAAATATAAAAACTAACTATGTATATTGAAATTTTGATCTAACTTATGGATTGTGATATATTTCCAAATGAAGATGTGAGGTCCTTTTATAGCCTTCAAGTGAGGTGCTTCCTTCCTTCATGTTGAAGTCATCTTGAGTGGATCATAGCTGTAGTTGCTTTCGGAGGTTTATCCATGTTGAAATCTTTGACTTAATCATATAGGGCGGTTCCATGGTGTTAGAACAAGTGTCCCTATGTTGATGACTCTTCAAAGCTAAGCCTATAGCTATGTGTGAATGGTAGCGCCTACTATACATTGTTGGATGGCATCGGGAAGCAGCGGGGAGGTCATCACATTGCATGTGGATGCATATGAAACAGTCGCTTATTCACCAAGTTGCGTGAGAATTGATGTAGGATCGCGGGAGCATTGATGCAGATTGCGTGAGACTGCCTTTGAACAAAACATCAAACATACCACAATATATCCAAAATGGCCTATAACTAACTATAACCATTCAAATCACTCAAGATATCATATATCACACTAAATACTATATAAACTCTTTATTATTACTTGAAAGAGAGCAAATACTAAGTTTAAACATATGAAATATTCTATATAAAATAGAGTTATCAGCGACTTAAAGCAAGAGAAGAAGTTTTTGTGTCAGAAATTCCTGTGATTGAAGATATGGCTGACCCATTAGTTAGACGCCTTCTTGGAGACTATGGGAATCGTGGACACAAGCAGGCAGAGGTTACCGATTGCTCATCAACCCAGTAACCATAAATAGGTTTGAGATCAATCCAGACCATTAGTGAATTGAGGAGATGCAATTTGGTGGAAGACCATGTGAAGATGCAAACAAGCATCTCACCAATTTTGCATGACTATGTGAAAGCTTGATGAAAGTGGATGGTATCTTGAAGAAGCTAAGAAATTGAGGCTTTTTCCTTTCTCTAAAGGATGAAGCCAAAGAGTGGTTTGATTTGCAACCCGAAGGTAGCATCACTACATGGAATGATCTTGAAGACAAATTTCTTGAACAATTTTTCCTCCTTCTATGTTCATTAAGAAGAGGGGAGAAATCAATAGTTTTGAGCAAAAGAGGGTGAGTCGCTCTATGAGACTTACAAAAGATTCAAGATCACATTGAAGGCTTGCAGAAACATGGTTTTGATGACCATCAACAAATGCAAATCTTTTTTGTCTTGGGTTGAGACCGAATGCTAGAATGATGCTTGATGCCTCGGCAAGTGGTTCTTTGAATTTCAAGCTGCGGTAGAAGCAAGACAAATAATTGAGGCTATGGTTTCAAATGACTACTTGGCGGCTCATGATAGAGGAGGTACATCAAAAAAAGAGGTCTACTTGACTTAGATGCTCATAGTGCGGGGTTGGCTCAACAGAAGATAATCACTCAACAGTTAGAAGAAGCTGAAACGGGAATGCAAGCTCTAAAGTTGAATTTTGTGCAACACCATTCTCGCTCAAGTTTTGAAGTGTGACTCTTGTGAAGGTGCACATTCTAACCGGGATTTGTGAACTTCCTATAGCGATCCAAAAGAATATATTTTTGTCAATAATAATCCTTTTTCCAACACTTACAATCCGGGGTGGAGGAATCATCCGAACTTCTCTTGGAAGGATCAAGGGCAAAGCCATAATTCTCCTCGTAAGAAAGCAGATTGGGAGATAGCCATTGAGAAACTAGCTACACACACTTCTTCATTCATGGAGGAAACAAGAGTAGGTTTCAAAAGTCTAGAAGCCGAGTTCTAAAAATCAAGAGGCATCAATCGAAATCTAGAGACACAAGTGGGTCAACTGGCAAGCAAGTTGCACAAAGACCTTCGGGATCTCTTCCAAGTGACACTATTCCTAATCCAAGGGGTGGTGAAACAGTTGAATGCTATAACCACACACGAAGTGGCAAAACAATTGAAGTTGTAGCAAAGAAGAGTCCAAAAGAAGTGATTGAGTCTAGTGACAAAGCTCTTGTGGGTGTTGACGACAATTCTAATGTAAAGAGAAGCAAAAATTGCCAAAACCAATTATTAAGCTACCTTTCCCCCAGAGACTAAAGAAAGAGCAAAATGAGAAGCAGACTGCAGGTGTTGATGAACTTTCTAAGGTGCAAGAGGATACTACTGTGCAAGAGAATTCTAATCTTTCAAAGCCAATCATCAAGCTACCTTACCTCAAAGATTGAAGAAGGAGCGGATGAAAAGCAATTCGGTAAGTTTTTAGATGTTTTGAAAAGTTACAAATTAACATTCCTTTTGCAGAAGCTCTTGAACAGATGCCCAAATATGCAAAATTTATGAAAGATATCCTTTCAAAGAAGAGAAGGATCGTGGATGAGGAGAAGGTCATGCTCACCAAGGAGTGCAGTGCAATTTTGCAAAGGAAGCTTCCACAAAACTAAAAGATCCCGGAAGTTTCTCTATTCCTTGCACTATTGGGGATAGAACTTTTAGGAAAGCACTATGTGATTTGGGAGCAAGTATCAACCTAATGCCCCTCTCTATTTTCAAAAGTTTGGGGATTGGTCATATAAAGAACACCATGATGACTTTGCACCTAGCTGATTGTTCAGTGAAGCACCCATATGGTGTAGTTGAAGATGTCCTTGTGAAAATTGACAAATTCATCTTTCCGGTGGATTTTGTGGTTCTTGACATGGAAGAAGACAATGACATCCCATTTGTTCCTGGGTGTATTAGCAATTATGAGGACTGCCAACAGCAATTGGACCTGCGGCCCAGCCCATCACGATCGGCCCAACACGGCGCTTGAGCGCATTCTCGCCGTAGAAATTCTCGCATAACGGTCGGACATCACTGTATATATACGCCATTCGCACATGGCATTAGGTACGTTCTCTAACCTTGTGCTATCTGCCCGAGCGACCTCTCACTAGATCGTCGGAGTGACTTTGCAGGTACCACCCGAGGTGTTCAACGCGTGAAGCCAGGACCGGTCCTTTCAACCCTCTCAACGACCGGCCCATAGACGAATCAATCAACACTTCAACTCTTCATTGGTCAAGGTACGATCAATTGGCGACCACGATGGGAGGCCCGCGCTACTACCGCCTCTTCCATGGCTCCACGCGCCGCCCCGGACGCGGGCCACTTCTCGACTCAATCCTCGGGCGAGAATCAGCAGCAGAGACCCGGAGGGCGTGGGCGTCTGATCCACGAATCTCGAGGACTTCCACGACAAGAACCTTGCACTGCACAACGGCCGTGGACCGGTCCTCCAGCCAGATCCATCCGTCCGTTCACGGAGACTTGCGCGCCGGGAATCGATTGAAGCGGGCATTCGGGGAACCTCTGTAGGACCATGTTACTCAAGCCGTTTGCAGATCTTGCAAAACAAGAATCAGTGATCGCAGAGGCCGAGATGCACTTCATCTCCCAAAGTATGAAAGAGGTTCAATTTCGGGCGCGCGCGTGCGAAAGACGGAGAACCTTCAGCTCGCCGCGCCGGCCGCAAGACACCGCTCCCCTCCTCGAAGGAGCATTTCACGCCGAGAGAGCACTACTCATCGTTCTCCGCCGGAAGAAGCGGTGGCACATGTGTCGCCGAGCAGAACGCAGCGTAGACGCCGATTCGATGTCCGATGACTATGAAGATTCTAGCTACCGCTACGACACGCGTCGCGCCGCCCACAAGATACTCCTCTAATGAGTCGTCCGGGTCACGTCGGTCGAGAAGCAGATCTTGGGATTCTCGTGAAGAGCTAGAAGATTACAGAAACGGAAGAATTAGGGACGTTTCGCATCAGCCTAGGAGAGGCCAAAGCGAGCGACCCAGAAGGCCTCCTCAGCTTCCACCAGCTGGCCCATCTAGAGGGTTCTATGGAATGCCGGGCAACGAGGCATGCCTCGCAATGCAACCCTTTGGGTCGAACGGCATTCAGAATGAACATGGCCCGTTCTCCAGGGAGATCAGGCGTTATAAGATTCCTAGAGATCTCCGCAAGCCGCCCAATCTCAACAAGTTTGACGGCCGAGGAGATCCAGATAAGCATCTCCGTTACTTCAATAATTACTGCTGCTATAGAGAATTGGGACCGACCATGAAGTGCAGGCTTTTCCCCCAGTCCCTGGACGGCCGAGCATTGGAATGGTGGGAGTCTCTGCGACCCAATTCCATCTCCTCATGGGACGACCTGATTAGAATATTCTTGTCTCACTATACTGCAAATCGCTGCCAATATCGGTATGAAGAATACTTGGACTCTGTTGTTCAAGGAGATAATGAGACGTTGAGGCAGTACATCGACCGGTTTAACACTGAGGCTGAGTCTGTTCGTGACTTGTCAGACAAGGACAAGTTGAAATATCTGAAGCGTGGAATTCGACCGGACCACCGGTTCGTCGAAGAATTTACATTGAATCATTACCAAGATCTCAGTCACTTCTTAACGAGGGCTAACGTCCACATGCAATATGAAGAAACCCTGGCAGCGAGAAAGGCCGTCCGTGCACGGCCTAAAGAAGAAAACAGTAAGCCGGCCAAAGGGCATGAAGGTCGCCGCGACAATCGGCCTGACTTTCGAGATAAAAAGTTTGATCATCGCACTCGACTCAACACCTCTATCGCGCAGATCTACAGTGAGTGTCGAATAATGAGTTTGTGGGAGTTAAGCGGCTGAACCACTGCGTGCTCAAGAAGGGGCACGACCAGACCAAAAGATACTTGCCGCTACCACAAGAGTAAGGGGCACGATACCAACGATCGTATGGCCTCAAAGATGACATTGAAGAGCTTATTCGAGAAAGGCAAGTTGGGAAAGTATGTGAGGTCGGAGGAAGGCGGCCGACCAAGAGAAAAGAAAGAAGCCGATCCAGACGGAGGAAAGGGCCTGCGGCCATAGAGGGCACCCAAAACAAGGATCGACCAAGATCGTGACACTCGGCATCCAAAGGCCGTAATGTTGCGATGGTTATTCATGGTGGAAACCCCTTTGGACCGTAGGGAATCTAACAAAGCCACCAAGAGAAAGTGGGGACGAGTTGTTAATGGTCGCATCCACTTCAAAGACCACCACCGGCCTCAGCGGACCTCCCATCTCGTTCGGTGATACGACCTATACGACGGCAAGCCTAATAGTTATGTGCCATTGGTAATCGTGAGTCATATGGCAAACACGTAGTGCGAGAGAATCCCGTCGATCAAGGTAGCTCGGCCGATATCATGTTTGAAGACTTGATCGACAAAATAAAGGTTGATCGGCGAGATAATTCCCGTGCCGAGCCTACTCCTCTAACGAGTTTCAATGGGGCGGCGACCTACCCGTTGGGAACGATCGATTTCTTTGGTCGCGTTTGGTGGCGACGCGGAGATAGTACTGCATGCGGGATGGTCAGGACGACGTTCCTTGTACTCCCCCTCAAATCCTGCTATCAATGTATTATTGGTAGGCCGACTTTGGGTAAGCTAGAGGCCGTCACATCGACGGTGCATCTAAAAATGAAATTTTACAGCAAAGATGACCAAGTGGTCACCCTGGCGGCCGACCTAGAATCAGCAAGAAGAAGCCACGCTCTATACCAAGAAATATGTGACGAGGTAGATCGTGGCCCAAACGTTCAGAGCACTAGCGAAGGCCACCAAGTCAATGTCGATTTGGGCGCTCGGTATGATCCGCACAACGACCCAGAGGACAATGATGATGAGTTGGCTCGAGAGCTGAAAAACAGGCTGATAAGACCAGAGCCTCATGGAGAATTGGTAGATGTTCAATTGGGTGACGACCCATCCAAAACGGTAAAGCTCGGTAGCGACCTGCGAGCAAGTGAAGCAAGATCTTGTCACGATTGCTTAAGAGACTATGCCGACTGTTCGCATGGCGGGCATCGGACATGCCCGCATCCCTATCGAAGTAGCTCGCCATCAACTTTCGATCGATGAGGGGTCGGCCGGTCGCTCAAAGAAGACGTGCTCGAGCGAGGAAATATCTCAAGCCGCCGCAAAGGCCGTTGAGGACCTCATAAAGGCCAATTTTATAGAAGAGATCAAATACACGACCTGGCTGTCCAACGTCGTGTTGGTTAAGAAGAAGAATGGAAAATGGAGGATGTGTGTGGACTATACCGATCTAAATAGGGCATGCCCGAAAGGATTCTTCCCGCACCCAACATTGACAAGTCGGTCGATGGGGCTTCGCTACAAACCTCTTGTCTTTTCTGGATGCTTACTCTGGATACAATCAGATCACGATGTATCCGCCCGATCGGCACAAGACGGCCTTCATGACCGATCGGGGAAATTTTCGAGACAAGGTGATGCCCCCGATTCAAGAACGGCTGGGCGACCTACCGGCGGATGATGAACAATATTTTTAAAAGACGATCGGCGCATCTCAGAGGTGTATCTGGACGACATGATCATTAAAAGCGTAACCGACCCAGATCACGTGAGCGACCTCAGAGAAATATTTGAAGAAGCTAGGAGGAACTCACTTAGACTTAATCCTGAAAAGTGTACCTTTGGGGTGAGGGCCGGCAGATTCTTGGGTTTCCACCTGACGGAAAGAGGGATAGAAGCAAACCCTGAAAAATGTAGAGGCGATCGCCGATATGAGGCCGCCCACGCGAAAAAAAAGAAATACAACGATTAAATGGCATGGTGGCCGCTTTATCCAGGTTCATCCCCAAAGCGGCCTGCAAGTCGCTTCCACTGTTTAGACTGCTGAAGAAAGAAGTGGATTTTGAGTGGACCGAGCAATGCTAGCGAGCATTGGATGAGTTAAAACAAGCTTTGGTTAGCCCGCCGATCATGACCAAGCCGTTACCAGGCGAAACATTATATCTGTACTTGGCCATAACAGAAGAAGTTCTCGATCTTTGTGCTAGTGAGAGAGAACGAGCTAAAGCAGAATCCGGTCTACTTCATAAGTAAAGTACTCGAGGCCCGAGTGAGATACCGAGAAGATAGAAAAGTTTGCCCTTGCACTCCTAATAGCCGCTAGAAGGTTGAGACCCTACTTTGTGGCCCACTGTGTCGTGGTAAGGACCGACCCGACCTATCGAGCAAGTCCTTCATCGGCCGGAGACTGGCGGGACGAATGATAAAGTGGGCGGTAGAACTCGATGAGTTTGGCATCAAATTTGAATCGGATCGGCCGCCAAAGCGCAGTGTTGGCCGACTTCATATTGAAATGACTCACCCCGGAAGATCAAGTGGAGCGACCGGATCGTGCGTAGATGGGTCGTCTAATAGTAAAGGAAGTGGAGCCGGCCTAATACTAGAAAATTCGAAGGCCCGGGGTGTGGAGGTGTCTTTGACTTTCGCTTTCCATCGTCGAATAATCGGGCCGAATATGAGGCGTGTATAGCCGACTGCGGCCGCGCGAGAGACTTCAATGTCGACCGAGTTGAACTCGATCGATTCTCTACTCGTAGTCTCGCAGATCAAAGAATTATATGATGCTAAAGGCAGCGTGATTGAAAAGTTATCTAGCAAGAGTGAGAGAACCGCTCAGCGATTCGGCCGAGAAGTGAAGTGGTACATGTGCCTCGGACCGAAAATGTTCGAGCGGATATTCTATCGGCCGGGCAAGTACCAAAACTCCGAGGAATCATAGAAGTGTGATCCAAGAAACATTAAATCGGTAGCGTTTCAACCAAGCCAAGTCAATCGTTGGCGTTACGTGTCGCCGCAGTTGGATTGGATCGCCCCATCCTAAGGTACATTGTTGAAGGAGGAGCGAACGATCCAAAGCAAGCTAAGTTGGTCGGACTCGAGCGACCAAATACTCGGTTATAGAAGGAAAGTTATGCAGAAGAGATTCTCCTCTCCATTGTTGAGGTGTCTTACGTCGGTCGGCTTGACCATGTGCCGAGGACATTCATGAAGGTGTTTGTGGAGTCACCGGGCGCTCGTTCCATAGCTAAGAAGGCTCGTGGCCGGCTACTATTGGCCGACCATGGGCGAGGATGCCAAGAAACTCGTTCGGAAGTGCAAGAAATGCCAAGTACATGCTGATGTTCACATTGCACCTTCCTCAGAATTACAAAGTCTTGTCTCACCTTGGCCGTTCGCCTGGTGGGGCATGGATCTTCTAGGCCCGTTTCCACCTGCTCCGGGCGGTTCAAGTTCTTGATCGTGGCGATAGATTACTTCACCAAGTGGATCGAGGCCGAGCCGCTTGCAACAATCACATCGGCCAAAGTCGGCAAGTTCTTGGACGGTGTGTGCTGCCCGTTTTGGGATCCCCACAATTGATAACGAACCGCGGCACCCGGTTCACGAGACAAGAGATTGAGAAATGTTGGCGACTTAGGGTGAAGCAGCGTTTCACCTCGGTCGAACACCTCGTACTAACGGCAAGCCGGCGGCAGCGGGGTAATTCTGCGTGGTTTGAAGCGAAAGACCGGATGAATGAGCGGAGGCGGGTCAAGAGGCTGCGATCCGTTACGTGGGCCTATGGGGCGACCCCTCATTCATCGGCCGGGAGTCGCCGCCGAGTTGTGTATCTGAATCGATCTTTGTGATACCCATAGAAATGGGCGAAGTGAATTGGAGGACTTCAAACCCCTACGGTGGTTGACAACGGCCAGGGCTATCGAGAAGAATTTGGACTGATTGAAGAAGCTGCGCACCCAAGCTTCGCTAAGAGAGCAATTGATCAAAATGAAGGTCGCGACTAGGTACAACGCTCGAGTTCAAAAGAGAGAATTCTCGGTCGGCCATTTCGTTCTAAGGCGGCCGGCGTGGGAAACAAGAATGCACGCAAGGGAAAGCGCGCACCGAATGGGAAGGTCCGTATCGAGTCATCAAGAAGGCGCAAGGGGGCATACGAGCTGGAAACCATGAATGGGGCGACTATCCCCAGAACATGGAATGCAGAAAAACTTAGAAAGTATTACGTTTGAATGTAACCAAGGATTTGAATGTAACAACGACCGATCTATTAATGAAAAGCAGGCAGGCGCTCTTTTTCCCACTGGGTTTTTTACAGAGGCCTGACCTTTAAAAATACGATGTGTTCTTTACTTTCTCGCAAGAGTGTATGACCGATCGCTCAAGATTGCCCGTGGCAAAGGAGCGATCGAAGACTTTTCAAAGTTGCTTAGATCGTCGAAGCGATCTGAATCGAGCGACCGTCGAAACGGTCCCAATCGAGTGCCATCGAAATGGCCCAAGGGTCGAAACCCGCAAACCTTGGATCGTCGAAACGATCTGAATCGAGCGACCGTCGAAACGGTCCCAACCGAGCGCCGTCGAAAATGGCCCAACAACGCTAGGTCGTCGAAACGATCTACCTTAAATACCATCGAGAGGGCCCGATTGAAGGTCGCCGAGCGATCCAAGGCCCCGTTGGGATATTAACTTATCAAAAAATGGATGCTTTCGAGATAAGCGCGTATGACGACCGAACGGTCTTAAAGCTCAAAGACTTAGAGAAAAATAAACATACAAGGCGCGCGAAGAAAAGCGACCAAAAGCGAGCGCTATCGAAGTAGCACGAAACGGCCGCCGAGCGGCCCACAAGTTCGAAATACAAGAACGGTAAATAAATGCAAGAAGTACGTAGGCATAGCAATATAAATTTGAACGGGCGTAATTAAGAGCAAGTAAAGATTGTCATTACAAATATGGGACGCCCGGCCGATGCCGAGCGCCCACAAATTAAAGAACTGCACGAAGGCAGAAAAATTGTCAGGCCCGAAGGCAAATTACAGAATTACACCGCTCGCAGGCGGGCTTCAAAAGAGAATGGTGGCCGGGCGAATGACGTTGCCCTGCTCGTCATATTCTGCAGGCAACATGATCTTATTATTTTCGACATAGTGCGTGGGCTTGATCATCTTGTCGTCAAAATTGATCTGCAGATCGGTATTCAACACCCGCGCCTGGCCAAGAGCATTGTAGAATTGCTCAATCGCAGCCTCCTGACCGGCCTGGGCCACCGTTACGATCTTTTTCTCCAGCTCGGCCTTCTCCGCCGCCCAATTGGCCTCTCGCTTCTCCATAGCCTCGAGATCGGTCTTCAGAGTTAGGACACGAAGCAAAGAAGCTCCTTGTTCCTCTTTGCGGCTTGGCCCGATCCTCCTCCCCGTTTGAGGCCTCTTCTTATTTGGAGGAGCTTGTCATATTTTATTGCGCCTCGATTAAAGCCTTGCCCTTTCCTGCGAAATTCGGGTCGAAGGGTGGTTAGTCGGTCGAACAAAGGTAAGATGAAGAGTACAAGACTAAAAATAAAATTACCATCAGATTCGGCCACCAGCTCGGCCATGACTTTCTCGACCCCCATACAAAGAGAAGCGCAGAGCGCCATGGGTTTCCTTCGGTATTGCTCCAGATCGGCCGCACCCAAGCTCTCGAGCTGAATGATGGGAATCTCCTCCGTCGCAGGGGCCGGAACCCGACAGTCGCGCTTGGCCCGCTTGGGTGAGCGATCGGCACTGGGAGGAGGCGACCGAGGCCTGCCAACCGGCTTCTTCCCTTGGCTCTTAGGAGTTTGGGGGACTTTTGAGGAAGACTCGGGGTTATCCCCCGGCCGAGGACCGTCGTATCTTTTAGCCCCTCCTTCGGGCTTCAGGACGGAAGCGAGCAGTTCCCAGCTTTTGCCGGCCATCCTTTCTGCAAAATAACGAGTCATGAGTTAAAAGAAAAAAGAGAAAGTCAACAACGGAATATAAGGGCGAAAAAGTGCAAAAGCGAACCAATCTCGGCCTCCGGTCAGTAGCCTTCATACAAGACAAAGGCGCGGCAAGGTATGTCGCCCTTAGGATCTGGGGACGCATCATGCCCGCTTGGCGACTTTATCATCTCCAAAGTCTCGGTCGGCCTCTCCCGGATCTTTCGCGTGTAGATGTAATCTCCCGCGCTGCGAAGTGAGCCTCATTCCACATAATTGGGAAATAAGGGGACCCAAAGATCCCGTCGGTGAACCTCTCAAACGGCCTTGCCAGCTTCCTCGGTGGGAACGATCCAAAAATATTGACTTTTCCAGGCCGCTCCCAACGACTCCTGGAACGCCTTAAAAAATCGATGGTGGGTCTTCTGCATCTTGAAGGAGACTTGCTCCCTTTTCTCCTTGTTGGCCTTTTCTCTGAGCCAGCTCAGCTCGAAGATAGCAAAGAAAAGCATTATCGACACCGGCCGACCCAGCTTGGTCAGCAGAACTTCAAAAGTCTTTAAAAACGCCCATGCGTTTGGATGAAGCTGTGAAGGGGCGACCCCAATGTGGCGCAGGACGTCGCGTTGGAATTCGGTAAAAGGAGGGGTAATCTTCATCTTCTCGAACACGAGCCGATACATCGTGAACTTGAAGTTGGAAGAGTAAGTCGCGATGTCTTCGCCCTCCTTCATACCTCTTATCCTCCAGCCCGGTGAGTCTTCAAGGAGGACCCGTAGATCGGGCAGAGCATCGTGACCGACCGTGAGAATGCTTCTATTGGAGCGAAGAGTCTCTGACACCCAAGACATGTCAGACACATCTCGAGCCACATCGGCTTGGACCCGGCCTCGGCTTGAACCTCGGCCGACCCGCCCGTTCGACCCTCCAGCGTTAGCATTCGGACGGAAATGCCGACCTCGGGTGAATCACCTCTTCTCCTTGGACTTCTTCTTCTCGGCGCCCTCGGCCTCCACCATCGTCCTCGCCCACGGGGCGACACTGCGCCTCGTCATCATCAATGATAATCACATCGGCGTCTTCTTCTTCCCTCCACTCGGGATACAACGCGTCCTCGGGCGGTGGAGAGTCGCCGCTCGGCCGCTCGGCGAGCAGGCGGGCTGGGCCGTACTCTTGGAGCTAGTTGATTCCGACCGTAAGAAAGCGAGAACTCGAGCCCGTCTTGCTCGAGGAACTACTTAAAGAGCTAGAGCTTTGTCGCGCGAAGACGACTTGGGTTCGCCCCGGTCTCGACATATATGTGGCGAAAAGGCGGGGCGGTTTTCGAGAATACGAAAGCGATTAACCGTCAGTGGCATACGGACACACTGTGATAAAGGGATCGAGTCGGTCGATCGAGCAAAGCACTCTCATGAGAGGCGAGTTGGCCATCCTCGACACGACACCCCCTATCACGAGGCGTGGAAAAGCACGAAGTACTTTAAAGAAAAAACTCAAGTTAAAAGAGTAAAGGGAGCGATCGATTCATACCTTAAGCAGATGTTGAAGATCGGTCGCAAGTGGGCAACGACCGAATGCAAGTCGCGGCAGACGAGTCGGTCGTTGGCGAGCAAATCTTGGAAGTGTGAGAAATGAAATCGCAGGAAGGGCTATTTATAGCACGATATCCGCGCGAAGGGGACCGGGATGCGAAGAGTCACAACTCTTCGTCTTCTCACCAATGGTTGTCTCCAGACAGCCTCGGAAACACCAAATGTCACGTCTTAAATGTCAGGAAAGACCAACCGTCCACGGCAAAGACGGCCGACGGTTGACGAGCGGTCGACACCGCCCGTAGAACAAGCGACGGCGCGTCCGTTTCATCAAACTAACCTCACTCCTGGGGGCATCAATTCAAGCCTCAACCCGCTCTTAAGCGACCTAGGCTTGGGGGGCAACTGTTCCTGGGTGTATTAGCAATTATGAGGACTGCCAACAGCAATTGGACCTGCGGCCCAGCCCATCACGATCGGCCCAACACGGCGCTTGGGCGCAATTTCGCCGGCGAAATTCTCGCATAACGGTCGGACATCATCTTGTATATATCGCCATTCGCACATGGCATTAGGTACGTTCTCTAACCTTGTGCTATACGCCCGGCGACCTCTCACTAGATCGTCGAGTGTCTTTGCGGTACCACCCGAGGTGTTCAACGCGTGAAGCGGGACCGGTCCTTTCAACCCTCTCAACGGCCACCGCCCATAGGCGAATCAATCAACACTTCAACTCTTCATTGGTCAAGGTACGATCACCATTGATTTTGGGTAGACCTTTCACGGCTACCGGTAGAGTGTAATTGATGTGGCCGATGGAACTTTGACATTGAAAGTCCAAGATGAAGTCGTGACTTTCAATGTGCTCAAGTCCATGGAGCCTAAAAAGGGAAAAGAAGCGTGTTCTGAGTATTGAGATGCTTAACCCTGAATTGAAAAAGAATTCATGATCAAGTTCTCCACTCACCTATTGAGAAGTCACTTGTTGTATTAAAAGATTTTGAAGAAAGGGGTGACATCAAGGAAAAAGAAGTTGTGGCTATGTTAGAGGATCCTCTATTCTATTCCCCTCATGAAAATTCTAGGAAGAGGAAGCTTAACCTTAAAAGAAAAGGCACCCAAGGAGCACTGAAGGAGGCACCTGAGAAGCAGAGTCCTCCACCTGAGCCAAATTGAAGATTATACTCAATCGTCAAGCTAGTGACGTTAAGAAGCGCTTTCATGGGAAGCAACCCATGCAGAGGAGTGTTCTATCTCTTTTCTTTTCTTTACCTATTTTATTTTTATCTTTGTCATCGTTTTGTTGAACTGTCATTGCACTAGCACTTGTTCCACTTTTGATACAAACTCTGTTCATAGCATGTGGTGTAAAAGCTGCATTCCTAAAAAATGTTTTGATCATGTTTCAACTTGATGGAGGAATGTAGTTTTCATGGATGAGTTTTATTGGATTGTGATTTTCAATGACCCTATGATGCTATGCTCTTAAATTTCATGAACCGGTTTAAATGGGACTGATCATGCATCTTGTTGTTCTAAATCCCTTGTATGAAAACCATTAGAGGAATCTTCTGTGACATTTGAATACATGATTCATTGTGTACAATGCCCTATCATGAATAACCTGTGAGTGTTTGAGCCAAACAGTTAATTTTATTCTTGAGTGTTTCCATTGCTTGTGACACTCTTCAGAACTTGACTTAGTTCTTGACTACTTTTGCATTGCTTATACTCACACACACGTGACTGAGGACTTTCTGTTTTTTTGACAGCCAGAGCTTTAAAAGGCCTACCCTTTATTATTGACCTTTTTGCATAGCCCATTTGAGCCTTAACCATCTTTTTTTTGATTGATTACCCTCATTACAAGCCATTAACTGAAAAACCAAGTGTCCCACGTGTTTGGAATTGAGGGGTCTATAGTCACTATTGAACTTGAAGCTCAAAATTAAGTTTGGGGTTGCAAATTAAGTTTGTAGTTGATTGAGGACAATCAATTGTTCAAGTTTGGGGTGGTATACCAAAAGTAGTACATTGCATTCAAAAAAAAAAAAAGAAAAAGAGAAAGAAAAAAAAGGAAAGTCAAAAAAAAAAAAAAGAAATCAAAATCAAATCAAACCAAACCATATAGAAAAATGACAAACTCAAATTAGTTTTGTGGGGAATTCATTGATGAAGTTGGTAAGCATAGGAAATGTTCATAAGTGAAAATGGCATCTCTCAATTCCAATCAAGAAAGCCTAGATTCCAAAATTCATCCTTCCTTACCCAAGCCCCATTACAACCTTTAATAAGTCTTCATGATGTGTGTGGTATTTGTGTGTGATTGGTTGTTGTAGAATTATGTCAAGCCTATGGTAGTGTGTTGCTTGTGATGTGATTGAGTGTATTACCCTGCAAACACTTCTGTGAGAGAGAAACACTTATAGGTGAGGAACTTGAGTGAAATTGAGCACAATTGATGATTGTATGATGTGTTGCTTGAGATTCTAATTTGGGAAGTTTGAATTCTTGATATTAGGATACAAGAATGCATGCTAGGTCATTCATTGACAAGCTGTGAAAAGCTAATTGATTTTGAGCTAGGTACGATTTTGGATATTGGAGTCACATCTAGTAATCTTATTCCACCCCTTGTTTTGCATTGAGTTTGCTTGAGGACAAGCAAATATTTAAGTTTGGGGTTGTGATAAGTCTGCATTGAATATAGTTTTGTTGGTCAGAAATTAGGTGTTTTTATCTTGAATTTGGGAATTACATTGATCTTGGACCACAAATGTCACATTTGTCATAACCATGATTTTCGGTGCAAATGGATTTTTGGATATTTTAAAGCTTGGAAGAATGAGTTGCGTTGCTAAAAGTTATGTCGTCCGTAGCGAGGATGCACTTGCCTAGCATTTGGAGCTCCTACTACTTCAAAATTTGCTACAAAGCGCCCAAGCGCTTCTGCATGCGTTTGGGGCGCTTCTAGATTTGATGTTTCTGTTTGCCATGCGCCCAAGCGCTTCTGCATGCGCTTGGGGCGCTTCTGTACCTGTTGATTCTGTCGCCTGTGCGCCCAAGCGCTTCTGCATGCGTCTGGGGCGCTTGTGGAGTCTGTTGATACTGTCTTTCATGCGCCCAAGCGCTTCTGTCATGCGCTTGGGCGCTTTTGCTCTGCGATTTTGTTTAAAGTTGCGATTTTCATCCAACCAAAGGGGCTTTTTACCATTTTCTTGACCTAAGAGAGAGAGATAGTAAGGGAGACAGCTAGGGGCTCAAGACCCTTCATCTCTATTGAAGATTCAAGGCTTGGGAACAAGATTTTGGAGCTTCAATGTGGTCATTCTCTCCATTGAGTTTGATTTTCTATTTCCCTTCTTCTTTATCCATGTCTAGCTAAACCCATTTGGGTTAGGGATGAATTAACATTGATGAATCACTATTGTAATGTTTTGATTGTTCTAAATATCATATTCCTTCTTGCTTTGTATGTTTAATCTCTATTCTTAATGCTTTTCATGATTTGATCACCCATGGAATGATTTATGGTTCATCTATGGAATGGAAGTTTTATATTTGAATGCTTGAGATTGAATGTCTTCAATTCTTAGTCTAGGGATAGCCTTGGAGTTGTTGTATCTTGCAAATCCTTGATTCTAATGCTTGTTGTCAACTATATTCACCTAAGGAATTAGGTTTTTAGTTGTTCACAAATGATTATTCACCTAAGGAATTAGGGATTGATTAATGTTGTGGGTTTGATAACAAAGTAAAAGAGAGGGTTACTTTTCCTTATTAAATCAATTTGCAATAGTGTGGAATCAATTGAAGTTCATCCCTAACTTATTTTATCATCTCGTAAACTTTGCGTTATTCGGTTCTTTATCAAAAATACAAAAATATTTATTATCTTTACCTTAAAAGTTCCAGCTACTTTATCATATCACTCAAATTCGGTTCATTTGTGTTCGTCTAGTTGTTGTTAATGTTTATTGGTATTTGCATTCGATCCTTGAGTTCGACACTCGGTCTTACCGTTTTATTAGTACTTGCGACGATTTGGTATACTTGCCAATTTCGCCATCAATTAGCTATGTGCCTTTCGGTCACTTTCTTGATATCATTACAAATTTCTTATGATCCTTGTTCTATCACGATAAAGAAAGGGGTGTTAGTGCCAATCTTGCCTCCTAACAATTATCCAATTTGCTTAAGTGAATTCACTCTTGTATTTTAAGTACCCACAATTATCCTATGGACTATACTATCCTATCTCTAGGACTTAGCATGGTTTTCACAAAGTTTTCTTTATGTAAAACACTCACCCATATTAGTTCTTGAGTTCTTAATTGTAAGCCATTTACGGTCATTTACAAATCTACTTATTCTAAGTGATCAAGTTCAAAATAAGTTTTGAAAAGATTATCAAGCAAGAACTAAAGTACAAACATACATACATACATCATACTTACTTAAAAGCTCATTAAATGATTAGAACATTCCAACTAAGAAAAGGTTTAGCTAACAAGAGACATTGCAAGATATATATAAACTGAATAGACCATGTTTATATATATAGAAATCACAAAAAGAGAAACAACAAGAGTAAAGTTACAAATGTTGAAAACCTTTGTATGAAATCTTTTAGCAATGCACTAGCATTACTCCTTAGCACTATACAAACACTATGAAAATAAGTTAAGGAGGAATTATGAATTCCTTCCTCTTCCTCTAAAAATATAAAAACTAACTATGTATATTGAAATTTTGATCTAACTTTTGGATTGTGATATATTTCCAAATGAAGATGTGAGGTCCTTTTATAGCCTTCAAGTGAGGTGCTTCCTTCCTTCATGTTGAAGTAATCTTGAGTGGATCATAACTGTAGTTACTTTCCAGCAATTGTTTGCATGGATAAGATCTTTGACAAGTGTATAGGGCGGTTCCATGATGATAGAACATGTGTCCCTATATTGATGACTCTTCAAAGCTATGCCTATAGCTATGTGTGAATGGTAGGCGCCTACTATACAAGGTGGGATGGAATCAGAGAACCAGGCAGGAGGTCATCACTTGCAAGTGGATGCATATGAAACAAGCTGCTTAATCACCAAGTAGTGTGATTTGATGCGAGGATCGGTCTGAGAGCATTGATGCGGTTAGCATTGAGACTGCACTGTACAAAAACATCAAACATACCACAATATATCCAAAATGGCCTAATAATAACTATAACCATTCAAATCACTCAAGTTATCATATATCACATAAAATACTATATAAACTCTTTATTATTACTTGAAAGAGAGCAAATACTAAGTTTAAACATATGAAATACTCTATATAAAATAGAGCTATCAGTATCTTCTCTAACGATCAAATAAACCTATGTCATGTTAAGAAGGTACAACAATAAAGTAATGTATTGGTTTTGGTTGGGAATACAATAGCTTGGATTGAAAGATGGTTTCTAACAAAATATAATCTCCAAGACTTTGAACATACTCAGAAATGTTCCCATAAATAGTTTGAAGTGCACTGAGTATGGTTGAGAGAAGAGAAATACTTCAGAAGCTTGAGAAGCTACTTTAGAAACCATGTGGTAGGAAATATTGATCCAAAGCTTATCACAAACTCTCACCCTTTGAATGTGATCATTTATTAGGTATTTATAGAGTATTTTACCGAATAGATCCGTTGAACAACATCTCCCAAGATTAAACTAGCCGTTGAACCCTTTTGACGTAAAGTGATTACTATTTTTGTGCCTTCTGCAGGTTCCGTACTACAACAGGTGATCGGTGGGAACTTCTCAACTTAATGTCTTCTAAACTCGATCCAGCTTCTGGAGAGTGGCTTCTAAACTTAAATATCAACCTTCTTAGGTATTGAATGATCATTATAGGAGTTGTTATGAAGAATTGGTCTTGTGGTACTTTTACTTTTAGATAGCTTCAGACGTATCTTCTTAGTATATCTTCTTAAGTATCTTCTGAACTCTGTCTTCTAAAGTTCCTTTTTGAAGAATCTTTTGATCTTCTTCTGAAGATCTTATGAGTCACATACCATTATATATCAAGTTATATCCTCTAAGACTCTTTGTCATAGATTTGTTGTGTCTTTGACAATAGATCCTATGAGTTCATCCTGTTGTTCAGTTAAAATTGATCCAAGGGTTGTATCTCCTGAACATTTTTTAGCTTGACATGTATCTTTTGAAGATCTGAGCTTTTATGGATAGTTATCTTTTATGGAATAAAAGCTCTTATACTCTGATTAATCGATACGTTCTTCATGAGTCACTTCAAGGTTATATGACCATTTACTGACTTAATTCTTCCATAAGATGCTTGTTTTGATTTCTCAATTCTGTTATTGAGAATCCTTTTGTTCGGTCATCTTATGAGAATATCTCTGAATATCTGTCTTCTTATTGTGAGAAGTCTCTAGCTAAGAAGATTCTTACTATTGCTCGTTCTGTTAGAGAAGCTTCTGAAGAGTGTCTTCTTACTATATAGAGTTTTTCAGTTTGAGTTCCTTTATTCTCTTATGAGTTCATTTTGTTTTGATCATTGATTCTGTTTATCTTGAGGATTTTCTTGTTTGTTCATCTCTCTTTACGAAGAACTTATCTTCTCATCTTGAGAAGCATTTGAGCCATCTTCATTAATGTGTCTTCTATAGATCATCATCTTTTTCTTTTAAGACACTTGTTGTGCCTTCTGATCTATTTAGGCCATTTCACTGAGGAGACTTCTTGACTAGTGAAGTTACTGCCACTTCATTATTTTCTTCTTTGGTTCATCCTCAAGACCTTCTTAGATGGTGCTTTTTATAGCATAATACCTTCTTGAGATGTGATTGAATGTTTCCTGCACTTTAGATCACTCAATAAGATCCATTATGATACTCCATTAAACACTTGTCAAAAATGTTTGTTTCCATCAAAACCTATCCAAAGAATTTTTCCTCAACAATGTTTGTCCTTTTTCCTCCCTTTATGATACTCCATTTGATGTAAAAAAAAAGATACTCCATTTTAATCAATGTTTTTAAGTTGTAAGTTTTTTATAGATAATATCAAGGTTTTTAAGCTGTGTATTGGATACTTGTCCTTACTTCACAATTCCCAACTGAATCATCCAATTCAGTTTTCAAAACTACAATTTCAATTAATTCAAGTACTTAGATTTCATTCAAGAATAGTTGACGTCCATCGTGGGGCCACCGTAAAATATATCCTCCATTTCTTTTGAGAAATGGAGAGGATCCTAACTCAATTTTTCATGTCATGGTGACTACTCGTCGTGGTCCGCCAGAATCGAGACCCTCAAGTCCTAGGCCTCTGACTCCAGACTTGCATAGTTTTGTACCAAATCAACCATGTTCGAAAGAAGGCGAGAATACCATCTTTGTGGGCCTTCAGGCTGCTGTTTATGAGTTACGTCGACACTCCAAGAGCAAATAGTATTCAACATGAACGACATTCCAACAATCTGAATAACATTTAGATTGAAAATCCTCAACCACTCACAATAAATAATGAATGGTGCGGTCCCACTTAACTTCAAACCACCCACATTTGAAAATTATGAAGGAAAGAAGGATCTCCAAGACCATCTCACAACATCTAATACACTACAAGAAAATCAAGCATTATCGTGAACCACGACCCCGTCAATAAAAGTCTAGTTACTGACAGAATTAGTCGTTGGTAATGACGAATATGAAACACACAAATTACCGCGCGAATGAATAGGACTATCAATAATTGAAAATTGTAACCTCTACATGTTACCGATGGGCATGACCTTTGGTAACTTAGAAATGTTTATCGTTTTTAAGTTATCAACAGACATGTTCGTCGGTAACTTTTAATAAAACTCACCGGCAAATAGAACCATTTCATTCCTCTTTTCCCTCTCTCTCTCTCTCTCTCTCTTTCTCTCTTCTCTCTTATCTCCCTCCGTCCGTCTCTTATCGCCTCACCATCGTGTCATGTTGCCTTGCCCTTTTCTTCCAGCATCCTATTCTCTCGGTCCTTAACGATTCTTTTCCTATTCGATTTTTTTGCTTTTTAGTTTTTGTGGTTTAGGGTGATAAAATGAAGTTGTAATGAACTAGTTTAGGGCATTATCATATTTTATTGATACTAAACTAATTGGATTTGGTGTAATGAAGTTGACACTATGCTAGAGATGGATGTTTGTTGTTAGTGTAATGAAGTTGTAATGAACTGGTTTAGGGTGATAGATTTAGTGTTGAAATAAACAAAGTGGAATTGAAACTATGTTAGAGATTTTTGTTGTTTGAGTTCAAATTCAAATTGTGTAGAATTGAAATTGGAATTGTGTAGGATGACTTGATAGGATTGAAACTGTTTGTGTTATTATTTTGTTGTTGGCTATGGAAAGGGTGAGGAGCTGACCCTCTCCCTAATTGCTATTGAGTTGATGTTAAATTCACTATTGTTGATGGAAAATGGTGAGGTGCTAACCCTCACCCACATATTTGGTTCAAAATCATCTCCATTGAGATCATTTCAAGATGATATTAACATTTTTGTTGGAAATTAGAATTAATTTCCTTCATTGCTTGATGAAAAAGGGTGAAGTGTTGTCATTGACCCCCACATTTGGCTCGAAAACATCTCCACTAAGATCATATCGATGAGAGTAATTAGATAGGTTTTTAGGAATATTATGCAAATCTAATAAGGTAATTTTAAATGCATGTTGATGAATTTTAATCAAATGAATCGTAGTTGGGTGTATGATAGGTTATTTTGAAAGAGCGGGTTTGAAAAAATCTTTTGTAATTGGGTTTGAAGAGTTTGTTATGGTAGCAAAGCGATATGATATGTTTAAACTTGAAGGGGAGATTAGATGTCCATGTCTTGCTTGCGTGGGTATATTATTAAGACCAAAGGTGAAGTTAGGTATCACATGCATAGTTTGGGGTTCAAGCCTCTGGATTTGGGTTGACCATGGTGAAGAGTCTCCAAGTTTTGACTTAGGGGTATTGAGTAAATCTGCTACAGGTCTTGTATTTAATAAAGAATTTGAGTCAATGAAAAACATGGTTTGTGATGATCTCGGAGTAAATGTCTAATTTGATGAGCATCAATGTGATAATGCTTATAATATCAAGGTTTTTGATGTGTGTGTGGACCTTGCGGTTCCTTAATTCCCATATACACAAATTTTGTGTTTATATTGAACCCTCCATTTCTTTGAAGAGGATCCTAACCCATGTGTATGATTTTTTTACAAGGAAAAGTTAAGTTGAATGTATAAGGTTCGCTGAAAGTTAATTAAAGCTTTGTTAAGCTTTTTTTTGGGTACACAAAGCTTTATTAAGCTTTTAAGTTTAGTATCTTTCTATGATTTTTTGTTGAATTTTGACATGTCATGCCAATGATTATACATTTGATGTCCAAGATTTTATGATTAAAGGTCTTTTACATTCAGTGATTTCGGGCATAAATTAATTTATTATTATTACATGATGATGATTATGATATATAGCATGAATATGTAGTCTTAAATCTCTTGATGGCTTATAATGACGGGCTAAAAATCTCATCATCCTGCCTAAATTAACTATGATGTAAAAAATATTTGCAAGATTGTGATCATCATTATATAGACATTATATTATTTTTTTGACCAAATATATAGACATTATATAGACAGGCGTTGCAAGGAAAGAAAATAAATGAGTAATTAAATACTCTCCGGTGTGATTTATACATAAACATTACGTACAAACATCGTCCCAAGCTAAATAATTCAGTTACGACTTAGGGAAATCGAAAGAGTGTAAGAAGAATATTTATCAAGGTTGTCAAAACCAAATCGGGAGATTCGAGTGATTGAACCGGTAACCGGACCCTTATCCGATCTAAGTGAACTTGAGAACCATAATCCATGAAAATCAGGGTAACCAACAAAAAATCGAGAACGGGATAGGAAGTCGCCCAAAAACCGAGAACCGAACAGAAAACCGAATTTAATCTTTTTTCCTAAAAAGTGGTATATCATGTTGATTTTCAAAAAAAAAAAAGATAAGTGATGTTGGTTTTTTGGTATGTGAGATGCTTTTATTCTTTTTTATGATTAGATTGATGAAATAAATTAAAAAATTAAATATGTACAGTATTATTATTATGATAGTACCTACATTGTAGTATCTACGATTATTAAATATTATAATTTCGTTATGTCATATTTTAATTTATTTTGTTTTTTATCCTCTATATATTGTAAAAAATATATTTTGATTAATTCCAGTTCGACCTCTGATTCAATCGGCTGAACCCCAATAATCTTGAACTGATGCCTCTTCCGATTCAATGTCCGGTCCGATTTAGATTACCTTAATATTCCTTTTAAGTAAATAGGAGGGAGGAAGTTTTGTTAAGACCTTCCGATGTAAAGCAACATCAAGAAGGAAAAAAGAACGCTCCCTGATTTTATTAAAAAAAGAGAAAACAAAAATGAAAGAAATGAGTCCAAAGGGGAACTAGACCAATATAATAATTGGCAAAATGAAGTCAAAGCACTAATAGGAGGGTGCTCCTAACTTCTGAAAGCCCCTAAAACACTCCATCCTAGAACAAATTATAAAAGGGCTAACATACAATATTCAGATCAAAACAGAGACAAAATATTATAGCCTACAAATATTTTGACGAATTTCTTTTTTGCAAAAATTTCTACGGCTAACTTATAGTAGTCAAATAAAAAAGAGGAAGAGACAAAAAATTTCCTTGAACGGGTAATGTAACCTACAATTTTCTGGTCCAATTTATTTTTTTGCCGAGGTTTTTTCTTTTGGGTCTTGGACACTGATAACTCTATTTTATATAGAGTTATTCATACAATTAAACTTAGGTTATTGCTTATTTTCAAGTAAATTAATATGTAAATATAGCTTATAAGTGAAGAAACAACATTTCAAGGATTCAAATGGATTAGAACAATGACTTAAGCAAAATGCATATGTCTTGGTATGTTTGATGTTTTGTTCGGTCTGCCTACTTGGTGTGTGTACCTACACTGCCTGCACTAGGTGTGCCCACACTGCCTGGACCTGCTACACCAGCAAAGTTCACCAAAACATCCAAGGCTCAATTTGATGCTTCAACACTTGACATGTGACGTCATGCTTAGTCATGTGGAGTAGACCCACTTGCATATTTCAGCCACCTACTATTCGAGACAAATTGGGAAGGTCACTCACTCAAGGACATGTGGCACTTCTTTATTGGACCACCCCATGTGAACTTCATGTGAAGAGCAACTTGCTTGATGGATGGGAGTGCTGCAAAGTAACTATGGTTAGGCGATCTTGGTTAAATCTTGTCTCCCAAGCAAACCCTCCATAGAAGGAAAGCTCATTGCCTATATAAAGGACCACTTCTCCTCACATGAAGATCATCCAAGGATCCAAGCATCTAAGGATCACATATCTTCCTTATATTTGTAATTTAGGTTTAGTTTTTATTTTAGTTTCTGAAATGTAAGAAGGTAAGGAAGGACTTGAAGCCTTCTTCTTTCACTTCTACTTGGAGGAAACTTATGCAAGGAATTGGTGTAATACTTCAACTTGGATTCTCATGCATAAGATCTCCTACTTGAGTAATCTCTATCTATTTGAGTTCTTTTGTAATATTACCCATTTTATCATGTTCCTTATAAATTCTCTCTATTATAGAGTGAGTAATATGAGCTAAATTCTTTTAGTTGAGATGTTGTAGCCTTATAATGATCTTTTAAGTAAGTTATTGTGTTCATATGTGATGTTTGCATTTTAGTTCTTGTATGATAACTCTTTTATATTCATCTTTAAAATTGGCCAACTAAAAGTGAATGTAAATCATAAATACAGACATGGTTTATGACTAGTACTCAAGAACTAATAGGGATAAGTATTTAATAAAGGAAACTTTGTTAATTACATGCTAAAATCTAGACATGGGATAACATAGTCCTTAGGATGATGCAATTACAAGAGTGAACTTGTTTAGCAACTTGGATCATTGTTAGGAGGCAAGAGAGGAATTGACAACTCTTTTCTTTACTGCAAAAAGCAAATATCATAAGAGTTTGTAATGAAACTCTAAAGAAAGTGACTGAAAAGAACATACTGATGCAGTTGCATTCAGAAGTCTCAAATTTAGTGTCTTTTTAGTGTTCATTTTCATATAGTTAGTATAGCAATTTAGTTCTATTTTTGAGCTATTTTACTACATAGTGTTTGTTTTAATTTCAGGTCTATCTTTGAGGAAAATGAAGGATTTAAGGTTAAAAAGAGCAAAAACAAAGTTTCAAGTCAAAAGAGAAACAAAAAGAGTGAAAAATATAAGAAAAGGCAAGCAAAGTCGTTTTACCCGATGGTTGCCACGACCGTCTTTGGATTTGGAACGACCGTCTTTGAACCCTTTTGATTAAATGCGCTGAAAGCCAAACGATAGTCATACGACCGTCTTTGGATTTGTACGACCGTGCCATCGCATCAATTCCAAAGATGTTACAGTTTGCTCTTTAATGGCTTGTAAATTGTCTTAAGTGACTTGTCTCTTCTCTTTGGCTATATAAAGCACGAAATTCTGAGTGCTTAGGACACCGGAGGCTATTGCAAACACTACTCAAAGTTTATTTCTAAGATTTTATGCAATTTACTTTCTTCATTTTAAGTTCTTGTTCTTTATAATTCTTGCACTTTACATTCTTGCAACTTAACTTTCTGTCCTTATTTTCCAGCACCTTTATTTTCTGCACTTTACATTCTGTCATTTACAATTCCGCAATTTACATTTCCGTCATTTATCTTCTTGTTATTTATCTTTTATGTCTCCTTCTTCTTTTTCTAAGTTTTTGTCTACTATGATCATGAGTGAGTAGACTCCTTTTAGTCTTGGGATTGTGGGACTAATCCAATGATAGGCCCATAAACAATCCCAACTCTAAACTCTATTTTGTTAAAATTATATTCTAATTTAATCCCATTGATTTTAAAGTTTTATTCCAAATATCAAACGAAGTACCGAAAGGAGAAGTTTTGATATTTGAACTATGGGATTAAACAAGGGAAACAAAACATGAGAATAGTTTTGGGACCCTTGGGATAAAGAGACTTGTACTTAAGGGGTCTTGGCAATAATCAACCATGAGAATAGGTTTTGATTATTGGTTCAAGACACACTCTTGTATTCTGAAAGGAAACTTGAGTTACCATTGAATGTCTCATCCTTAGAAATACAATTTTATATAAAATAGGGAATGGACGAGGGGTTGTGAGTTCATTCTATCATTGTGATGAAACCACAATCCTAAGATGCTTTTAATTATAATTTTTAAATCAAACAATCAACTATTGTCAAATCATTCCCTTTCAGCTAATTAAAACTGAAAATTAGATTGGTAATCACTTAAACTCCCTGTGGATCGATACATTTTTACTACTCGATAGAACCGTACACTTGCGGCTTATCAGTGCACCTGCACCACATAAAAACACAAAACTCTTAAAAGTGACTTATTTGGTGAAGACATCTCAACTATCATTTTCCACTGATTCCTTACACATTTTTATTGCTTATTTACATTCTGTTTGTGTATCAAAACCACCTATTTGTGAGTAGGATAGTGGTTACCTTTCACTAGTAAACTATTGATTCTAAACTTGTAAATTAATCCAATCCTCGTGGGAATGATACTCTACTTTCACTTTATTACTTGATACGATTGTGTATACTGATAGATTCTCAGAATTCGAGGACTGAGATACCTCCTAAAGAAAGGTTAAAGAGATGAAATAGACTTTGATTATATTTCATTGATACCAAATAAGAGGTCAATACAATGCTTATATAGGCTAGTGCACACAAACCATAAGGTGGTTATCTTTAAGCCAACTAAGATAAGACTTGGTGATAAAAACATAATTGGTGACAAAAATTCCAAGATCATTATTCAAAAAGGCCTTAATGAAGAAATGGGTATACCAGAAGTTAAGATACTTGCAAGTATCGTGTTTCCTAGCTCCCCAAAATGAGCATGTATTCTAAGATGCAAAAGCTGCAAAGACCTCAAGCTCCCCATGTTGGTACTAGTGTAATTGCCTTGCCCATTATCCTTGCACCTAGTGATGGTGTCATGTGCCTCAGCTTTGCAGGAGGACAAGCCTCGATGACAGATGGACAAATGGCACTCAGAACTAAGGACATAGTGATAGTGCAGCAAAAGAAAGCATGTGATGGTCCCATATGCAAGATATTCACAAACAATTAAAGGTGTGCAGCCTGAGTCAATATAGCATCCAATAAAGGACATTGAATTCTCATTATCAATAGTAGATACATCCTTAAGTTGGTAAATACCGTGCATAACAGATGTGGTAAATACCAAACCTGGGTCCCAAAGCTTAAATTGTAAGCACCCTGCTGCAAGTGAGGAATAACCAGTTCTACTAAGAGGCCTTCTGTCGAGCACATGAATGGCATCAAACAAAGTGCTCATGCTAATAAACTCTGTTGTCTTACGTTTTCCATGCTCAAAATATCCACCAACACTGAAGACATGGATCATAGTAGTACCAACAACCAATTCAAGAAAAAATTCAGATACATCAAGTCTTTTAGACCTTTCAGCAAACAACTTCCATGCAGTCCTCACCTCATCGAATTTAGAACAGAATGAAAGAGCAGGGACATCATTTCTTAGAACACAGATGGATTTTAGATGATAACATATTGAAACAAACAGAACATCTACATCAAATGGATGGGAAAAATACTCATGAACTGAGGCGCTTACCACTGCTCCGTAATTGGCATCTGGTGGCTCCGGCGGTAGTGGAGGCATGGTGAGGTCTAATATCACTTGAAATTTCAATTGCAAGCTTCCATCCGACGGTTTCTACGGCGGTGGGTCAAACGGCGCGAAGAGTTGCAACACCATGGAAGTGAATTGAGAGTCAAACACGTGAACAACATAAGATGGGGTTCCTGTTAATCCCTCGGGTACTAATTGGGAAGAATAAGACTGTGAAAGAATTGGGCCCGGGTCGTATGGATTAATGTGTGTGAGCGATGCATCAAATGGATGCGAACATTCAACACATGTTGTTTCAGTTTGGAGCGTAGATGGCTGAGGAGAAAGAAAGCAAGACTGCTCCATCTTCATGGGTTCATCAATGATGGCAGGAACTGGTTCAAGAAAGGGAATGCCAATTAGGGACGATGCTTGCTCCATCCAAACAGTGGTGATATAAGAGGAATCGAAATCAGCAGAATCCGAGGCAACATCTTCCATCGATGTTGGAGATGCGTCGTCTGCTGAATCTAAATCAGCCATCATTCCCACAAGTAAATCGGAAGTGAAATCCAAAGTTAAAACTGAAAATTGAGAGGATGAATCATTCCCACAACAAAATCTAACATCATCGGAATTGAGTTCGGAGGGGGTGAAGGAATCGAAAGCAGAATCAGTGACGTGAACAATTCCTAGATTGTGCGAATCAAATTCCAGATCTGAACCCCCAATTGGTGTTGAAGGAAATGAATAAGCAGCAGCATGGAAGTGATCCGGTGATTCCTATCCATCCATCGATACCAAGTAAGTGCTACGCCATCGAGGTATAACGAGGCAATGGCGAGGCGCTGATCTTTAGGTGTTCGTAGGTAGATGAAAAATTGAGAGATCACGAAGATCCAATCATGGATATGTGTACCATCGAACCGAAAAACAAGGGGAAGTGAAGAACTCGTGGTAGGGAGGGGTTCAACACAATGAAAACACCATTGATAGATTCACAGAATTCGAGGACTAAGATACCTCTTAAGAAAGGTTAAAGAGAGGAAATAGACTTTAATTATATTTCATTGATACCAATAAGAGGTCAATACAATGCTTATATAGGCTAGTGCACACACACACCATAAGATGGTTACATCACCCACACAATAACAATGCTACCTAACAAAGGAATATACCTAAAAAGCCCCTTCTAGAATATCCTAAAAGAATCATTATTTCCTTAATCCCAATGATCATAACATATACTTGCACATTTGTGTGTATATCAAGCGCACCAGACACTGCTTGGTCGAGCTTATCATACTGCACAACTGTTCCATGTGTATCGGTAGCCACTACATCAATAAGGAATGTAATTAAAATAATAAAGGGTAAAAACACTACAAAAAATAAAATTCTTTAAGCTTTTTTGTTCGGACCAATGTTGGTTATCCACGGAATGTCCCAGCGCTTTCATTATAGATTAAATAAATGGGATACCTTTATTTTTGTTATTAAATTTCATCTATTTAATAACCAATTTTTTCGGCAACAATAATAATTAACCGTAAACATCTTTCTTCCTTCTTCCTTCTTCCTTCTTCATTCTAAACATATTTCATCTCCTTCTTCCTTTTAAACATAATTCATATTTTAATCTCTTTCTCCTTCTTTTCAACTTTTACATCTTTTATCCATTTATCTATGGCTTAAATATATGTTACCCCCTGCAAATATACTCATTATCCATTTACCCCCTGTAAAAATAAAACTTTTAAAAAAGACCTTGCAAATATAAATTATTTCTAGTTACCCCCCTGCTGTTAGATTTTGTTAACAGCGTTAAGTGTATGTTGAAACACTTATTATTTGCAGGGTGGTAAATGGATAATGAGCGTATTTGCAGGGGGGTAAATGGATAATGAGCGTATTTGCAAAGGGTAAATGGATAATGATGATATTTGCAGGGGGATAACATATATTTACGCAGGAAGTAAATCGATAATGAACATATTTGCAGGGGGGTAACATATATTTACACTTAACGCTGTTAACAAAATCTAACAGCAAGGGGGTAATTAGAAATAATTTATATTTGCAATGTTTTTTTTAAAAGTTTTATTTTTACAGGGGGGTAAATGGAAAATTGGTATTTTTACAGGGGGTAACATATATTTAAGCCTTTATCTATTAAAACAAACAACAAGAAGCAAATCAGGGATTCACGTTTTTCGGCTACACATTAAAAAGAAATTCACATGTTTTTTATTTTTGTTATTTAATTTCATCTATTTAATAACCATTTTTTTCGGCAACAATAATAATTAACCGTAAACATCTTTCTTCCTTCTTCCTTCTTCATTCTAAACATATTTCATCTCCTTCTTCCTTTTAAACATAATTCATATTTTAATCTCTTTCTCCTTCTTTTCAACTTTTACATCTTTTATCCATTTATCTATTAAAACAAACAACAAGAAGCAAATCAGGGATTCACGTTTTTCGGTTACGCATTAAAAACATAAATTCACATGTTTTTTATTCAATTGTATGTAATATGGAACAAGATTGGTTATTCATTGACTATCCAAAATACTGATTATGTTTGGTTACTATTATTCACAAATTGGTAGGTAAAGTTGGACTTAAGCTGTAAGTATGAAATAAGATTGGTTAATCAATGGTCATTCTATCATAAACTAGTCAAAGTATGAAACAAGATTGGTTAAAAATAAATTAGTCACCTTACAGAACAATATTGGTTAATCAAAATCTAGCCAAAGTATGAAACAAAATTGGTTAATCACAGTAAATGTCCCTTGATACCTAATCTAATTCCTACAAAGCAGACATAATAACACCTAAGAAACACTAAATTCATCAAGTAAATCAAATCATATTCCAAGCCAATTTCTACTCAACCCCCTCCTCATATTGAAACAAAAAGCTTCACACAGAGCTATGACTAGCCATAACATGTCTCATGATTGGTTATTCTTTAACTAACCATATTAAAGATTAAGATTGGTTATTCTTTGACTAGCCATAATATGTCTCATGATTGGTTACTCATGGACTAACCAATAGCACTACTAGTTTCACAATTACCAAACATACCCATTTCATATTTAGACCATTACCAGACTAAGAAATCAAAAAACAAATGCTTTTTCCCATTACTTCCCAAGATTATGGCCTGATAGGATTGAGATTCGGAGTCACATTTACGCCTTTTTCCGGTAAGTTTCCTGATTTTATGACGACCAACCACGCTGGACAGACCACCTAAGATTTAATCAGATAGATAAGTTTTGTTAAAAAAGCTAGTAGGATGGATAGATTGCTAATTTTTACAGCTGAGTGATGGATTTTTGAAAGTATTTATTGATTAATGATAATCTACTTGCGGAAACAATGCTTATAAACTTATGTAATTAATTGTCATACTTTGCAGTGATATATAGATAAATTACCGAATAGTGCATGGTTGGTGAGCAAGATAGGAAGGGTGACTGTTGGGGTGCAGTATGTAATGTAGATTTTATTCATTCCTTTAGAAATATTTCAACATCTTTAGAATATATCATGCTAGGCTTTTTAAATTAATTTTTTTATTTCGTTTGGTTTCTGCGGTGCATATATAACTGCATATGTTGGACTTTTGTTAAAAGTAATTGTCCAAGACATGCTTTTGTATCTTTTTTAAGTAATACGTGTTACTCTGATTAATTTTTTGATAAGCATTTTACTGAAATGCCCAAGTCTAATCAATCTGCAGTTTGTTGCCTCATTCTATATATCAACCTAAGGTTGTTCAAAGAAGGGTATGTTTGTTTCTTTGGTCCTCGCTTCTTATTTTTGTTTTATTTTCAGTTGTCCTTACTCCTTAGTCTGTCTCCATATTAGTTTCCCATTCATCAAACACATTGATGTTTAGATTTATTTGATTTGATTTTAGTTGTATCTCTCTTAAAATTAATTTATTACCAGCATGTTCTTTATTCCCTGTTGTTGTTTCTTTATTGGGACTTTTCACATCCTTTTGCATGTCTGCTTGTATGTGTATTAGAATTTGAAGGTATGGAACTTCTAACCCAATTATCTAGGTTCTAACCCAAGAGCTATATTGTTGAATTAATGGCGATTCTGAAGACTCATCTTGGTACTGGATTTTTGATGTCCTGAGAATGTTCTGTTTTGTCTAGGGAACTGTAAAGAATTGCCGTTTTATGTAACAAATAAGATATTTGATAAAGTCAAATAAGATATTTCTAAACCAATCTGAATGTACTCCATGTACTGAATCACTTTGTTTGGTTCAAAGTTTATTGACAATCGTGCCTTTTGGCCGACTTGTGACAAACTTGTCTTATTTCTACTATGTTCTAACAAATGTATGTGCACTGTATGAAAAGATTTTCAACTGATAAGGAAGAAAAAGATGGAAAACTTAATTCAAGATTCAGAGCTGTATTACACAATTCTTGTTTTGAGTTCTAATGAACTATTATAGAGCTAATTCGAGAGTGCTCACTCCTCTTTACAAGTTGAGTTTATAACTAACTAACTAACTAATTTTCCCTCCTCTTTATTTATAGCCACATGTTTAATACCTGTTTGCTACAAACTACAATTCTGTTTCACTTTGTTATACCTTTTCCTCTCTTATTTCTCTTAGGGTGTGTTTGGGAGTTTGGAGGGGAGGGGATAGGACTAATAGTGTAAATTTATTAGTGATGAGAAGAAAAATGATCCCCCTAAACCCTCCCAAACTCCTCTCCTAGTTTCATTTTTGGATCTCCTCCAAAATTGGGGGATTTTGGAGGGGCCCCAAAAATGAACTAGGAGGGGGGGTTTGGGAGAGTTTAGGGGGATAGTTTTTCTCCACATCACTAAAGAATTTACACTATTAGTCTCATGCTCTCTCCTCCCCTCCAAACTCCCAAACACACTCTTAAAGTAGACCATCTTCATTGTGGGTTTGCTATCAATACTCTTTCGTAAGATTTTCACCTTTGTCCTCAAGGGAAAAATTAGGAAAGACCTTGGCATTGGCGCTTCTGTTGGCGCTGTCGTTGTTGTCTTAATTCTGTTTACGCTTATGTGCAGCTCACGAAAAAAGTGGATGAGATTTATTTTTTAACTTTTTTTAATTTACTTTGGAAAATTAATTTTGGAATTTTTGTTAGTGGTATCGTTTTTTTTGACAACTGGTAGTGGTTAAATTAATTGGGTTTTGTAGTTTGAGTGAGCGAGAGAAAAAAAAGTGAGAGGAAATAATTTGAAATGACATTTTTATCCTTAGGGTTGAGATAAAAGTGTGGGATAATTTAGTATTTTTGGTAGTGAGTTGTTTCTATATATTGATGATGATTGATTGATTGATTGAGAGAAAGAAGGTGAGAGGAAATATTTGAAATGACATTTTTATCCTTAGAGTTGAGATAAAAGTGAGGGATAATTTAGTATTTTTGGTAGTGGATTGTTTCTATATATTGATGATTTATTTATTGATATATTGATTGATAGTAGAAGTAGATAGATAGATTTTTGGTAGTGAATTGTTTGATTATGTTGATAGTAGAGAGAAGTGGAAAGAGTGACAGAGAGGAAAAAGAAAAATAGGTTTTAAAGATTAATAAAAAATTAAAAGATGATGTGAGAGTGAGACCCACTAATGATAAAAGTGAGTGAGAGAAAATAATTTGAAATGACATTTTTATCATTAGGGTTGAGATAAAAGTAAGGAATAATTTTATATTTTTGGTAGTGAGCTGTTTGTATATGTTGATATTAGGAGTAGATTGGTTAAAGATGGTATCCTTATCTGATACTATGGATACTAGGAAATCTATGCAGTTTGACATCCTCTAAAATGAAGCAAAGAACCACCACTTCCTTGGCTCTTAAGGTGTCCCAGCAATAGAAAATGGGCATACTTGGTTACTTTGTCCACTACCACTAATATGGTGTCCTTCTTACCCACTATGAAGTAATCCACACACGTATAATTTAGATCATTAAATGGACCCTTTAGCGACTATCACTAAAGGGGTAGATTTGTAAACTACAAATCAATAAAAATATAGATTTTCAATTTCAGCAATTTACTGATTTCTTAATTATTAGGCATTATCTATGGAATTTATTAAAAAAAGTGCTAAATTAATGCAAAAAAAAACGCAACAAGGGAAACCGAAACAATAGAACCAAGAATCGGCAACCCTAAAATTTCAGAAACACAAAATTAGAAACGAAATCGATTCCTAAAACGCAAGGAGAAGAATGCAAGAACTAAAATTTCAGAAACGCAACTGCAAAATCGCTAACGAAGAAGAACCAGTGAACGAGAAAGGAGCAAAGAAAAAGGAAGAAGAACAAGTGAACGACAATAACACAGATTTTCTGATTTCCACCTTCTACCAAGATTCTATGCCACTAAACTTTACTCTCTCAAGCATTTAATTTCTTAGTCTTTAATCGTGAAATGGGTATGTTTGGTAATTGTGAAATGGGTATGTTTGGTAATGGGAAAAAGCATTTGTTTTACGATTTCTTAGTCAGTAATGGTCTAAATATGAAATAGGTATGTTTGGTAATTGTGAAACTAGTAGTGCTATTGGTTAGTCCATGAGTAACCAATCATGAGACATATTATGGCTAGTCAAAGAATAACCAATCTTAATCTTTAATATGGTTAGTTAAAGAATAACCAATCTTGAGACATATTATGGCTAGTCATAGCTCTGTGTGAAGCTTTTTGTTTCAATATGAGGAGGGGGTTGAGTAGAAATTGGCTTGGAATATGATTTGATTTACTTGATGAATTTAGTGTTTCTTAGGTGTTATTATGTGCGCTTTGTAGGAATTAGATTAGGTATCAAGGGACATTTCTATGTGATTAACCAATTTTGTTTCATACTTTGGCTAGATTTTGATTAACCAATATTGTTCTGTAAGGTGACTAATTTATTTTTAACTAATCTTGTTTCATACTTTGGCTAGTTTATGATAGAATGACCATTGATTAACCAATCTTATTTCATACTTACAGCTTAAGTCCAACTTTACCTACCAATTTGTGAATAATAGTAACCAAACATAATCAGTATTTTGGATAGTCAATGAATAACCAATCTTGTTCCATATTACATACAATTGAATAAAAAACATGTGAATTTCTGTTTTTAATGCGTAGCCGAAAAACGTGAATCCCTGATTTGCTTCTTGTTGTTTGTTTTAATAGATAAATGGATAAAAGATGTAAAAGTTGAAAAGAAGGAGAAAGAGATTAAAATATGAATTATGTTTAAAAGGAAGAAGGAGATGAAATATGTTTAGAATGAAGAAGGAAGAAGGAAGAAGGAAGAAAGATGTTTACGGTTAATTATTATTGTTGCCGAAAAAAATGGTTATTAAATAGATGAAATTAAATAACAAAAATAAAGGGATTTTGATTGTTCTATAACCGTTAGAAACTAATGCCTTAAAAATAGGAACAGTGATGGTTCGATTAATTAATTACAATTAATTAAATTATATAATTGAAATTGGATAGTACATATTTACCCCCATATAATAACACCTCTTGGATCACATTTAGGCAATAAATTAATCATTCAATGGTTGAAATTCATTTAGATTGCCATATGACTGCACTCTTGAGGGAATAGGTTAAGGGGTTGTAATAGGAATGTAGGGGTCTTGTAATGATACCATAGCCCTTGACAAACCTTTTGTAGTATCCAGTTATTTCAAGGAAGGGTTTTTTTTTTTGGACCCCCACCCATTCCCTTAAAACCCCCCACCCACCATATGAAAAGACCAAAATACCCCTGTGTTTTTACAAAATCACAATTTCTTCACATAATTGGTCATACGTACGTTTGACCACCTTCACTCGCATATACGCCACAGAGACGTATATACGATCAGCCCAGAAATCCACCACTCGCATATACCCCACCACAACCCTATATACGACGAGCAATTTTCTTCACATCGTATATACCCCTTTCCAAGCGTATATACGATTAGACAGAATTCACCACTCGCATATACGCCCAGAAGACCCTATATACGACGAACAAACCAGTAAGCATCGTATATACACCTTTTTTGATGTAAATACGATGAGCAATTTTTTTTTTTTTTACTAATTTATTTTTCCTTTGCTTGCAGTGTCCGGTAGGCATAGAGGGAGACGCGAGGTATCTCCTATCGGAGAGAGAGGGGAGTCATCTACTGCTCCGAGTACGAGGACTCGGAGGCATAATCAGCTCCATGCTTGCCGAGAGAGACAGAGACAGTCGACCGGTGAGTATCGGCTGGCGGCATCACCCAGCTAATTTTCCGGATGATGGGCAGTTATATCTTGGGGATTACCTGCAGCAGTCTCAGCAGGAGGATTGACATAGAGGGAGGCCGGTTCCTCAGTATCATTCTCAGTCTCATCCTCAGTACCATCCACAGTATCCTCAGTACGATCCTCAACCTCTTCATTACCATCCCCCACCTCCCGAGTATCAGCAGCAGCGGCCCAGTCGATACTTATTACTCGCAACCGGTCTATGTCCGAGTATCATGAGAGCCTCGGCGATGATCGGGAGGAGCCTCAGGAGAAGCCTCAGGAGCCTCAGGAGGAGCCTCAGCCCTCTCTTTTCACTGACTTGGCAGATCATGTCTGCAGTTCTATACTCGATGACCCGGTAAGTTTTGCATTTTTTGCTTAAATAATTTATTTAAGTCACATAGTCTGCACTTTTTGCTGACATTATTTATTTATTTTTATTTCAGGAGTATCAGCGTGTTGTCAAAGTATGAGCTCATGGCAACAAAGTCCATACTAGACTCCATCTTCATTACCCTAACCTACTTCAGCGCACCACTGTGGTCAGGGACTCCAGATTGGCCCCACTTCTCCAGACTGGCCACGCCACAGTAGACCATGAGTTGCTGTCGGCTTTTATTGAGAGATGGCACTCAGACACTTCGTCATTTCACTTGCCATTTGGTGAAATGACGATCACTCTGTAAAAATATGTTGTTTATTTTTGCATTTCAGGCTTGGATTATGTGGTATTTCCCTCGGATGGCGGAGAGGTTGGCCGATCATATCCCGGGTGCGGAGCCACTAGCTGGGCGCTATAGGAAGAAGAAGTCAGACCACCTGAAGCCCAGCCACTACAAGAGGATGCTTGATGAGCTGAGGCCAGAGGATGTCTGCTGGCGACCATTTGAGGAGGACAGGGCTGGTAGACCCTTTGAGCGAGATCTCCTCTACAGAGGCTTCATCGGTGGGTGACTTGAGTTCCATACATGCACGATAGGTGCTGCGGCGGTTTGGGTACACTCGGATCATCCGCGTGACCCTCTCGAGGTCGTCAAGAGTCATCTTGGCTGCGTCTTTCGGATCGTCCACTTCATGGCATCCGTGGAGGACATCATGCGCACTACTCGGGTTGCTCGTGGCCGGATCGATCAGACGTAGGTACTTACGTGTGGTACGTCAGGGCTTCTATCCCCCAGACTATTACCGGCTCCACCATCACCTAGAGCTCAGCACTGGACACCCTCCCGAGAGCTACGATCACGACAATCTTTGAGTGGGTGAGGGGAGATTGTGATCGCTTGTAGGGAGGATTCGTGATGGCGAGATCACACATGGCGGTCGGGCGTATCGAGACACTCCATATCTTTGGTGGGGATGGCAAAGACCGGATGACATTCTTTGGGGAGCTTAGGCAGCGGGGACGAGGGCGAGGCCACGGCGTTAGGGATTTTTATTTGTTTTTGATGTATTTGATGTTGGCACTTTATTATTAACTTTTTTGGATGTTTTATTTATTTTACGAGTTTCCATGAATTTTTGATTTCATTGATTCGATAAAACAAAGTTACACAAGCGATACAACATAAACAACTAGAATAAAAATAGACAGATAAAATGAAAATACAATAGAAACTACTGAACTGGTGGAGTTAATCGACGAAGGATCTCAGCGACGGTCCTTCTGGTTTCGACGTACAGATGAATGTAACTCTTCCATTTAAACATAATATGATTGGACATTTATACGATGTGTTAAAACTACACATCGTATATATGTCCCAAATGATATATATACGATGAGCCTTTTTTAAAAAAAAATAGATAACAAAGGGCATTTTGGGGATTTCAGTGTGGGTGGGGGTTTAAGGCGAGAGGGTGGGGGTCCAAAAAAAAACCCTTCAAGGAATCCCTCAACCCTTTAAGCTCCTTTGGCGTGTGCCAAAAACAACATGACCCAAATATTTCACACTCCCTAAGCTCCTTTGAGCTCGAAGGAATCCCTTCCACACTCCCTAAGCTGAAACAACATGGGCCAAATATTCCACACTTGCCACAATAGGAGAGATGTGTCTTCCACCATCAAATTCTTAAGGCTTTTTTTTGTACCCCCACCCAATCCCCATATACCCCCACCCAAACTGAAAACACCAAAATGCCCTTCTGAAAACGTAATTTTTTTTAAAAAAGTTTGTAATCGTATATATACACTGGGGGTATATATCGACCCTATTTTTGCCCATCGTATATACACCCCCAAGGCGTATATACGATGCCACACACCACCATAATCGTATATACGCCTTGGGGGTGTATATACGATGGGCAAAATAGGGTCGTATATATACCCCTGTGGTGTATATACGATCCTATGGTATTATTTTTATTTTAAGTCAAATAAAAATTAATTAAGCCCCGAAAATAGGTTTAGTGTGTAGTTCGTTAAAGCGTGGCGATGTTATACGTCGAGCGAATAATTGAGGCTAAAAATCGGTTTTGGACAACATACTCCGATCGTAATGAAACCATGACCATTAAATCCAGAAAAAATCAAGAATCAAGACTGCTCTAGAAGGGACTTCGTACAGGACTACGACCTCAAAATCCCAAATTCCATCGTTTATTATTTTTTACGATTTTTTTTTTAATTTTTCATAGTCTCCAAAAAATCTAAAAAAATTTGTATAACCTTATTTTGGTTTTGTTAGATTTTTAGTGGCGTTTTTTTTATAATCGTTTAGAAAAGTTTTGACTATTTAACGAATTTTTAGTAGTCTTTTAGTAATAAAGATTAAAACAAATTATTAAAAAAAACAAAAAAAAACCCATCGTATATACCCCTTTGAGTACATATATACGATTGGACATAAAATAACCATCGTAAATCTCAAAAAAAAAAAACCATCGTATATACGTACTCAAAGGGGTATATACGATTTATTTATTTTTAAAAAAAAATAAATTTCAAAGGGCATTTTGGAGATTTAAAATTGGGTGGGGGTATATGGGGATTGAGTGGGGGTATAGAAAACACGGCTCAATTCTTAATGGTCACTAACTTTGTAGATATAAAGTTAGGCTATTGCTTTTCCCACACCCCCTCCTACTCAAAACACACCCCACAAGGGTGTGAAAAGACCAAAAAGCCAGCCAAAACCTCTTTTTTTCACGAAATTTCACCTGTTCGAACACAGGCCTTCGAACAGGTTCGAATGACATCGTTCGAGTGTGTTAAATTTTGACTTCACACTCTCTTTGGGCATTTTTCACCTGTTCGCATGAGGTCATGCGAACAGGTTCGCATGGCCTTGTTCGAACCCGTTCGAAAGACATCGTCCGAGTGTGTTAAATATTGACTTCACACCCTTTTGTGCGTAATTTCACCTGTTCGAACGAGGTCATTCGAACGTGTTCGAACGAGGTCATTCGAACGTGTTCGAACAAGGTCGTTCGAACAGTCTTTAAACACGTCCTCACAGCGTTTCACGCGAGGTTATTTTTGGAATAAATTTTGTTAAGAGGTGTGAAAGAATAGGAAGGGGTGTGGGAAAAGTAAACACCTAAAGTTATAAGTTGCCCCACTATCAATCAATACCACATTTTGTTTCTGCTTTTAACCTTATATCATGAATGACTTGTTGGAAGTTAAGCCAACCATGCTATATAGGTGTAAGCTTTTTACTGATGCCACACACACGATCTCTTCGTCTTCAGCTATTTGTTATTGCAAACATGATGAGGCGACAAGTTTTCATCACATGCAAAACATGACCCTTTTCTTCTTCTTCTTCCCCAAAGGTTTACCTCATTTGCCACTAGTATCTGACTATAGGCTATTGAAAGTATTTTAGCCTTATCAAATTGGCTTATTTAAGTAAAAATAAATAGAGGAATGCTATGGACAACCTCTCAAACACTCTCTCAAGAAAACTCTCTCTTTCATTGGGCCACGTCATGCTTTGAATAAAGCTGCCAACCTAATAACCGGCTCTGCCCGTCTAAAAACTTAACGAAGGTTTATTGTAGAAAAGAAAACCAACTGTTCAGTTTTTTTTTTTACTTGGGAACCCATTGTGCTTGTTTAAAAAATACATTTCATTTATTTTTAATAAAATATAAAATATATGCATAAAAAAAATATAAAATATATAGAATTCCCATACACATCTGACCATCAACAATCACCAAAAATTCAGCAAAAGAAAACCATGACCAAAAAATCTTCTGCAATTTGGTCAAAAAAAAAAAAAAATCTTTTGCAGAACACACACAATACTACCTTAACTTATTTTATTCCTCAAGATTTCCACATCAAACAAATCAAGATACCAACATCACTGTTACGGCGGATCTGGCTTCTTCTTCCCCTACCTCTACTTATCTGCTATTGCTACATTAGCACCATACGTTTTACACAATATTTGGGGACTTTTGGAAGCCCTATCAGCGATGAAACAACAGAGATGGGATTGAAAAATTTTAAATTGATTTTGTGTTCAACAGAGAGAGAACCGATACTAGAAAGGCCCGAGTTCACTGTTGTGTTAGCGGAGAAAACACCATGCGATGAAATTTTCTCATTTTTAGAAGAATGGTAATAATTTGGATTTAAACCAAAGCACATCCGGTTGCCGATTAAAAGGCTTTTAAAAAAACATGTCGGGGCCCAATAAGATAGCGAGTATCCGAAAGTGACTGTCAGAGCAACTGTGGGTAGCATTTCTCAAATAAATATTATTATTATGGTATTAAATTTTATATTTCGTCTTAACTAATAAATTTGCTAATATTTTCTATTAAGTCAAATTTGCTAATCTCAATAACATATTTAATGTTATTATTATCAATAAAATAGAATTTAAATTTGTTGTCATATAAAATAGAACTTAATCTCACAAATATTGGCTCTTCCTATTCTCAACCCTAAGAGTGAGCGATCAACTAAGTCGCTCACCAATAAATCATTAAAATTTACTGTAGGATTTTAATATTACATCGATGAGAGATTTGTTTATTTTTTGTTACATTGAGAAAAATATTATTCGTTTGTAAAAAAAAATGGCTGTTATTTTTCGTACCCCCCTAATCATCTACGACACCCCCATAATATACGTTTTGGACAAAAATGCCCCTAGGAATATATAAAATTTCGGAATTACCTGAGTGAATTGGTAATTCCGGAAGGAGATAAAAGAATTTCCGGAATTACCAAAAATTGAGGTAATTCGGTTCGTGAATAGAACGGAATTACCTCAATTTTTGTAATTCGAAATCTTTAACTCTAGGAATTACCTAGTTTTGAAGGTATTTAGAAAAAAAAAATTATTTAATTAAAAACAAATTAAAATTAATTAAAGGCGCGTTTTTCGATCACGAAACGATACAATACATGAAATTGATGAAAAAAATAACATAACGCAACAACAAACGAAATAAAAACACGGTACAAACTAGTGAGATGGTGGTTGGAGGCGTCGAAGGATCTCAAAGAAGCGGTCCTTACGGTTTCGACATACAAATTTGAATAGGACTCGATCTCGAAATATGTCAAAAGTGTCCATCATCACTCGAGCGTCATCGTTGTTCTTCACATCCATGGTGGACCATCGAACACGATTATTATCGCCCATAGTCGGGTAGCGATAAATGATCGGGTGACTTCTCGCTCAAATCACCCTCCATTTGCACCTTCGTTGTTATTTTTTCTTCAGAGCTTCAAAGGTGATGTCGATCCTTAAGCTTCGCATAAAATGGGGTTTGGACTCTCGAAATAGACACCATTTTCTCTGTTTGTTATTGTGCCCTGATGGTGAAGGGCAGTGAGTGCAGAATCACGAGAGTATTGTGTATTCAGAGTATCCATGAGAGTGTTGTGTGTGTGTGAAATAAGTGAAATGGAAGGGTGTATTTATAGGGAAAAATGAAACCCTTGAATGAATTTCCACCGTTGATGAAAAGTGGTCGGCAAAATCTGAAGTGTTGGGAAAATCTAGATCGTTAAAAGTTGTCGGCAAGATCTAGGCCGTTAATTAGTAATGAAATAAAAAAATGTTTTATTACTTTAAAAAAATGACTTTTTAACTATGTTGTGGTCAATTTTTACCATGCTTAATTTTTTTTAAATTTTTTTAAAAAATTACAAACTTGTAGAAAAAGTATAATACTACGATATTGAGGTTAAAAAAACGAGATACAAAATTATTTACGACTGTAATTGTACACCAAAGTGGCCTAAAAACATGTTTTTAGTGTTAAAAATGACTTTTTTGACACTTGTTTATTATTTCTATCCGTTACTCGATTTTTTTTGACACGTGGACATAATTGTTTTCGTCGATTAAATTTCTTTGACACTTGTGGATTATTTCTATCCGTTACTCGATTTTTTTTGACACGTGGACATATTTAAATATTCTACATTTGTTAACGTGTACAAAAAACCCAACAAATAATAATGTGAAATTATATAAACAATCAAGATGTGATATCTACATAATCATATGGTGTCATTGGAACATAATCTGGAACAAAAGAAGACCATAACTGCATGCGTCCAACGTATGGATATTGCCACGATCTAGCTTCATCCGAGGGCGTATCGACCCCAAGAAGGATGTGCGGGAGGATAGGGCTAGTGTGGTTCAACTTGACAAGAATCCAATGATTCCTATGGATGAACCCAACACAAACCAACCGACTACATTTCGAAACACAATCTCCCTCAAAGGGAAGAATGTCCAGATTCTCATGAGGCGACAACATAACCACGGGTCTCGATATCTAGTAGCTATGACATGTCCCGTATCCGGCATGGTCATCCACTTCTCAATATGTTGTTTCTGCCTCATTTGGGATAGAAACTAATGAATCTCTAATGTTCTCGAACATTGTCACCCATCAATCGTGTGTGTGTCTTGAAACCGGTTGTCATCCATCTCACTAATTAAATCATTCGAACCATCCGCCAAGCGTGCTCAGACCGTCTCTAGTGAAGTAGAGATGCATCTAAAGCCACGATTTCCATCCCCGCGACATTGATAATGTCGTCAATATACCTATGTAAGAACTCGGAAAGTGACTTACCAAGTGGATGTCATCTTTGTGCCGCTCCTTTCTTGACCTCTCGTGACGGTAGCTCGATGGTACTTGTGATGCTAGTTGTAAGGACCGTCGGGAGGTATCTTTGAAGGTCATGCTCGATGGTACTTGTGGGGACCGTCGGGGAGGTATCTGTGTGGATTTTTCTAAAGATGCATCAACGTGCTCCCACGCAGATGGATCTCTCTTCACGTCATACTCTTTCTTCTTCTTCCCTTCTTGGTGCACCCCTAGTTTTGACTTTGTGGCTAGGTGGAACCATGGATGTAGTGCCTCTGAATACATAATCATCAAGGCCTCTCTTCCAAACACATCTCTCCTCAAGGTGCATGTCATTCCACGCCTCCAAATCTCCTCTCTTTGTATAGCTTAAGTCACCTCCTTCCGACGCTTCTTTGATCCGCTCCTCATCCATTGCCTCCAAAACTCGGTCTCTTCCAATGAGAGTCAATAATGTCCAATGGTATTGGTAGTCCCATTAGGTGTAACCTACCAAGTTCACAAGAACAAGGTAACCCATGAGTAACTTTAATGACACAACCAAAGCACACTTTTTCTTATCCGTGCCCACACCATCCATCATGTTATCAAACTCCCGGCAATATGATTCAACGCCTCAATAGACACCAAACCGTGTAGATTCTTGTAGAATGGAATGTTGTGTTGGGCATCTATACGGTTGATGCTCTTTTGAAAAGAATCCACAATTTTATTAATTTGTGCATTGATCATCCCATTAATTGACTCGGCTTTTGCATAAATCACCACCACTAGAACCCAATGATCTCTTCAATGCCCAATGGGCGCCTCAACCCTATGGCACGTAAAGGCAAAATTAAAACAAAGAAACCACAATCATATACTTAAGGCACATAAAAAAAAAATTGCGTGCACTATTAGTCGTGGTATTTCCATAGTGTCTTACTTTATCCGATCCACGGGCCACAAAATCTTTCCTTGTGAGGATACAACCATTGTCTGTTCACATATGCAATAAGTAGGGGTATGTCAAGTGAGCGATTGCTCAAAATCATGCAAAGCCTCACTAAACTCATCATCAAATGTAGCATCAATTGCAGCACCGCGTGTAGTCATCATAACGCTCATGAGAGCGGATATGCAAACGCAGCAGAAATGTCAACTCGATGGAAGTGACACCAACAATCTCAAAGTGAGAGGCAATGCATACTTGTTGGTCTTAAAGTGCGATCCATAATCAAAAAAGTGGGAAACATCCTCAATAACTTAATACTATCGAGGATGTGACCACATGATCTCCTCAACAATATCACTACCTTTAAGTCGTCTCGTCCAACACAAGTAATGGTTCGCCTGAATCAGTGTCATAAGCTGCTGCATCTCAGTCATATTACCTCTCTTTCCCTTCCGAATATTGGCGCGGGTTCTATACAACTGAGTAATGTTGCTCAAGTTGTTCTTAAATTTGTTCTTTAATGCTTCAAGACTTTTGGATGCTTTCACTCCCAAGGACAGATGCTCCACAACAATTGATCGCTCGTCCTTGCTAAACTTACCAAATATAGCTGCTCCAAACAAAGTCTTATGAGGCTCATGATTGTGAATCCCATCCACCACTCTCACCATCCAATCAGAATTAGGAGGTAACATTGGTTTAGCTTTCAATCGAAACCTACAACCACATCTTTTCGAACTCTTGTGTCTACCAGCCGAACACCCAACATCTACTCGACTGTATGTGCCCCGTCTCTCACAGCCATAAACAACCTTGTTCTTTTTCCCTTTCCCATTCTCCGTCGTCTCTGATCGAACAATAACCACAATGACTCCGTTCGCTTTCCCAGTATCTCTAACCCAACGTGTCATTGCATCACGAGTGGGAAATATCTCAGATGTAGTAAAGGCACCGGTTAAATCCGTAATAACCATCTATTTAAAAAAAAATTAAAATGTTAAAAAAAAAAATTCGGAAATACCTTTTTAAAAGGTATTTAGGTTCATTTTTATGAACAGGAATTACCTCTACGAAAAGGTATTTAGAAAATAATTTAATTTAAAAATACAAAATTTTGAATTACCTTTTTCGGAGATAATTAGGTTTAAAAATTGTGAACCAGGAAATACCAATTTTCTGCGCTAATTAGGAAATATCACCTCCAAAAATTTGGAAATACCTCTTTTTTTGCTAATTAGGAAATTTTTTTATGTAGGCCCGGTTCGTTTTTATTTTAAATGCCAGGGGCATTTTAGGCATTTTGGTACTTAGGGGGGTGTCGTAGATGATTAGGCGCGTTGAGGTTTGGAAGCATATCAAGTTGATTTCTGCTGATTCTCTACAATCAATTAGAAATTGTGATAATTGCTGTTGTAGATGTAGTTTTCTATCAGAAATTGGGTGATGTGAAGATTGGTTTTGCTTGCAGCTGGGTTATCGTCGCTTTGGTTGATAGCTAGGGTTCTGAGGTCGCTTGGGTGATAGTTAGGGTTCTGAGGTGGGAGTAGTTGACTCTCGATATCTCTAAGCGTTGGTTTTTTATCTTATGTTTGTAATCGCTTTAGTGTTTAGTGGGTTGGGCCGCTGGTTGTGGCCTGCTCTTGTTGGGCTGTGGATACCTTTGCTTTTATTGTTGTTACTGTCTGTTTTTGCTTTTGATGATCCCCATCTAGTTCCTTTGTTTGTATTGGTCTTTAGTTGAGGCGTCTGTCCAGTGTTTGTTGTATTTTTTGGGGCATTGCCATATCTACATGTGAATCAGTCTGACAACTTGACAAAAAAAAAAAAACCGGAAATAAACATACAAATTGGTGCCCCAATCTCCATCCAAGTCGTATATGGTTTTTGGTCTTCTTTTCTTTCTTCTTCTCTTCAATCCTCCAAAACGTTGAGCGATTTGATTCATCGATTACTTTCTTCGGTTCGCCATCGTCTTTGTCAAATAAAGACAAATCTTCATTCAATTCGTCATCAATTTCATCAAATTCTACACAGAATTTCATTAGGTTAGTTTCTCATACTTCTCCTTCATACAAACGCTTCATTCAATTTATTGTCCTCATGTGATGTAATTCTATTGAAGGGGGTGTAGGATTGGAACCTATTAGGGTTTGTTTTGGGATCATATGGTTCGATTAAATTAGGGATTTGATTCTGTGAGTGTCGGTGTGGAAATTTTTACCCTAGAATTTCTTGATTGGACCCAAACGTTGAAGCTTTCAACTTGGATTTTGATTAGGATTTTCTTGTTATTTGGCAGGTATGAAACTTCAAATGTAGGGAGGGCATTAGGAAGGGGATGTTCTTAGACTATTCCTCTGCATCATTGTTTTTTAAAATCTTACTGTGTCCCAGCTCATACTTTCCATTTTGGATGCCTGCGTAGTGACATTGTAGATGCCTATATTGTGTTACAGAAATTTAGATCAATAAACAAACGAAAATCTAAAATGTTTCGAACAAAGGGGAATTTTTAATTTCTGTTTCTTTTCTAGTGAATAAGGGTTTTTAAATTGGAAGGTGGTTTCCTCTTTGTAGCATTTATTAGGTTGATGTAAGAAATGCTATTGCGATTTCCTTCACTGGAATCTCTTGTCAATAGTTCATGTTCACATTTATGTTATTACTGCTGATTCCATAATTCAATGGCCTTTATATCTTGTTCTATTTTTTTATCATTTGTGGATGATTCTGGTTTATGATGTTTATGGTAATGATGTCTGGTTCAGTATTCATGTCTATTGTTCATGTGAGCTATATTCTTCATTAGTACATAAATATACAACAACACTATCATCTTTCTAAAGTTTTAATTGACACCATATATATTGGAAACAAAAAACAATGACTTTAAGTTTAAGTGCATCATCTAAAAAGCTTTGCAGCTTGCTTGTCAAACAGTGAGTTGCTGTAAGCTACACTATTCCTTTTGACTGTGGGCTAATGGAAAAGGGACCACCTCCTACCCTCTTTGTTAATGATGGTTCGTTCATGGAGAGGTTCAAGCAGCTTCAGCAAGAGAAAGAGAAGGGTAAAAGTGCCAAATTGGAGGAGTCTAAACCAATTAAAGTTATTTCAGGACCGATGACTCCTAATCCCTCCATTAGTAAGGCTAATGATGCAAAGAAATCTTCCCAGGGTAGTTCTAGTGGAAAACTTGCTTTCAGCTTGAAACAAAAGTCTAAGCTAGCGCCTCCCCCGGTTAAGTTGGCTGATGAGGATGAAGAAGAAACAGATGCTGGGTATGTTTCAAATGATGCACCGTCAAAGCGGCAAAGATTGGGTCAGGATGATGGCATTGTGCAATCATCAAGACATTTGGATGATGGTAATTACTTCTTACACTAATTATATGCAGATAGTTGGTATTCTATTTCCATCAAGTGCAGGATTTTAGTGGCAGTTATCAAGTAAAATAGTAAAACAACAGTTCCATAATCTGATTGTGGTTTTATTATTCCAAGCATATTCTTGTCATACTATTTTTTCATTTAATACCCTAACCATTTACTGATAATTTTCATGTGTTAATGCATGACATAATCGATCTCCCTAACTTTTCTGTCATTTTCAAATGATTGTGGGTTCTCGTCTATTCACATGTCTTACTTGCTATTTACTTCTTGAGTGTGTTTCCTTCTCATTTCTTCGAGTTTTTTTTTCTTATTTCAGTTTATGTAAGATATTTTTTCTTTGCCTTGAGTGGGAATATGTTTCTTATTCTCTATGCATTTTTAAAGTTATCATGTTGCCTCTTGAATACGAAACTCCTCACATTGACAAAATTTATCCTTTCAACACAAAATGTTTCCCTCATGAGGATGGAAGGTGGGATTCAGTGTATGGAAATCAAATAGAAATTTATTTGAGCACCTTTTATCCTTTGGATCATACAAAGAAAGTAGAATGTAGAAGAGGTGTAAAATGAGTGTCCTCATGGGTGTATTGGTGAAGCATGTCCTGAACTTCTCCTTGAGGTATTTAGTTGAAGGAAGATCAAATTGTGTTGCCTCAGCTAGAGGCATACAGTTGCATTCACACTTTTTTTCTTCTTTTTTCTTGTAAAAAAATAGAGTCTTCCTCTTCGTAAAGCTCAGTTTCACTATTGATGAGGTAATCTCAGTGTATCTCAGTGTATTCCTTCTTTGCTAACTGAGGTGCCATTCAGCAAAGAGGAGAAAACGTCGTTGAATATTTTGTGTCATGAATGCAGCTTATTCCTCAAGTACCTATCAAGAATGGTGTATTGGCACGCCTGCTACAAGAGTAATTTCCATTCTCTTGTTCATGCTCTCGGTATTAATCAGTTTTATAAGTGATATGCAGCATCTCCTCTTTCCCCAAGTGATCCTACAGTGAAGAAAGTTGCTGACAAACTTGCAAGTTTTGTGGCTAAAAATGGAAGGCAGTTTGAGGATGTTACACGCCAAAAAAACCCTGGGGATACCCCTTTCAAGTAAGTTTGGAGTGAACTCAACCTTGTTGCATTGATCTTTTGGTTGTAGTTTGTAATTTCTAACTCTGAATTTGTGGTGTTTATTTCAACATGCAGGTTTTTGTTTGACGTGAAATGTGCTGACTACAAATATTATGAACATCGGCTTGCTGAAGAGGAGAAGGCCCTTTCACAGCCCAGGGAACCACAGGCAAATCGAAATGGTTAGTGTTTATCGTGAATTTCTATTTTTTCTCTTGCGGTAGACATGTCAATAAAATCTGGATCTGCATGTACCTATCCAACAACCTGTACCCGACCTTGATTGGAAAAAGCTGCGTTAACTGGGTACATGTCTGGGGTTTCCGCAATTTGTAAAGTTGTGGTGGGAGGGGGTCTTGGGTTACTGACCTTGATCTGAACCCTGAAGTCTTGAACCCATGCTTTTACTGTAAAATTACACAACAGACTTGACCGACACACACACATTGTTGTAATTAGGATTTTATTCTCACTTTCCTATACATCATAATTACTGAAAATCCAAATTAACCGTTCTATTAGTTAAATAATTAAAGTTTACTATAAAAGTTGAGTGCATCTATTTGGATAAAAATATGATTCATTTCTTAAGTTTCTCATCTTTTTAAGGGTGTGTTTTTATATACATTGAGGCACAAAACAAGCAAAACACACAAGACAAACACTGAAGTCACAATACAACTTTTTATCACGCATTTTGTTTGTGGTCAATAGTCAATACACACCACAACCAAAATAATATGAAATCTATTGTAATATCATTTTTACTGTATTATATTTCTTCCGCAGTAAATATCAGGGTGTTAATATCTAATATTATTATGTATGTTATAGAATAATATATGAGGGATAGAGAGATAATTTGTTGAGTTATGAAATGTTAAGAGCTGTCTCGGATCTTGGAGGAAACTACAATTTCACAAATTTCTTAACAGTTGTTTGTCATAACTGCAATTGTTTTATCGGTGGGAGGTTGATGCTTGAATCGGTATTCAAATGTTCATGCTTCAGTCACTGATATGAAAGTGTTGTCATGGTTGAACTTTATAAAGTTATATTTTGTGTGATTAGGTTTCTGGCTCTCTCATCCCTGGAATATGCTTTCTCTTTTTACTTCACATTTTTAATCTAATTTGGTGTGTTATGTTGAACAATTTAATTCCAGGGGCGACTAGCACTCAATCTTCCAGACCAACAAATGGTCCTCAGAGACCATCTCAACAGCAGTCAACTTACCAAATTCCTGCTTCTGTTTTATATGAAAGTGTTGAAGTACCGAGGGCTTCTGGGTCTTCTGTTCAAGCATTTTCGGTTGGAAGCTCGGGTAAGGGATATTTATACAGTCATTATAATAATCTTAGAGGTGGATAGAAATCATGTTTGTTTAGTTGAGTTACATTTACTCCTCCAAAAGAAAAAGATACAAATGTGTAGGATTCTGTTTTCAAAATTTTCATGGGTTTTGTAGGCAACTTTTTATTGATCCATGCATTTTGTATATCTATTCAGATGAGGGATCATCAAACGCCAGTTCTTTAGCGCTGATGGAGTTTTACATGAAGAAAGCTGCACACGAAGAAAAGTTGAAACAACCCAGGCAATCAAAAGATGAGATGCCCCCACCTCCTTCTCTTCAAGTTTCAACTATTGATGGTGATTATTTCTTAGTCTTAGATACAGTTTAGTAAAACAGTTTGAATCGAGGACGTTCTTTTATTGAATAATCTTTTGATCTCGATATTTTGGAGCACAGCTTCAGGGAAAAAAGGCCATCACATGGGTGATTACATTCCCCAGGATGAACTTGAAAAGTTCTTGGCTAGCTGTAACGACGCAGCAGCAATGAAAGCTGCAAAGGAGGCTGCAGCGAAGGCCAAAATTCAGGCTGATAATGTGGGCCACAAGCTTTTATCGAAAATGGGTTGGAAAGAAGGTGCTTAATACTTTTTCCTGTCTTTTTCCTTTTCAAGTGGATAGTGCATTTTATTTTATGGTAACACGTTTAAGAGAGTCTGATTCAAACTCTAGTCAGTCTATCCTAATCTGGATTTTGCTTCAGGTTTATAAATGTTATGGGATGATTTCCTTTACATGATATTTATATACTTACAAAGTTATTTCTTGTGCTAACAATCATGATAATATATTTTTTTTCAGGTGAGGGTCTTGGTGGCTCCAGGAAGGGTATTTCAGATCCTATAATGGCAGGCAATGTTAAGAAAGATAACTTGGGGATTGGTGCTGTTCAACCTGGGGAGGTGACTCCTGAGGATGACATATATGAACAGTACAAAAAGCGAATGATGCTCGGCTACCGTCATAGACCCAATCCTCTGGTAAATAACCTCCTTCAATATTTTAATTGTTTTACAGTGGTGATTGAGTTATACTATAACCTATTTTCTTCTTGTTATGTTTGTTTTTACAGAACAATCCTCGCAAGGCTTATTACTGAAGAACGTCACACGGAGGAAGCCTTGTGTCACGTTTATTGTGGAAAAGTAGTAGCCTTTTTTATGTTTGATGAACTGCTGCATTGGTCGCAGGATTTTGTGAACCTTTATGCTTTTTAGCTGGTTTTTTGCGTTTTCTGAACATCAGATTTTTCTTTTGCCTTCTTGTGGGAGTGGGTTGTGGTTGTTATTTGTTGGGAAAGAATAATGTTTTAACCCTTTGGGATGTGTTATTTCTTATTAGCACATGAAATGGAAGGTTGTTCAATCTGTAGGGCATGCTGTTGCGCGGTTCTTGATCGAATACACTTTAAGGAGAAATAATTTTGGAAAAACTGATTTGTATTTTAGAATATTAAAAAAGAGTTTAAAGTATCAAAAGAATTGATCTTACTTAAATACCGAAGTAAGTTTATTTTTGAATTGCATATATAAATTTTTAGGAATTTTATTGTACTTTTCTCATTGTGGAATTGAAAAGTACAATAAAATTAAGCTTATTGTACTTTTCTATAGAGAGAGAGAGAAAGATATAGATATTTGTACATTAAAATTTATAAATTAAGCTTTTGGACATTATGTTCTTTTTTTTTGAAATCATTGGACATTATGTTCTTAACTATATCATATTTTGTCAAAAAAAACTGTAACATGTAACATATAGAAACTAAATTTTCAATTTCATCAAAAAAAAAGGGGCCATGCTTCGTACAACCCCCTGTTATTCATTAGAACCCTATTTTTGGTGTGAAAAGACCAAAAACCTTTACTGAAATTTGGTTTTTATTTTTTTTAAAGATTATGCACGGTTTGGCGCACGGTTGATCGAACTTGATCGATCGAACCAGTTAAAATTTACTCAGACACTCCAAATTATGTTTTGATTAGGTTCCACCAAGCATGTGCCGATCCAAATCGATCAGCCGTGCGCCGAACCCTCTCCACCGTCCAGTCAACGACTAAATTTTTGAATTCTCCCTAACGGTTATAAGTTTAACGGTTTCGATTGTTTTAAATCAACGGCCCACGTTCGATCAAACCTATTATAGATAAGTGCAACAAGTCATACAAACTGAAAAAGTCTAAAAAAATAAATCGTGCAATGAATAAATCGAATCGTTAAAAATTAGTTAAAATTAAACAATTAGTGTTAGCCATACTAGTGTTAGTAAAGAATAAATCGAATCGTTAAAAATCAGTTAAAATTAAACAATTAGTGTTAGCCATACTAGTGTTAGCAAAGAATAAATCGAATCGTTAAAAATCAGTTAAAGTTAAACAACTCAGCATCCAACAACAATCAGGGAGGTTCGACCCTGCCAAGTGCGAACCGGTTCGATGCACGCATGGTCGAACCACACTTAACAGGTTCGGCGCACGCATGGTCGAACCACACTTAACAGGTTCGGCGCACGCATGGTCGAACCGTACTTAATGTTTTAAAAAAATGTTTTAAATTCAGGGGTATTTTGGGAATAAAGGGTGATATGGGGGTTCTAGTGAGTAACTAGGGGGTTGTACGAAGCATGGGCCAAAAATAATATTTGGCCTATGCTTCATACACACCCCCCCTCTATTCATCAGACACTACCAACACACGTGAAAAGACGTAACTGCTCTTAATAAAATACACATGTTTTAATTTTTTTTGAAATTTAAGAACGGTTCGATTGTAAACTATCGAGTACTATAAAATTTGATGTACACTCCAAAGTTGTTTAACAGTGGTTTGAATGTTACCAAACGAATCAGTTCGCTAGTTAGGTTTCGAACCACTGTTATGTTACATAGTTTTTGTATTCCATTTCGACGGTTCTGATTCCACCGACCATGACGATCAACGGCCTAAAATCAGTCAAAAAATCAGTTAAACGTGACAGAAAAATGAGTGACTATTATTTTCTTTGGAACTTGTGCCCTAACGGATAGAAATTCAACAGTTATGATCGTCCAAAATCAACGGCTCACGTATGATGGCACCTATTATAAATAAGTTCTCACATTTCACTCATATTCACACCAACAATATACCCTACCCATATTTCTGCTTCATCTTCTCTGCTTCTTCCCAAACACACTGTCACCCCACCCGCTGAAATGGAATGGCAGTTGTGCCCAACCCAGTACTCAAGCGACACATTCCTAACGACCCTTCATTACCGTGGAACTGTCACCACCAGAGAAGATGGTGTTGTGTATCGTTGTCCTAAACATAGCTTTTGTAGACAGAATACGGACATCACATTCGCCCAACTGAAGGAAAAGGCAGAGAGGAAGATTCGTCCAGCGAGAGAGTGGCGTGAAGACGTGGAGCGTCTATGTTACCGCAAGTACAATTGTGGATATGACGGGAGTGTCCGTTATTCAGTTATGGAGATCCGAAGTGATGACGACGTTCGCACAATGATGGAAGCTTATGCTAATGTTCCAATGGGACGTAGTATCTTGGAGCTGTATGTGGAAACGATTCACACTCCGGAAGAGGTCATTTATCTTTTGGAACAGGGACTACCCAAATAAACGTAGTTTTTTAGTTGTTTGCTTAGCTTGGTTTTTTACCGCTTTGATGTCTTTCGTATTTGATGTACAGTTACGCTTTCTAATAAACAACTTTTTGTCTAAATTAAATACCACCGAAATATAAATTACTAAGTATTAAATAAATATCCATACACCAGTTTGCAAAATTATTGAAACAAACATATAACCGTTTAAATTAAACACTGGTCACAACACTCCCATCATCATCGCTCCCATCATCACGGGATACATAACCGGCAAGGAATTCCCGGTAATCAGTAAAAGCAGAACTAGCGTCATATTCCTCTACTGGGGGCAACAATTTGGTCATATTGAAACGACCATCGTTCGCGTATGGACGTCTTACTTCAATACTGTCCACACCCCCGTACACATTGCATATGCCCTGCGTATCAGTCTGCAGCTTTCGGTACGTTTGACGACAAAAGCTGGGAAAATAATACGGCCAACATCCGAAATTAAGTGGCAAAGAATAGGCAGTTCCAACACTTGATAAATATGGTGTGGAATTTGGATTCTCTCAGAATTTCGCTCAATGACAGTTACAAATTCCATAGCTGTAAAACAGAACATTGGTCAGGTTCGCTACTTACAATCAAACGGGTTCGATACTTAACCATCGAATAGGTTCGCTACTTAACGATCGAACCACGTCATTTTCTGAGAAAAAAATGAATTAACGAAGTGAAGAAGACAAAATGTATACCCTTTCTTGGACCAAAAGAACTGAATGAACGAAATTAGGAACCGAAATGGAGGAGGGGAACATAGGGAGAGAGGGATTGATATGGAGGAATAGGGAGATTTTAGGGAGGAATGGGTTTAGGGAGGAATGGGGTGTGGGGAGGAATGGGGATGGTGATAGGTTTAGAGGGAGGGTATTTTGGGAATTGTGGGGGTTGGGTAGTGTGTGATGAGTAGGTGGGGCTAAGAAGCATGGGCCTAGTATTTTGTCAAAGCATTGAGTTGGGTAAACAAACAACTTGCGTACAGCTTTTTGGGCTTAATCTACGAGGGGTTCGGGTTAAGGTCATGACTTTTTCCACACCCCTCCTACTCACCACACACTCCCAAACATAGTGAAATCTCAAAAATACCCTTAATGAATAAAAATGTTCCAGTGTGTCCCTCTTTTTTTCCCTTGAATTTTGCGAGTTCGGTAGCACTCCACCGAACCAGTGCGGCTCATGGGTTCCGTGGCTTATGTTTCATCGCACAACCCTCAAAAAGTGAAATTTTAACGGGTACGACAGGTGGAGACCGAACCGGTACAACCTTACTCTACCTGACTAACTAAATTAAAAGTTACCCACCTATTGTATTTCTCTTCATCATCGTCGTCGTCATCCCCAAGACCATTTTCGATCTCCCCTCTCCCTTCCTCTCACTTATTCCTTTTCGTCTCTTACTCCCACTCACCCAAAAATCACCATAATCGCCATGTTTTGAGCTTTACCAGTCAACTTCAGACACCCCACTCCCAACCAAGACCACCATTGTATTTTTCTTCTTCTCCTCCTATTCGACAAGAATAACCCATGTTTTGACAGAAATGGAGCAAAAATGAAAAACATCTAGAAATCTAAAATTGAAACTTCTCTCTTCTTTTTTGATGAATCTAGACCTTTAGCCAGATTACTAACCTTAGATTCGGAATCCCCACATCGCCATCCACATTATCCCTTAAGAAGTTTTTCATCTCGACCACCTTGCTCCGGCGACCATCGCATTAGAAATCGCCCCACCGCAACGAATAAATGAACTACAATCACTTTGCCTTCCTCATCATTCTGGTTTTTCTGGGTTGAGGAAAAGGATGATAGAGATTACAAATTTTCTGGGTTGAGAAAGTAAAGAGTGTTGGATCCTTAATCCAACATTGGCCTTATATGTGAGTAGTTATGTGTTGTGGACTGTGTCACTTAAGATTAAGCCCAATTAAAGTGATCTAGTAAGGTTAGGCTAATATAGGATTTTGAGTATCTAGTAGGATGCGAGTCTTTAATGTAGAGACTAAAGAGTAATTCTAATTTTGTGATTGGCTAAATTAGAAATACCAATAGATATCCCTAATTAGGGTTCTATATATAAGGAGGTTATGGTCCCCATGTCGCATTACACTACAATACTTTTCAGAGCTGTTTTTACTAACAAGGCTAAAGGGTTCTCTCGGAGAGAGTACATGTTGACCTGAAAGGCCAAACCACATACTGGATCAACATCATGAGTTCAGTTACATTTTCGCTTCGGCTATTGATTAACATGATTAATTCTGGCTATATAAAAATATTTCAGTTCTAACAAAGAAGACCTAATTGAAACCCAAAAATATAATAGTGAATCTAATTAAAACCGAAATATTAACGTATGCCGCACATACAATAGGTAGCAAAAGGAGAATATCACCCACTAATATTCCCCTTTGCAATGACTTGCAAATATATCTATGCACTCGTGGAACAAATGATTCCCACTCACCACCTTAAAAGCATTAGCATCATTAAAGTCAAGTTTGGTACATGATGTCATTGTGTTTTCCTATATTTTACACTCATTCGGGAAAAGAAACAAATAAGGAGAGATAAAGAGTATTAAAAATGTGTTTATCTTGTTTTATTATTACCTAATAAGTTAATGAAATTGGCTTCATGACAAATGCATTTCAACAGTTTATAGTATAATATGCACTATAAATATTGATCAAGTACCCCAAAAACAAAAAGTTTGTTGCAGACTAGAAAATGGAACTAATTATCACCTAATCAAAAAGTCTATAGACGAACACTAATAAATTGAATAGAAGTCTATAAGTAGATCTGCCAGTCAGATATATTTTTTATTTTTACAAGTAGCTAAACGACCAATGATCAAGAAGGGTATATATATATATATATATATATACAAGTAGCTAAAACGACCAATGATCAAGAAGGGTTTCCAATGTCATTATTGAAGGGCAATTTGGTAAACTAACTTACAATTTCTCTTTCCCATACAAAGTTAGCTACTTTTCTTAATTTTTGTGTCACAATCTTAAACAACATATAATATGGGATGGATGGAGTAGTGTATTATGAATATGTGTAAGCTTAGGTATTAACCCACTAGATCGCACTATAAGTTTCTTATAAAGATGAGAGCTAGATCTGAGTAGCATATTATGTCACTACAAAAAAATTCACTTTTGCTCACGTACAAAAATTATCACTAAATATCTTAAGTTCGTAGGTAAAGGTAACTTCGACATTTACTCACAAACACTTCTTTCGTACATGTCAAAGTTAACATTTGTCGAGAAAAAACCTTTGTCAAAGTTAACCTTTATCGACATTTAAAGTGTTTGGTAAAATTAACAATTGAAGTAATTTATAAAAATAAAATTACAAAAATAGACATCTGAAATTAATTCTTAAAAATTAGAGAGAAATTCATTTAATGGAGGATAATTATGGAATTTAATTAAACTAATGATGGTAAAATTGAGAGAAAAAAAGTGAAAGACTATAAATTATAAACTCAAACGCTTACTTGAGTAGTGTTTTGCAATATTTATAAGTTACTGGAAAAAGCAGCTTAAAAACGCTTAAAATCTACACACACACACACACACACACACACACACACACACACACACACACACACACACACACACACACACACACACACACACACACACACACACACACACACACACACACACACACACACACACACACACACACACACACACACACACACACACACACACACACACACACACACACACACACACACACACACACACACACACACACACACACACACACACACACACACACACACACACACACACACACACACACACACACACACACACACACACACACACACACACACACACACACACACACACACACACACACACACACATTTGCTTTGGTCTTTTTTCAATTTAATGAGACCCTTTATAATTATCCGGGTTGAAGTACCCTTTCCTTAATAAAACTATTTGTCTATAAAAAAACATACTTAACATTGCTACCATTACTTTCCATTTGATAATGTGGCTTTGTCGTATAAGGCAGGTCATACGCATGCACACAAAAAAAGTGTGAAATCTCATCGGATTTGGGCATCTCTATTTTTGATAAATAAAGTTTGTTTTAAGAAATATTGTCTAAATCCAAAGCTGAGAATACTTCTTGGCTGTATGAGCGCTTCTTATAAAGAAATTTATATTTAAATTTTTTTTAAAAAATACTAGTGAAAATTAGAACCTACAACTTATAATTATCAAATACAAAATTCTGACATTCTCCATTAAACCAATTCTTTAAGGTTTTGGATTTGGGCATGTCTCTTGTTAGGATAACATAAATTAATTATGGGAAACAAACGAAGTGGAGGAAAGTTGTTATGCTGCTACATCAGGCTATACAATAAACTTTAATTATCTGTGTATTTCTTTAGTAATATCCTTTCGCATGCCATATATAGAATTTCATAAAATAATGGGGTTATCTGATTCTATGTGGCAGATTCGCATACCATATAGAATTTCATAAAATAATGGAGTTATCCAATCAACCAAAAATGTTACTTTTCATCAAGAAACCAAACAAACCCTGTCGTTAGTTTCTTGATCTTATTGGAAGACTAATACAAAATGAGAAGTGGTCGCTTAAAGATGCGTAGTGGTAGGTGCAAAATGTCACTTTTATGTGGGATGTTCTTTTTAATGTTTTCGGACTATTGTTAGTTATCCACGAAGTGTTTCAACACTTTCAACAAAAGATTAATCCAAATTTGTTCACTGCGAGAATCGAACTTGGTAGCATTGAGTAAACCCTTATATCCCAGGATAACTTATACCACTCGCCATCAGTGTTGGTTGAACAAAATAAATATCTAAGTCATGGTTTAATTAATTTAACTATTTGAAACTAAATTAGAATGTCTAAATTGGTTGCTTCTATCAACAAGGGTTATTTGGTCAAAAAAATTAATAAGGGTTAATCCGAGTAGTAATTGAGTTCGGATTCTAGCAGTGGCGAATTTCAGGCCTTGGGTCACGGGGTGCAAAAAAAAAAAATCTTTATCAAGTTTGTTGGTTCACAAAATTGATTTTTTTTCCTCCAAATATTGATCCTTACTTGATTCAGTGAGATTAAAAAATCAATTATTTAACTCCAAATTTATTTAAGACTAAATTATGTATTTAGTCGCAAAGCTTACACATCTGTTTCGCCTCTAAAGTAGGGCTGACAATGAACCGAACCAACTCAAACATAGTTCGAAACTCGATTCGATAAATGACTCGTTGCACTTGGTTCATGAACCAAATATGAGTTGAACTTGAGCTGAAAATTGAACTCGTTATATAAATGAGCTGAACTTGAGCTAGGTAAAGTTCGACTCGTTTGGTTCATGAGTCAGCTCGAGAATTATATATATTACTAAAATTATATATTTACATTTTTATTTAAATATTGGTATTAAACTTTTAAAAACAGCAAGATATCTTCATATTCATTTTTAAAAAAAAAATACTATATTGTATTCAACGAAACAACAGTGTCTTAGTGTCTCTTTCTATTCCTTTTTAAAAAAAAAAACTTAACATTGGGAAAGGCATTTGCTTTTCCCACACCCCCTCCTACTCTTTCACACCCCATAACTTCAAATATTCCAAAAATACCCTTAAGTGGAGTGCGTGTTTTCACCTATTCGGGGATGGTCAACCGAATCTATTCGGTTGAGGTCAACCGAACAGGTAAAAAAGGTGAATGTGGTGTGATAGTCCATTTTTTGTAATAAAATAGGGGTGTTCGAACACCCTCATGCGAACCTGTTCGCATGACCTCGTTCGAACAGGTGAAATTACGCACAAAAGGGTGTGAAGTCAAGATTTAACACACACGAACGATGTCATTCGAACCTGTTCGAAGGCCCGTGTTCGAACATGTGAAATTTCGTGAAAAAAAAAAGAGGTTTTGGCTGGTCTTTTGGTCTTTTCACACCCTTATGAAATGTGTTTTGAGTAGGAGGGGGTGTGGGAAAAGCAATAGCTTTGGGAAAAGGCAAACAACATTCAATGTTGCAAACCTTTGCTCTACTTATTCTTAACAATTAGTATAACCTACGGAAGTCTATACCCTCTCTATTTGTCATTCTAAGTAAACCTTTGCTCTTTTTTTTTACAACCTTACCTCAAGTGCTGAAACAAAACAAAAAGTTAAATATTAAGTCCCACCATCGTTGATCCTCTAACCAATTCGTTGCTGCAAAGCTATTATAAATAAACCTCCTACAAAGTGGTGGAGATTGTCTTCAACAGGTTGAGGGCATAATAACCTCCTATAAGCTTCATCGTTTTCTGGTGAACCCTCAGATTCCACTGCAGTACGAATCAGAGACCGATCGTGCCGCCCTCAAGAACTCTGATGCCTATGATAAGTGGTTGGTTCAAGACCAAATGCTCTTCACATGGCTCCTATCAATCCTCAGCGAAGCTGTTCTACCTAGAGTTCTCACATGTAAGCATGCTCATCAAGTCTGGGATCGCATCCATCAACACTACTATCCCCACCTCAAAGCCCGTGTTCGACAACTCAGATCGGAATTAAAGAACACTAAGAAAGGGGAACGCTCGATTGAAGAATACTTGCTGCGTATTCATACTCTCTCTGATTCTTTGGTATCGATTGGGGAACACATCACCGTTCAAGACATCATTGATGTTGTTCTTGATGGGTTACCGGAGGAGTACAACCCCTTTGTCATGATGATTTTCGGCAAGCCACCCGATTCCACGAATCTTTCCGATATTGAGTCGCTCTTGCTCGTACAAGAAGCTCAGTTCCAGAAACACCGCCAAGAACTCACTCCAGCATCTGCTAGTGCAAATCTTGCACACACTTCCTTTAATTCTCGCCAAAACTCCAATAATCGGGGTCGAGGTCGCAACTATCGAGGCCGTGGCCGTGGTCGTTCCAACAGTGCACCTTCTTCCTTGCAACCGGCCACTGGCAACAAACCAACTTGCCAACTCTGTGGCAAATATGGTCATGGAGCAATGGAATGTTGGCACAGGTTTGATGAGTCATTTGAAGGTAGTTCTTCCCACTCAAAACAAGCAAAACCTGATACTGGTGCAAAGGAACAACACAATACACATAACTCTTCTGCCATGCCTCATGTGAGCTATGCTGCTGCCGAGAAGAACTCAATACAAGCACACTTGAAGAGGACTGGTACAAGGATACAGGTGCGTCCCACCATGTAACACCTCATGCTCATAATCTAGATACTAGTACACCCTACAGAGGCTCTACAATGGTCTCTATAGGTAATGGGCACCAAGTGCCAATCAAAGCCATTGGCTCCAGTAGTTTTCCTTCTCCTCTTAACCCTAACATTATTTTCAAGCTAAACAAACTCTTACATGTACCTTCAATTTCTAAAAACCTATTGTCCGTGTCTCGTTTTTCTAAAGACAATGGAGTGTATTTTGAATTTCATTCAAATTTTTGCTTTGTGAAATCACAGGTAAATAAACAAGTGTTAGTCAAAGGAGTCAAAGGAGCCGATGGTCTCTATTCTTTCAGAAAATTCCCTTTCAAAGTATCTGTAAAACCTAGGCTCAAAATTCAATCTTTACTTAATTCTTCTTGTAATTCAAAAGTTTCTGCAAACACTGTTTCTACTTTGCATAGTAATGCATCTAGTCCTACTAGTCTAGTAATTCCAGTAGTGCTATCAACACTTACAATCTATGGCACTCTAGGCTAGGTCATGCAAATGCACATATATTTTCTATTTTGCAAATGTATGACTTTGCTATTCCTAATAAAGATGCTATTTCTTTGTGTAAATCATGTTGTATGGGCAAATCTCATAGGCTGTTTGCTCCTGCTTCTAGCACAAAATACACACACCCATTTGAGTTGATTCATTCTGATTTGTGGGGACCTTCCCCTACACCTTCACTATCTGGTTATAGTTATTATATTGCCTTTGTAGACACATTCACCAAGTTCACCTGGCTTTATTTCCTAAGGCACAAATCTAATGCCTTAATGGCCTTCAAAAAGTTTCAAGCTCACATTCACACACAACACAATGCTAATATCAAGGCTGTGCAAACTGATTTTGGGGGTGAATTTAGACCCTTCACTGATCTGTTAACTTCACAAGGTATTAGTCTTACTTGCCCTCACACCAGTTATTTTTATTAGAAAATATCATTTTAATATAAATATAAAATAATTATTATTTTGCTTCAAAAAAATAATAAATAGTTATTTAATGTTCCACTAAGAGAATCAATAAGTTAGTGGCAATTATTAACTTTCATTAAAATTAAATTCCTCTTGATGTATAAATGATAAATAAATATTTTAATACACAAAAATCTTGAGAAAAATTGTGGAGCTTCCTTTAGGGTTTCCTTTACATAGATGTATAAATAGATATAGATATATCAAGACCGCATTTTGTGGCTAGGGGTGTTCAAAACCGAACCAAACCGATAGACACACCGCAAACCGAACCAAACCAAACCGAAAACCGCAAAAAACCGCTTTTAATCGGTTTAGTTTGGTTTTTTTTTCTGCTGAACCGAGCGGTTCGGTTCGGTTCTCATCACAGAAACCGAACCAAACCAAACCAAACCGCTAAAATAGTATATATGGTTTTTTTTATAACACACGGACACGGCCCAACGCCCCAACCCACAAAACACAGCCCATTAGCCCAACAAAAATAGCAACCCTAGCGGCTAGCGACGGGATTGAGGTCACTCAGCAACGCTAGCGATCCAGCTTCATCTCTCTCACTCTCACGGTCTCACCCAGCTTCATCTCTCTCACTCTCACCCAACGCTCATCAGTCATCTCTCTCTCCCAGCTCTCATCTCTCTCACCCAGCGGCCAACGCTCATCAGTTGCACTTCATTTCAAGGTTACTTTAATTATTTAGTGAATTTCTTAATTTTTATTTTGCGAAAATGGAAATGTTTTGTTTGGTTGTTAGTTTTTGTGGATCTTTCTTAGACATGACCGCTGATACCGAAGTGAACTCTGCTGCTGCTGCTGCCCCTAATGTGTCTTTGATTGAAAATCAGGTAATTGCTCTCCTATAACAATTTAATGAATTTGAATAGTAATTTAGAATATATTATCATTCATATTTTATCTAATTTCTATTTTATGTCATTTGTGTTATGTTTGAATTATGGTGTTGAATTATGATAGACTTTATGTTGTATTATGCCTTTGGAGAATTTATGTGGAGAGTGAGACTTTATGTTTGAATTATGTTTGGAGAAAGACTTATGTTGTTGAATTGGATTGTCTTAGAATGTTGGTAAAAATGCTTTGGATAATGCCTTTAGAGAATTGGCAGAGAATTTGAGAATATGTTGTTGATTTAATATGCCTTTAGAATTGGTAGAATATTTTAATTGTTGACAAAAACCGAACTAAACCGAACCAATCCACACCGCTTTTGTTTGGTTTGGTTTGGTTTGGTTTTTTTTTTAAGCGAACCGAACCAAACCAAACCGCATCTAATTTCACCTCGCGGTTCGGTGCACTTTTTTGCTCAAAACCGAACCAAACCGCACCGCGAACACCCCTATTTGTGGCATTATAGATTAGGCAATGTATCTGATAAGGTTCTACAAATTTTTGGGAATAAATTTTCTATTCATTTTAAATCTCATATGATTCCAAGAATTGTTTAATATGCCCTCTTTCCAAATTTTATAGATTGCCTTTTGTGTCCAATAATAAAATTCTGCTGAATGTTTTGATCGAATTCATATAGACACCTGGGGACCATATATCATCATCCCACCCATGATGTATTTTCTAACAATAGTTGATGATTCTACTAGATTTACGTGGCTATATCTCATGCAACATAAATCACAGGCTCATCTCATTAGAGGCTTCTTTGTCGTGGTTAAGACTAACTTTGGCAAAGTTATCAAGCAACTCAGATCTGACAATGCAAATGAACTTAGACTCACCAAATTCCTCCATGAACAAGGCACTCTCCATCAGTTCAGTTACCGTTACAAGCCTGAGTAAAATTTGGCGGAAGAAAGAAAACATCAACACCCTCATTCAACTATGGGGTGAATGCATCACTACTGCAGTATTCCTCGTCAACAGAGTTCCCACCCCGACTTTTAAGGACAAATCTCCCAATTGGTCCACTTGTCACTGGTGTGTGGAAAACATATGCAAGTATACACAGGACTTAACAAGTAATATAGTGATTAGAGAGGTCGAACCCACATGAATTGATGAACTCCTTTGAAAATCAATACTATGCAATTTAGTGTAAGTAACCAAATAACAAATATAGTGGATATGGTTCTATCACAATCAAGTTAGTATAAAACAAAGTGCAAGTGTTTGTAATGCAAGTGAGAAAAGCTAGTTGGAATGTCTTCCCCAAGTAATTATCCTTTAAGTGTTTAATGCAGTATGTAATACAGTTGCACTGAATGCTGTTGCATTAGCTATGTGTCTTTCAGTCACTTTCTTCAGAGTTTCATTACAAGCTTCCTATGTCTAGGCTTGCTAAATAAGTTCACTCTTGTCTTTTAAAGTACCCACAGTATCACCCTATGGACTATACTATCCTATGTCTAGGACTTAGCATGGTTTTCACAAAGTTTCCTTTATGTAAAACACTCACCCATATTAGTTCTTGAGTTCTTAATTGTAAACCATGTCTGCTTTTACAAATCTACTTATTCTAAGTGATCAATCTCAAAATAAGTGTTGAAAGTATTATCAAGCAAGAACTAAAGTGCACACATTACATACATGCATCATACTTACTTAAAAGCTCATTAAATGATTAGAACATTCCAACTAAGAAAGATTTAGCTCAACATAGACATTGCAAGGCAAATGTAAACTGAATAGAACATGTTTATATAACTGAAATCACAAAAGAGAGACAACAAGATAGAGATTACACGAGTTGCAGCTTTTTGCATGAATTCTCCTAGCAATGCAGTTGCATCACTACTTTGCACTGAGTAAAAACTACGAAATTGAAGTAAGGAGGATTTGTCAATTCCTTCCTTTCCTTCTTACAAAATAGAAACTAACTATGTCTATTGAAATTTGTATCTAACTTATGGATTGTGATATATTTCCAAGTGAAGAAGTGAGGTCCTTTTATAGTCTTCATGAGAGGTGCTTCTTTACTTGTAGATGAAGTAAACTAGAGGTGGAACCATGGTTACTTTTCAGAAGTTGTCTCACAAGTTGAGGCATCCATTCAAGTGTGTAGGGAGGTCAAATGAGATATGAATATGTCTCCCTATGTAGATGACTCCTCAAAGCTATGTGGAAATTGTAGGCGCGAAATGTAAAGTGCTCCTGCTTTTGGAGACCAAGCATGAGGTCAGCAATGCATGTGGATGTGCAAATGGATGGCTTCAATCTCTGAGTAATGCAGATGTAGTGCAGAAGCATTGTGTTAATCCAGTGCAGTAGCATTTGTAGTGCAGGATTAATGCAGTTGCATTGATGCAGGAGCATCTGTAGACTGCACTGAACAAAATCATCAAACATACCACAATATATCCAAAATAGCCTACTAACAACTATAACCATGTCAAACACTCAAGTTAGCATATATCACATAAAATACTATATAAACTCCTTATCTTTGCTTGAAAGAGAGCAATTTACTAAGTTTAAACATATGAATAACTCTATATAAAATAGAGTTATCACACCCCCAAACTTAAACCATTGCTTGTCCTCAAGTAATGACAAAGACAAACTACTATACTATAATTCTATAGATCAGTTTGATATTTGGATTTTCATGAGGAGCTCCCTATGAACTTCTTTTTTCAGCAATCTTTCTTATGCCTTTATTTCTCAAAACTACCAAAGTTATTCAAACTCTTTTATGTGTGTGTGTGAATCCTCTGAGTTGAAATTGGTTCCAAGACTAAGTGAAAACTTCCTCCTAGCCTTTGAAAAGATTGGTTTACTTTTGGTCACACCAAAATATTTTTCAAAAGGAAGACTAGACTAACAAAAATCCTCAAGTATTGGGGAGTTTTAAAACAACAAAGGGCTTTGATTGAATTTCTCAAAGTTTATTGAGCCAATGCACTTTTTCTATTTTTTGGTTCTTTTATTACAGATGCATCACTTCTTTGAAGTGCTATTTGCATTGATTTTTTTCTGCATTTATCTTTTCTTCAGTGTAGCTGCATTGTGCTTCTGCACTGATGCTGTTTCATTTTCTTTTGATAGCTCATATTTCCCTCCTCATTGACCCCCTAATGCATTTATTCTTTTCGCACTTTGGCACAGGTCTTTGACCTCCTGATGCATTACTTTTCGCACTTTGGCACAGGTACAGCTTTAATTGATTCAGGTCAATATATGGCTTGATTTTCTTGTGTAACCTTTGTGCATTGTTTACTCTAAACTTTTCAAATTCAGCCTTAATTTTCTAAAACACCCCCAAACTTAATTCTTTAAGCTCTTCTAACTTTTTAATAAAACTTTGTTTTGACCTAAGCTCACCAAAAATTCCCCTTGCATCAGATTGATCTTTAAATAACAAGGTTCTTTTCACAAACTCAATTTTGAGGTGTTGAAGTAAAAATAATTTTGGTTATTTTCTAAGAAATAAGGCTCATTTTTCTTCTTTTTTCATCATTAACAGTTCATTCATAGGTTTGCACCATATTTTCTGAAAACTTTCAAATTGCTCATCTACTAAAATACCATTAACAATAATAGTATTCTTCATACATAGCCACCATTTCTATGAGAGATGTCTCTTTTAGAAATAGTTTAATGTATTTAGATATTACTTTGTTAAGTACATCTAATACTTAAAATATATCTAAAAATGTTTTCAAACACACAAACATACTTAATATATAAATCCCCCCAAACTTAAGGGGTGGCAGTGTTCTCACTACTATTTGTTCAGAAAACACAAGCCAATTTGTTCAAAATATGGAGAGAGGGATTAAAAACAACCAGGAAAAATAGTTAGTAGCAACTCCAACTACATAATAGTAAAGTCAAAACACTATAAAGCATGTAAATGATACTCATTTCTTTGCTCCACTCCTAGTTCTAGTGCTTAATTTGTCTGGTAGGAAGAATGTGTTTGACTTTCTGCTTCTTCTCTTTGGGTTGCTTGATTGGAGTTTCCTCTATTAGTTTTATTTTGTTACTAACAGATTGGTGTACAGTCCCATTCTATTACTTCTTTGTTGAAACCTCTTGTATATATGTCAAATATCTCTGTACAGTATTATTTAATTCAAATCAATGAAACACGATTTTCTTATTCTTCTCTGTGCAATCATTCTTCTTAGTTTGAACTCAGATGAATTCAATTATATGACATCCTTCACGCGCAAAGACAAAAGAGTGTACCAAAGTAGGTAGCTCAGTTGACGAGTAAACAGATATCGAAGAAGTGCACCAAAAGAGTGCAAACAAGAGGTACTGGGCTCAAACTTGGAAAACAAACATTCCCCCTCCCCACTAACATTGCCTATCAAAAAAAAATGTGAGAACCATTTTGTGCTTGTGAGTTGTGATGACAAAGCGCCCTTAGTTATCTCTAGTGCACATCCCAACTCCAGCTTTATATTCGCAGAAAAATATCCATGCATATGTAATTAGAAAAATCTTCCATGTATACAAATGGTATGTTCTTTAATTACAGGTAAAATAATCCCCCCAAAAGTATAATTTGTTTTTCTACTATTAATACCCAAAAATGGCTAAGTGTTCAGTCGAGCTGCGAGCATAGTCGATGAGAGATTAGTCGAGTTAGAAGGTTTAGTTGATGATACATTGGCTGAGGAAGCAATTGAGCCCTTAGTCAGTTTAAAAGGGGGAAAGGGCCATGGACGTGTTCAATTTTTTTGAAAATCAATGTAACAACTGTTAAGACCATGTTGAAGTGCTTAAAATTGAATAGTGGATAAAATCTCACGTGCATTAAAAGTGGTTAATGAGCGAGTTTCTAAGAAACTAGACACGCAAATGGCTTAGTGGAGGTTATTCTTAGTCGAGTAATCATTTTCTGGATTTTGGTTATACTAGTGATCGTGGCCAACAAGACCATGTTTTCAATGTAATTATAAACAACCAGTCAAATACAATCTATTTTTCAAGCATTTTTACGTTCCTTTTACATTATGCTTTGCCTTAGTTAAGGTTTAGAGTAATCAAATCTTCCAAAGTCTAAACCTAACACTTTTTTAAGTAGTTAGAGAACCCATAAATATATGAGGGACAAAGTTCATTTTTTCATGACTACTTTAAGGTTGAACAATTCTGGACTACTTCAAAATTTGACAATGACTAGGTTACTTCATTTTTTCAGAATTCAGCTCCATGACAAATTCTTTTTTGTTTTTCAATGCTAAGTTAGCTGTGGGTTCAATTTTGAATATCTTATTTGAACAGTGAACACAACAAACTTTTTTTTATGACACAATGAACACAACAAACTTGTTAACAGCATTCTGAAATTTGCTTTCAAAGAAAAATTTCATTGTACAATATATAAAGTCAACAAGATTATACATCAATCAATCTTAAATGTTACTAGACACTCACCCGTGCTCTGCACGGGCATGTGTGGGTAGATGTTGTCCGTAAGTGGATGTAGTGGGGTAAATTGGCTATTTATAGTGAGGAAACAAATGAGTACTCTCTCCGGACTCAATTATAAACAAAAAATGTCTTAGTTTAATGGACTCAAATATAAGCAAATTTCAACTAATAACTTGCACATATTTAATGCTACTATATCAAAAATACTTTAAACTAATTTATTAATATTGTGAGAAGAAGTTCATTTATTATAGGTAGTTAAGTAAATGTATCTCTTTTTTACATGAAATAAAGAAAATTAAATGCACTTAACTACTATTTTTAATATGTAAGAAAATAGGTATTTTTATTTATAATTTAATCCGAAGAGAGTATAATAATAATAATAATAAATAATAAATGCGTTGAAAGATCAATAGATGAATATATTAATTAATATATGAATATTTTTTTCATTTACAATTTCTTTGAAAATCAGAAGGTTTCACAATATGTCAAAGGAAATGTTAAATGAAATGGTTATCACATTTAATGCAAGCAGCGAATATAACGTCTAGGATGACAATTGAGCCCATGCCTATAGGGTACGCACAAAAATTACCCGCAAACGGGCAGGTAATTACCTGCACATATGGGCGCATGATCGGGTATGGGCACTACGGTGCCCAGGCCCGCACCCCCTCCCCCCCACACATATATATTAATAATATTACAACTTTACTTATATACAATTTAAAAAAAATGTTTTTTTCACAAAACACGAAATCTAACTACTAAATAACATTTCAGATATTTTTAATTCACTAAATATTATTGTGTGTAATATTTTAATAAGTAGATACAAAAATAAATAATGGCTCTTTAAATTGAATTATAATGTTTTTTATGTTCTTTATTATTTTTGTTGTTGTTAAAGTGGGGGTACTGAGTGTGCCCATGGGCACTTGGTGCCCAGAGGGTACGGGGACGGACAATATAGTGCCCTGCCCATACATGTGCGGGCTCGGGTACGGGCACTGTAGTACCCTGCCCATCGGGTACCCATTGTCATCCCTATATTAACATCTCATTATGGCTCTGTTTGGCAAAGTCGATCCGCTAGCGAATAGCTTATAGCGGATCCACTAGTTGTAGTTGTTTGGCAATACCAGCTTTTAGCGTTTTTCCAGTAGCTTATAACATTTTTTGAAACGCTACTTGAAGTAACGTTTGAGCTTATAGCTTATATCGTTTCATTTTTTCTCTTAATTTTACCCTTACTATTTTAATTAAATTACTCATTTATCCACCATTAAATGAATTTTTCTCTCCTTTTTAAGCATTAATTACCTATGTCTATTTATGTAATTTTATATTTATAAACTACTTCAACCGCTAGTTTTACCAAACACTTTTATTTCAATCCGCTACCTCATCTGCTATAAATTAGCTTATTCGTTATCCGCTACTTTTTGACAAATAGAACCTATATCTTGGAAGCAGGCCAACAAAGAATAGGAATATTAATTATGGCTATTGCTCAGCAAAGGACTACAGCATAGAAACCATCCTTTGGGGAAAAGCCTATGAGTCGAAAGTATACAACATTGATATGCTAACCATCCTTTTTGTTATATCATAAGTAATTTAAATCACGAATACTACCACCTAAGCATCCAAGTCAGAAAGGCCACGTAGACCACGGTAAATACGTGGCTTTACACATCATTTCCAGTTGGGACCCTAGCGCCCCGCTGTCAGTCAGTGATAATTTAACAAAAAAAATTTCCCGGCCTCAATGCAACTCGAACACGGGACCGTCGACTTCCCAACCACACATTCAACCACTGCGCCGAGCGCAACATCTGTCAATGATGTCGCAACACATTGTTACTACACTAGCCAAGACGCAGGAACATTGCTAAACGAAATTTCAAAATGTGTTTAACGCACATAAAGTTGTCCCGAAATTTTTGAATTTTGTTTAAAGCCAATTAACGTTGTGCCAGGAAATGTCAAATGTGTTTAATGCAATAAAGCTGTTCCGAAATTTTTGAATTTTGTTTAAAGCCAATTAACGTTTTTCATTAAAGCTGGGATATTTTCAATTATCAGCATTTTATTCAATAATAATGGCGTAACTGCCATGATTTTGCTGAAGGAAAAATATATTAACGTGGTAATTTTATACTAAGCACGAAATCAAAATATATTAACGTGTTCATTTTATTGCATCAGTCAACACCCACTTGACTTTGCAATTAATGCACCAATAACTGACTAGGGGTAATTTCCGTGATTTACTTTCTGCATTATCCCATAAACCTAAACAAATCCTCACACTCACACATAGTATAGAAAAGGCAATATCTCTATTACAGTCTGAAAAGAGATATTGCAGTTCCTTAGCCCGACGTTGAGTTACAAAAGGATCCACACCCAGTTTTCAGCCGAAATGGCATCCAGAAAGAACAGCATGATTGTTCCCCACATGCATATGGTCAGCGTCGCTAATGTCTCCCCAGACAAAGAGCCATGCACCGTTGTTGTGAGGGTCTTGAGAAAGTGGGATGTGTACACGGCGAGAGGTGGTGACAAACCTGTGGCAGTCGATTTAGTTTTTGTCGACAAAGAAGTGACAAAATCAATGATTTCAAACACTGTAACGATTTAGTTTTCCTATAAATCAATGATGTTCTATAAATACATACTGCACATAGATCACATGGAAGAGTTTTAATCTCAATAATATGTTTCAACTGTATATCATGCATAAGGGCCAAACCTAACTTGATACTATATGTATGTACTTTCATTGATTTTAATCTTAACAAAATTCATTTTATTGGCATTAACATAGCTCAGATATCGTTATGTGCAATACTAAGCATAATGAAATATATTTTATTGAACTTATCTAATTTATGCATCTCACTTTTAAATTGTCAATGTATTTTTAGTGTTAATGTTGTTGAATAAATTTTTATTTCTTGATTTCATTACTTCGTTCAGGGATCGAAGATCCAAGCCCACATTGATAAGCCGTTCATCTACAAACACAGCGGGTATCTCTGTGAGGGTTTTGTCTACAAGATGTCGAAGTTTTCTTTAGCAACTAACTATGGGGAGTACCGCGCTGCCAACCACCCATATTGGATGAACATTAAATACAATACTGAAATCACCCGTGTCTCACCCGATGAAGTTGAGACACCGCCCTACCGATTTACACCTCCTGCGGAGTGTCTCGATAAGGATTTCAACAAAAACTTTTTAGTTGGTAAGCCATATATTTACACATTAATTCATATTTAATTTAAACTATCCATTTATTTCAATCAAACTTACCACTTTCCAAATTGTTTTTTGTTCAAAGATGTCATTTGGAGTGCTTCATGGGATCTAAGTGGGAATATTTCGACGTATAATTGGGTGTGTTATTGCAAAATATTTCGATTTCGAAGCATCTTAAGCGAATTTTGCATGTGGTGCTTCAGAACATGTGTTTCGGCTTTCACAATCATATGTTTCAATTTCTGCGCACAAACGCACTCTTAAGCTCGGCTATAACCTACAATTTACCCGTAACAAAACCACCCTTTTTTGTTGGACATGTACCGAGAAATATTGGGATCTTAAGTAATTTGACATTGTAAAATGACTTACCGTATATCTATAACAAAAACAAAAAACCCATCCATGTTTTTCGGCAGCACCATCGCATCCGTTCTACCATCTGAAACAAAAAAATAGATTTAGGACCAAATTTTTAAAAGGCAAGTCAGTCTAAAAATTCTCAAAATTCCTGTCGTTGTGTCAAAACGTTATTATCTGGTCGGTATTAATTTAACTAAGAGACAATATTGAAGTTGATACCGTGGAAAAGAATACAACAACGAAGAAATTGGGGCCACCAACTGGTTCTAAATATCCCATAGCGATGGCCACTGAACCAGCTATGATCGAACCTGAATTTGTTGTCGTAACAAAATACATTCATTATTCGTAATGGTTTAATGAAATCAAACTTCAAATTGGGGTTTTATGAAATCAAACTTCAAATCGGGGGTTACTGAAATCAAACTACAGATAACTATTGGTAAACGCACAATATAGCAACTCCCAATTCGATTTTTAATAATGAATGATAGTAAATTATCTGAATGATAGCAACGTTGAAGTCAGATAATTTAATCTATCAACGTACCTTTTGTCAATTGTTACTGCCGATAGAGGAGAACGAAAACCCCAAATTGATTTCGTACACTGTAGCATGTGGAGGAACTGAGCATGATCGTCGTCACATCGGAAACCATCAACCTCTCATCTTGGTAACGAACCAGTGGGTGATCTTTGAGGCTCCTGAAAAACAAGGTCAAGCGTTTCTGTCGAGGGTTTCAAAAGGGGAAAGTGGAAGATCAATACCTATGATGCTGGATCCGTGGCAGTGGTATTGAATAGTAACTTAGATGTAAATGACGAAAATACCCCTGGGCTGGTCTATCCAAAACTATAAATACAAATTAACTCCACTTGAAACATTAAGGTCTCACTATTTTATCTCTTTCTTAATCCATTATTTTGTTTATTAATACACATACATATCTGCTTTTGGAAATACAGTGATTCACGTATGTGATACATATAGATTAGTAGTTAGAGATTTTAAAGAAAATGCGAAGTTGTTTTTTGTGTGTGACTTTCATCCTGAGATCACTTATTTTACAACAAATCATTCTTAATATACTGCTTTGCAATGACATTTACTCTAAGCAGTCTCTCATTCTTACAAAGGTATCATATCAGCATAGTATCCTCATAATAAATCGAGTGGGTGTAGCTTCACCCAAAATGTTTAAAAAAGACCTATATCAGCATTTAATTTTGCTGTTACGCTATCACAGAACTTACATTATAGAAGACTAAAATTGTGTCAGAACTGGTTTTTCCTCAACTTATCACAGAATAAGAGTCTTCTACAGTTGAATGCATGATTTGTGTTATTGTACTCTATGAACAAAAAAAAACAACAAAAACTCTCCTCTAAGGCACATCTGCTAATAGGCGAATTAACGGTGTCGAGGTATCTATTACGCGAAGATCATAATATATTTATCAACTGAAGTTATTTACCTGTGCTGGCACGTGTCGTGCAAACGAGTTATAATCATACATACATAGAAACCATCTTCATGTATACTTTCATGCACAAACCCATTTTAATTTACAACATCTGCCCTTACGGATATAGTCATGATAGGCTTATCATGATTTCAAGGGATTTTGGCCAATCAGCCTTAAATAAGGGGGGATTTTAAAAGTTAAATTGTGGTAACAGCTGCGTATTATAATTGAAGCTTTTGTGGCTGACATGCTGAAAAACCTTCACTTGAAAAAGAATTTTATAAGCCTACATTACAACAGTGAGTCAACTAATGACCCTTCAGAATATATATATATATTCAAATTTGGTTGCGGTTTACAATTTACACAAATTGACAAATTAAGGGTTGTTACTTGTTAGGACTTAAAAGTCTTTCAGCTGTCCGTACATGATACTTTTTTTATGGACACATCTCTGTCCTTACATCTTGACCAAAATAATCAAATCTGTCCTTGCATAGGAACATTTAATTGTATAGATAGTCAGTGATGTTTAACCTGATACGAGGGTCAACTAGCTCACCCAAGGAAATATCAATAATATTATTCAGACATTATTGTTAGATAAAATCATACAAAAACCAACTTACAACATGAATTAACTAAGTTTTTAGACCATTAACTATCCTGCTTTTTCATAGTTTTCGAGGCATTGATTAAAAACTTGGTTAATTGATCACTTGGTTAATGACCTAAAAAACTTAGTTAACTGATATTGTAAGTTGATTTTTGTCTATTTTTGTCTAAATTTTTTTTGTCCAAATAACATTGTTGAAGAAATATAGCATGAATTGCCATGGATTTTGAGAGCCTGTCTTAGTCTACGTGTTTCACAACATATATATATATATATATATATATATATATATATATATATATATATATATATATATATATATATATATATAGCATGAACAAGCCCATTATACATACTCCCTCCGTTTTCATTTATAAGCAAATATACCAACTTTTTCTTATTATTAAATATAAGCAAGTCAAAGCTTTTTTCACTTGACATCTCAACTTTACCCCTATTGATTACACTACTTTCACATTTACTAATGCAAAACACTTTTTATTACATTGCTTTTGTTTTTATCAATGCAAGACTGAATAGGGACAATTTAGGAATACAATTACATTTTCTAGCTCTTCTTAAAATGCGTGTCTAGCCGCAATTTGCTTATATATGAAAACGGAGGGAGTATATATATAGGCTCATGCTTCTTCCAACCCCCCTCTACTCACTAGACACCCTAAAACACCTCTTCTTTCCAAAATACCCCTAATTTTAAATCTTTCATTTCCCCTATCTATTTCCTCTCACCCTCACACACCCCCTCACAATCTCATTCTCCCTAAAACCTACACTATAACCGAATCCACAACCCCTCACCTTCAATCCATCATTTTCGTTCGTTTTTCATCAACAATCAACCACATTTGCTTCCATTGACATCTAGGTACGTTCCTTCTTCTTCTTCATCGTGTTTTCTTTTTTTTCTTCGTTGTTTTGGGTGGTTCGGATGAGCAGAGGCTAATCTAGAGCGATCAGGCGTGCGCCGAACCCCCTATTTATGCAACTATTTAGGGGTGGTTCGGTCAAGCATGCTTCGAACCTGTTAAGGGTGGTCCGAACAAGCGTGCTCCGTCGCGGTTCGCATTTCGCAAGGTCAAGCCCCCCTGATTGTTGCTGGATGCTGATTTTAACTAATTTTTAACAATTCAAGTGAATCTTTACAGTATGACTAACACAAGAGGAGGTGGAAATGTTGGTGAGGCGCAGCCCGAGGGACGTGTATGTGGCACTGATGGAGAAACGCAACTCGAGGAGGAGAGGATCCGTCCCACTGCCTTCGTGCGCAAATAAAGGACTCTTGGGATTCAACGTGGACGTGGACGACGTGGACGCAGGAACCATGTTGTGGTTGACCCTACACCAGACGCAGCTATGGATGATGATTATATAGACGCTCATGCTGGAGCTGATTATATAGAGCATGATGATGTTGCTCAGTTGGATGTGCCATCGACTTCTCAGGCTCGCCTATCCACTTCTCAAGCTCGCCCATCCACTGCTAGGCCTTCCACATCATCTCAGGCTGATTTTCATTGTGATGCTCACGAGCCCGAGCCATCTTCTGCTCCTGCTGAAAGATCATCGACATTCATCCAAGATTGCTCCTTACATTGCTCAGTCTGGTCTGTTTCCCCTTCATGATGTGGGGTTTACTACAGTCAACCACTTCCTTGGTACTGCTTTCGTGGAGCGATGGCACGGTGAGACAAACACCTTCCACCTTCTAGTTGGTGAGATGACTATCACCCTAGGTGATGTGGAACAACTCTTCCATATCATCGTCACCAGACAATTTTATGACATGGTAGAGCCTAGCAAGATGGAGGCGCAACAGTGTTTGGTTGAGTATCTGGGGGTTTCAGATGATGATGCATTTGTTGAGGTACCTAACAAAGGATGTAGTGTGAAGCTGTTATGGTTGAAGAAAGTCTACAATGATGCCATTGAAGATGATAGGTGGCAGGATGCAGCCCGTTGCTACTTGTTGATATTGTTGGGCAAGACCTTATTCTGTGACAAGTCTGGCAACAAGGTGAAGGTTGCATTGCTTTACGTGATCAGAGATCTAGAGTAGGCTGGTAACTACTGTTAGGGGGCTATGGCACTTGCTCACCTATACCAGCAGTTGACGGATGCCTCTTCCCCTAAGACTTCACAGATTGCTGGATTTTCCACTTTCCTACAGGTACTTGACTTTATTTAAATTTTATTTCAGTTGGTATAAGTTTATTATATGTTGTTGGATCCCTAACCCGTTTTTTATTTATCACAGGCCTGAATTTTGGAACATTTCGGGGGCAAATATTTGGTACGAAGTGGTTGAGAGAGGGGTACACTGAAGACCAGCCACGGGCTAAGAGGTGGGAGTGAAAGAGGGCTGATGGGTCACTGGCTCAATTTAGGGTAGCTCTAGATCATCTCAGGTCGGAGGAGGTGACATGGATGCCATTTGCGAACCCATATCACATAAATATGGCTGGGATACAATATTTTAAGGGACATCTGCGTCATGCTGGGGTCATGGTGGCATATAACCCTGATCGGGTGGTTAGACAGTTTGGGTGGATACAGGGTGTAACGCCCCAAAAATGATTAAGTAAATAATTAGATAATTTATTTAAGTGATAATTTAGTTGGCCTTATTTAAAATAAATATAAGGAAATTAATTCAAGTAAGGAGTGGGGTGTAGTAAATAAATAGAGAGTATTTAATTAAAATAGGGAGGATGTGAGAAAATAATTAGGGGGTGTGCATTTAGGGCCCATTGGAGTTAAGTGGCCCAAACCCAATTAATAAAAGCTTTAGGGTCTTAGGAGAAACCCTCACTAGAAGCAAAAGATCAAAAAATTAGAAAGTGGGAAGAGGAGAAGAGAGGGGGGCGCGGCTAGGGCAAGGAGAAAGGAGAGGAGTTTCGTGGAGCTCTTAGAGGAGAGGAAAAACGTGGATTGTTGGTGTCTTGGAGAGGTGTCCTTGAGAGCTTTAGTCTTCTTCTTCAATTTTAACAAGGTATGGGGGCTCTCTAGCATATTTAATAATTTATAAACCTTGAAACATAGGAGTTAGGAATTAGGAGTAATTAAGTGGCTATTTTGTAACGTATATTAATGATTGGTGAAATATATGATCGATTTTCATGATGATATAGTGTTGTGGTACATGTGAATATGTTTCTTGATAAATCTTGATTGGCTTGGTGTGTGTCAATGGTAATAGGGTGATTAAATGTTTATTTAACATAATTTAAGTAGGAGAAATTAGGCGCTTAATAGGTGTTTGGGTGATTGGTTGAATAGGAGAAATTTTAGAAGTGTGGTGTTTCAAGGTTGGGTTCGGGTTGTGCTGGAAATAGGAGGAGGCGCGGTCTGTGTAATTTGGCGCTGTGGTCTTTGTTTGGTTGAGGTGAGGTGCCGAGGTGTGAGTGAGGTGAGGTGCCGAGGTGAATGGGGTGAGGTGCCGAGGTGAATGGGGTGAGGTGCCGAGGTGAATGAGATGAGGTGACCTAGGTGAGTGAGGTGAGGTGAGGTGCCGAGGTTGATGGGGTGAGGTGCCGCGGTGAATGAGATGAGGTGACCTAGGTGAGTGAGGTGCCGAGGGTGGATGAGGTGAGGTGCCTAGGTGAATGGGGTGAGGTCGAGGTGTGTGTCTCGTGTTTGAGTGTGGTGCGCCAATTGTGGGTCAGGCGCGTGAGTGTGTGAGTGATGTGCCGAGGTGAATGAGGTTGGTGACCGAGGTGAGTGAGTCGAGATGAGGTGCCGAGGTGAATGGGGTGAGTGCCGAGGGGTGTGTGTCCGTGTTTGAGTGTGGTGCGCCAATTGTGGGTGTCGCGCGCGTGAAAGTGTGAGTGTGTGCCGAGGTGTGTGTCTGTGTTTGAGTGTGGTGCGCCAATTTTGGGTGGCGCGCGCGTGTGTGTGTGAGTGATGCCGAGGTGAATGAGGTTGGTGATCGAGGTGAGTGAGGCGAGATGAGGTGCCGAGGTGAGTGGGGTGAGGTGCCGAGGTGTGTGAGAGTGTACCGAGGTGTATTTTGTGTGTCCGAGGTGAATTTAGTGTGTGCCGAGGTGAAGTGTGTGTGTGTGTGTGCTTGTTGGGGCGCCATTTGGCTGCCCAAGTGCGCTGGTGTTGCTAGTGTGCGTGGGTCACGGGATGGGCGCCAATCTTGGCGACCCAAGCGCAACTTGGCGCCATGTGTCAGGTGTGGGCTCAAAATAGCCCTAGGTGTCGGATTGGTCCCCGAAGTGTCAATTTAGTCCTTAGGTGTTAAAATGGTTCTTTTGGTGTCAAACTAGTCCCTAGGTGTGGGTTTAGTCCGGGTGTTGACTTTAGTCATTTGGCGTGAAAATAATTATTGGTGATCTTTTAGTCCCTAAAGAAGTACTATTTGTGGTGTGATGTATTATTGGTGATTAAATAATGGTGAGTTGGGGTCTATGACCTTTCTTTGGTGTTGGTGAGCCCACAAGGCTATTGGTGAGTATATTATTGCTTTCTTTTGGTGATTTGGTGTTTTTACGGTGCATAGTCATGGCGTCGCATAAATCATATGCATTTTGGTGAATAAGCCTCGGCCTCTAAATTATTTTGGTGTTTGGTGAATGCCCACAAGGCAAATTTTGGTGATGGATCCACATGCATATGCCAAAGTGGAGTTTAGGGTTGCATTTCATACATTGCATACATGTTACGATGTAACTGCTTTCGGAGTGATTGCAATTGTGTATGCTTGTTTCGGGTGACCGTAGTTAGTGTAAGCGCCTTTGGTGTAATTGTCTTAATAATGTATTTAAAATTGTTGTTTCGGTGTGCCTATCTCTCTGTGTTTCTCGCTTTATTTATTATTATCTATGCATTGAGACTCTCCCTCTTTGCGTCGTGTTGCCTCGTATGTCTCAAGAACTGCAGATGACTGATGGGATGAAGGTGACTAGAGATCCTTCCTTGAGTATGGTCGAGTCGCCTCACGATATGTAGCACCTTAGGGGGACGTTTAGTTGTCATTTCTTTACATTTTGAACTATTGTTTAAGTTGTTATTTTTCCACCGATGTAGTATTTTATTCCGGATATTATTTTGGTGCTATGTATCTCTCCGAATGGAGTTTATTTTAAGTAATTGTTTTGAAGTATATTAAGGTGTTGGTTTTAGATGTGACACCCTCGAGTGGTCGCACCGAAAAGTTTTTCAACTACTCTGATTTTCCAAATTATTTAAATAGTAGTTTATGTCGAGTCTGTTAACCCTCGAGTCTTGGTACTCGTTCTAAATCATAATTATGTTCTTTGTTTGAAATAATACATAGGTTGCCGTTTCTCATGTTTTAGGTTGCTGTTACTGTTTGGAATAATATATAGATTGCTGTTTTTTTATGTCTTATGGTGTTGTTTGCTGTTTTGGAAATTAAGGGGTTGCCGTTTTCATAAATCAATGTTGTTGTTTTAATTGAAACATGAACTGTTGTTTTCTTTATAAATTGTGGCTGTTTTTATACATAAGAAAAAGAACATGGCGGATATTTTACTACTATCCTTGGAGTTTAATTGTGTCATTTTCCCAACTTTAAAGGTGACGTTTCTTTCTAAAATCTAAAATGTGTTGTTACTGAAAATCTAAAGGTGTTGTTTTCCTCAATTTTAAAATGTGGAGTTTACGATGATGCGGTGATATAATAGTGATGATTGCTTTTAGGGGTATGTATTTCGTTAAGAGTGTTCTCTAGAATCTATTGTTGTGTGGTGAGTGTTTGAGTTGTGCAGTGTCTATAGTATTTAAATTTTCGAGGACGAAAATGCCTAAGTGGGGGAGAGTTGTAACGCCCCAAAAATGATTAAGTAAATAATTAGATAATTTATTTAAGTGATAATTTAGTTGGCCTTATTTAAAATAAATATAAGGAAATTAATTCAAGTAAGGAGTGGGGTGTAGTAAATAAATAGAGAGTATTTAATTAAAATAGGGAGGATGTGAGAAAATAATTAGGGGTGTGCATTTAGGGCCCATTGGAGTTAAGTGGCCCAAACCCAATTAATAAAAGCTTTAGGGTCTTAGGAGAAACCCTCACTAGAAGCAAAAGATCAAAAAATTAGAAAGTGGGAAGAGGAGAAGAGAGGGAGCGCGGCTAGGGCAAGGAGAAAGGAGAGGAGTTTCGTGGAGCTCTTAGAGGAGAGGAAAAACGTGGATTGTTGGTGTCTTGGAGAGGTGTCCTTGAGAGCTTTAGTCTTCTTCTTCAATTTTAACAAGGTATGGGGGCTCTCTAGCATATTTAATAATTTATAAACCTTGAAACATAGGAGTTAGGAATTAGGAGTAATTAAGTGGCTATTTTGTAACGTATATTAATGATTGGTGAAATATATGATCGATTTTCATGATGATACAGTGTTGTGGTACATGTGAATAGGTTTCTTGATAAATCTTGATTGGCTTGGTGTGTGTCAATGGTAATAGGGTGATTAAATGTTTATTTAACATAATTTAAGTAGGAGAAAGTAGGCGCTTAATAGGTGTTTGGGTGATTGGTTGAATAGGAGAAATTTTAGAAGTGTGGTGTTTTAAGGTTGGGTTCGGGTTGTCTTTGGAAATAGGAGGGGGCGCGGTCTGCGAGAATTTGGCGCCTGTGGTGCTGTTTGGTTGAGGTGAGGTGCCGAGGTGAATGGGGTGAGGTGCCGAGGTGAATGAGATGAGGTGACCTAGGTGAGTGAGGTGAGGTGAGGTGCCGAGGTTGATGGGGTGAGGTCGCGGTGAATGAGATGAGGTGACCTAGGTGAGTGAGGTGAGGTGAGGTGCCGAGGTGGATGAGGTGAGGTGCCTAGGTGAATGGGGTGAGGTGCCGAGGTGTGTGTGTGTGTGTTTGAGTGTGGTGCGCCAATTGTGGGTCAGGCGCGTGAGTGTGTGAGTGATGTGCCGAGGTGAATGAGGTTGGTGACCGAGGTGAGTGAGTCGAGATGAGGTGCCGAGGTGAATGGGGTGAGGTCCGAGGTGTGTGTCTGTGTTTGGAGTGTGGTGCGCCAATTGTGGGTCTTGCGCGTGAGTGTGTGTGAGTGTGTGCCGAGGTGTGTGTCCGTGTTTGAGTGTGGTGCGCCAATTTTGGTCTTGGCGCGTGTGTGTGAGTGATGTGCCGAGGTGAATGAGGTTGGTGACCGAGGTGAGTGAGGCGAGATGAGGTGCCGAGGTGAGTGGGGTGAGGTGCCGAGGTGTGTGAGAGTGTACCGAGGTGTATTTTGTGTGTGCCGAGGTGAATTTAGTGTGTGCCGAGGTGAAGTGTGTGTGTGTTCTTGTTGGGGCGCCATTTGGGTGCCCAGAAGTGCGCGCTGGTGTTGCTAGTGTGCGTGGGTCTACTGGGATGGGCGCCAATCTTGCCAGCCCAAGGCGCAACTTGGCGCCATGTCTAGGTGTGGGTTCAAAATAGCCCTAGGTGTCGGATTGGTCCCCGAAGTGTCAATTTAGTCCTTAGGTGTTAAAATAGTTCTTTTGGTGTCAAACTAGTCCCTAGGTGTGGGTTTAGTCTCGGGTGTTGACTTTAGTCATTTGGCGTGAAAATAATTATTGGTGATCTTTTAGTCCCTAAAGAAGTACTATTTGTGGTGTGGTGTATTATTGGTGATTAAATAATAGTGAGTTGGGGTCTATGACCTTTCTTTGGTGTTGGTGAGCCCACAAGGCTATTGGTGAGTATATTATTGCTTTCTTTTGGTGATTTGGTGTTTTCTGGTGCATAGTCATGGCGTCGCATAAATCATATGCATTTTGGTGAGTAGGCCTCGGCCTCTAAATTATTTCGGTGTTTGGTGAATACCCACAAGGCAAATTTTGGTGATGGATCCACATGCATATGCCCAGTGGAGTTTAGGGTTGCATTTCATACATTGCATACATGTTCTGATGTAACTGTTTCTGGAGTGATTGCAATTGGTGTAACTGTTTCCGGTGTGACTGTAGTTAGTGTAACTGCCTTGGTGTAACTGTCTTAATAATGTATTTAAAATTGTTGTTTCTGGTGTGCCTATCTCTCTGTGTTTCTCGCTTTATTTATTATTATCTATGCATTGAGACTCTCCTCATCGCTGCGTCGTGTTGCCTCGTATGTCGGCAACTGCAGTGTGATGATGAAGGTGACTAGAGATCCTTCCTTGAGTATGGTCGAAGTCGCTCGATACGTAGCAGGGGACGTTTAGTTGTCATTTCTTTACATTTTGAACTATTGTTTAAGTTGTTATTTTTCCACCGATGTAGTATTTTATTCCGGATATTATTTTGGTGCTATGTATCCTCCGAATGGAGTTTATTTTAAGTAATTGTTTTGAAGTATATTAAGGTGTTGGTTTTAGATGTGACACCCTCGAGTGGTCGCACCGAAAAGTTTTTCAACTACTCTGATTTTCCAAATTATTTAAATAGTAGTTTATGTAGAAGGGGGGTGTTACACAGGGCATCCCATATGACCCAAGGCCCACTGGACGGGCGGTAGTCACTAAAGAACAAGCTGACGGCGCGTGGATGGATTTCAATCTGCACTTTATTCCTCCAGGTGAGGCACTAGTGCCTGGGATGCCAGCCACAGTCCAGGGGTACATTGCCTGGTTTAGGAGTGTATCCCACCCATACCTGTCACCAGACAACTACCCCTTCGACGCTGCAAAGCTTAGAGAGGTATAATGATTTATTTTAGTGTTACATTAAATCATTTATTATTTAACTTTGTTTTGTTATTAAAGTATTTTTTTACTGTCTTATAGAGTATGCGTGAGATCCTTGCTCTATACGATGAGCTGAAGCACGTGTTGGAAGGTGTTGGGATTCCACGTGCGACCCGTGGCTGGAAGATAGTGGAGAGGCTAAAGGCAATTGCAAAGCCATTCAAGAGGAGGCTTAGGAGATTTAGTTGTGTCTCCCAGGAGAGGAATGTCTCCCAGCCGAGGGAGAGGCAGCCACAGTAGTTGTGTCTTGTAATTGCCTTGGATTGTACTCTACGACTTCTTTACTTTTTCTTTTGCACGGATTTTATTTCTACGGATTGCACTTCTATATATATTTAGTTTTTGTTATACCTATCATTAGTCGATATTTGAGTATTCAATTTATGGTTACATTCGTTAAAAGTTAATAATTAATCGTTACGAAATTGTTAATTTATCGTTCGGAGTAGTTTCGGTTAACAAAGATTAAAAAAACCAACAACAGCGAGGTTCGACCCTCGCTTGGTCGAACCTGTTAAAAACCTAATTTGGGGTGTCTGAGTAAAATTAACAGGTTCGGCGCAACCAGATGCGATCCACTTCGATCAAGTGTGCGCCGAACCGCACATAATGTTTAAAAAAATATAAATCCAATTTTCATTAAGGGCATTTGGTCTTTTCACCCCATTATGGGGGTGTCTAGTGAGTAGAGGGGGTAGGAAGAAGCATGGGCCTCTATATATATATATATATATATATATATATATATATATATATATATATATATATATATATATATATATATATATATATATATATATATCGAATAACTCACTTAGCGAAGTGGTAGTCGTGCTTCCACTTGCTCAACTAGCGCACTCGTAGTCACGTGTTCAATCTTCCTGGGAGACATTTATTATTTTAAATCAGTGTTATAAAAATTGTTTGGAATTTTTCGCAAAATGTCGAAATCAGGATTTTAAACCTAAATCGAGACCAAATCAAAGAAGCAAGAGAGAAAGAGAGTCTTGCTCAAGAGAGAAGAATGATCCTCATATAGAGTTTCTTTGTGAGAGAAATAATGAGCCAATTTGTGAGAGTGTTTATTAAAAATTGATAGTTACGTTGTAGTGAGACCCACCTAATGGTGAAGTTGTTGTATTCCAGACAATTATCATTATAGTGGAAATTCAATAGGCCTTTGAGTCCCGTGGCTTTTCCTTTCTCGCATTGAGAAGGTTTTCCATGCTAAAATTTTATTTGTGTCATTACGCTTAACTTTCATGTTCTCGCTAATACCTATTTTGAGCTCACGGAGGTGGGAAATTATGCAGGCCATCTCCCAACAAATAAATGATGAGTAAAATCAATGTTTATTTATTAAATGACTATAACACTCATTCAATTCTATATCTTCTACACGCCTCATTCAATCATATTACTTTGTTCTAATCCGTGAGTGCATTGCTTCCCGGGGCAGCCATGAATTTACCGGATATTTCTTTGACTTTCCACATTTTATTATTACTTTGAAATGCATGCATGGTCTATGCCTTAACAATTCAGCAAAGTTATTTTGTCTTCTTATGAAGGGGTTGACATTGGATTTAACTAAAAATATCAAATTGTTGACTATACCAAGCCACACTAGGAAAACATAAAGAAGTAACAACATATGAACAAAAATTGGGTCAGTTAAGCTAAGACTAAGACCACAGTTTGAATTAGTATTACAATTTAACAACCAAAAAAAGCGACTCAATATTTTTCGTGGTTACCATTGTTCGAATTTGAAATCTCTACGTTGCATGTAGATTAATTAAATAGATTTCTTAAAATTTTGGTAATTTATTTGATAGATTTCACAATCTTTAGAGACTCTATAGTTGAGGTGATGGATCTATATAAGTTCAATTTTAGAGAATAATTCACAAGATTTTAGAGATTAATTTGTTAAATTTCACAAATTTTAGTGACTACCTAAAAGTTCAATTTTTATTTGACGGCTAAGTTAAAATAATTGAGGGATCTAGGCACAAGACTTAAAATTCAGGGATCAAAATACAAATTATATAAGAGTTAAATGAGCATTTTTATTTTCCAGGACGCGTAAATGTACTGTGAACATAACATAACTCCGCCTTTAGGTGATGCTTGACACTTTGTCTTCGGGAAAAGAAAATTGTAGACTTTTAAATAATGAAGCTGAAGGCTTCATAACTATTTGACTTTTTGTTGTTTTAATAAAAAAAACTCAGTATATTCACACTACTCAATGGTACTTTATACAATGTAAACTCATGAATGTGGTATATCAAAAACAATGTAAACTAGTCGTTGAATTTGGCTAGTTGGTGTAGTAATTCGATACGTAGCTTGTGTGCAAACTGTATATTGATTGTAATCGGGTTGAGGTTCCTCGGCACCTCTTTTAATTTTATTTGACTTACAAAAAAATACAATTCAAGAAAATAACTTTTTTTTTATTATTGAAAATGTTGTATTTATAGAACCTAGCACAAGCAAAACACAATCTTAGGAGGAGATGACCAAGGCCAAGATATATTCACCAGCCTGGTTAACCCGCAAAGCCACACCAGCAAAATTAAACAACACCTTCTACAAAACACCCAAAATTATGATAATAAACACCTATGGTGCAAGAAACATAGATACCCCTAGACTTACATCATGATAACCACAACAACACCAAAGCTAACAACAATAAGATGACAAAATCACCTAAAGAAAGCACTCCAAACAACATAGTTGATCGTACCTTGACCAATGAAGTGTTGAAGTTGTTGTCTCCGCCGTTTGGGCGGTCGTTGAATGAATGAGAGGACCGGTCCCGGCTCACACTGAAAGCACCTCGGGTGGTACCGCAAAGACACTCGACGACGATCTAGTGAGAGGTCGCTCGGCAGATAACACAAGGTAAGGGAGCGTGCACGATGCCATGTGCGAATGGCATATATATCTTTGTAAGTCCCGACCTTTAGCGAAGATTTCGCCGGTTCGAGAAGTGCGGTCCAAGCAGTAGCGTTTGGGCGATTTCGTTGGTCGGGCCGTGTGCCCACCACTGCCGTTGGCGATCCTTGTAATTGCCGATACACCGAGAACGATTGCCCCCAAGCCTAGGTCGCTTAGAAGCGGCCGAGGCTTGAATCGCCGCCCCGTAGTAAGCGTTTTAAGCGAGACGACGCGCGGCGTGCGCTTTCTTAATTTGAACGGTTTCGACCGCTTGCCAACCATCGGCCGTCTTGGCGCGGCGGTTGGTCTTCTGAGCATTCAAGACATGGCGTTTGGTGTTTCCGAGGTTGTCTCAAGGCAACTATTGGTGGGAAGGTGAAGCGTTGCGACGCCGTCTCGGTCTCCTTCGCGCCGTGGATCCTGCATACTATAAATACCCCCTCGATCCACGGATCATTCACCACACTTTCGCGAATAGCTACGCCACGACCGACTCAACTCTGCGCCGACTTACATCCGTTGCTGCTTACGTATTGCTCGTATTTGCTGTTGCGACCGATTCATCACATCTGTTCAAGGTATGGATCGATCTCTTCGTTTACTTTTTAAACTTAGTTTTTCTTTGAACGCACTTCGCGCTCCTCTACGCCTCGTGATAGGGGGTGTCAGGTCTGAGGACGGCCAAGTCGCCCCCTCTCACGAGTAATCTGCTCGATCGACCTGACTCGATCCCCTTATCACAGGTGCTGGTATATGCCGCGGACGAAAAAGACCGCTCGTATTCCCGGAGGGCCGTCCCAATCTTTAGCCGTCCATATGTCTAAGCCGTCCGAGGCTGCCTCCCCGGAGGAGAAGTCTAAGTCGTCTTCGGTCGACAAAAATTCTGGTTCTTCGAGCAGCAGTTCTTCGAGTAGTACAAGCTCGAGCTCCAAATCTTCTAGCCAAGGATCGGCCATCTTGAAGAGTTCCGGCTCTAAGTCCGCTCATTCCGCTGATCGGTCGTGCAACACTCTACCACCGGAGAATGCCGTATCTCGAGCGGAAGGAGAGGAGGAGGTAGAGGTGGTGAATGTAGATGATGACGAAGTGCTAAGTGCCGTCCAAGTCGCGGACGAGGAGATGGCGGAAGCCGAAGGTGGCCGAGCTGAAGAAGCCAACGAGGAAGTGGTAGCTCACCGCGACTAGCTCCTCCGGGTCGAGAGGTTAACAACGAAGGAGGATCGAACGAAGAGGCGGCCGACGTTCAAACTGATGTGGCCCGGGACCCATCTGACATGTCTTGGGTGTCAGAAACTCTTCGCTCACACAGGAGTATACTTACGGTCGGCCACTTCGTCTTGACCGACCTCCAGTGCTGCTTCAACGAATCACCGGGCTGGAGGGTGAGAGGCATGAAAGATGGAGAGGATATTGCCACTTATTCCAGCAATCTTAAGTTCACGATGTAACGGATCGTGCTCGAGAGGATGAACATCATCCCACCTTTCACCGAGTTTCAACGTGACGTTCTGCGTCATATCGGGGTCGCCCCCTCTCAACTCCATCCCAATGCTTGGGTATTCTTAAAAACTTTCGAAGTCCTGTTAACCAAACTTGGTCGGCCGGTGTCGATCATGCTATTCTTTGCCCTCTTTGAGCTAAGCTGGCTCAGGGAGAAAGCGAACAAAGAGAAGAGGGAGCAGGTCTCTTTCAAGATGCAGAAAACTCAGCACCGATATTTCAAAGCTTATCAAGAGTCATCGGCGCGCGGCCGAGAGGCCACTACTTCGGATCGTCCCGACCAAGGAGGCGGCAAGGCCATATCGAAATCCAACCCGATGGATCGCTTCGGTCCCCTTATTTTCCAATCATGTGGAATGAAGCTCACTTCTTCAGGAGGCCGGGCGATTACATCTATTCTGTCAAAGATTTGGGCGAGGCCGACTTGGAATCTCTGGAGATGATTAAGACTTTGGCGAGCATGATGCTTCCAGAACCTAAGGGCGACATACCTTGTCGTCCCTTCGTCTTGCTCACGGGTCGGGCTCTGGAGGCCGAGATTGGTTTGCTCCTGAACTTTGCCCTTATATTTTGTTGTCAATATTCTCTTCTAACTCTTAATTTGTTGTTTTGCAGAAAGAATGGCCGGTAAATCGTGGGTAGTGATCGATGCCGTTCTGAATCCCATGAAGGGTAGCGCCTCCAAGCCGCCCCCACGTAAGGTCGTTGACTTGGACGGCCCGTCAAAGGTGCCTCAAACTCCGAAATCTCAAGGGAAGAAAACGGTTGCTCGGTCACCCCCTCCTGCCGATGATCGCTCTGCCAAGCGGCCTAAGTTTGATAGCCGGGACTTGGACCTTGCTAAGGACGATATTCCTATTCTCTCGCTCGATGGTCTAGGGCAGGTTGAGTTTGAGCGGTTCAAAAAGAAGCCCATGGCGGTCTGTGCCTCCCTCTGTATGGGAATGGACAAGATTATTCAAGACCTGGTGGACGAAGCTGAAGGTATTTTATTTTTGTAGCCCGTCGTCCTTTTGCTCACTTTCGGCCGACTAACCGATCATGAATATCTCTGTTTGCAGGAGCTCGGGCTGAGAAGGACAAAGCCTTGACGGAGGCACAGCAAAAGTATGACAAACTGGCCAAGTCCAAAAAAGATGCTCTGCAGCGGGCCGAGGACGATCGGGCCAAGCTTTCCAAGAGGAACAAAGAGCTTGTCGGGCAAGTTGCAAATCTGAAGACCGACACAGGAGTCTGGAGAAGGAGAAGGCCGAGTGGGGAGCCGAGAAGGCCGAGTGAATGCTCAGTCGGACGATAGCCGAAAGCACGCCGGAATCTTTGGGATCGAGCGGTTCTTCAATGCTCTAGGTCAAAGTGCGGTCTTTGAACTCGAGACTTGAGCATCAACTTTGATGAAAAAGCGATCAAGCCCGAACACTATGTCGAAGCGCAAGATCGTGCGCCCGAGGAGCTCGATGATCGTGGTAATGTCGTTCGCCCTAGCTCGATCCTCTTACGAAGCCCGCTGCGGCGGGTAATTTTGTAATCCTTTGACTTGCCTTGGGCCTAACAATTTGAAAAGCGCCTTGAGCGGCGAGATATTCAGCGCTTCGATTCGACCAAGGCGTCCGCTTTGTAATGACATTTTAATTTGTCTTATTTTGTTTATTTGAATTCGCCGCCACGTCTATTCATCCTGTATGTTTATTTGTCTAAGCTTTTTGAACTTGTAGGCCGCTCGGCGACCGTTTAGTGCTATTTCGAAAGCGCTCGTTGATTGTTGGGCCATTTCGATGGCACTCGATTGGAGCCATTTCGATGGCACTGTTGGGATCATTTCGATGATCTCTCGAGGTAGAAGTCGTTCGACGGCCTATTATGATGGGTTATTACTTAACCCTTGGGCCATTTTCGATGGCGCTGCGTTCGAAGTCAACTTCGGTGACCGTTGTTTGTGCTTGGCTCGGTGGCACTGCGCTTCTGAATCGTTCGACAACCGAAGTTTGCGGGTTATTTAACCCTTGGGCCATTTCGATGGCACTCGAGGTAGATCGTTCGATGATCTGTTCAAGTTTGATAAATCTTGATCGCTCCTTTGCCATGGGCGATCTTGAGTATGTAGGGCATACATTCTTGCGGAAAGTAAAGAACACATCATATTTCTAAAGGTCGGGCCTCATAAAAAACCCAATGGGAAAAATAAGCGCTGCGCCGATTTTCATTTATCGATCGGTCGTTCATTACATTCAAACATAATATTTTCTCGAGTTTCTCGCATTCCATGTTTCGGGGATAGTCGCCCCATCCATGGTTTCGGCTCGTATGCCCCATGCCGTCTTTTTGGTGACCCTGTATGGACCTTCCCAATTCGGTGCGAACTTTCTGTCGGGCGTTCTTATTCCCACATCCGCGTCTCGACGCGAGTGGCCGACCGAGAAATCTCTCTTACGCACTCGAGCATTGTATCTAGCTGCGACCGACCCGCTTGATCAATTGTTCTCTTAGTGATGCTTGGGTACGCAGCTCTTCAACCGAGTCCAACTCTTCTCGTATAGCTCGGCCGTTGTCAACCTTCGTAGGGAATTGAAGTTCTCCAATTTAGTTCGCCCATTTCTATGGGTATTACAAAGATCGATCCCATATACCATGCGAAGGGGACTCCGGTTGTTGAATGAGGGGTTGTCTGTAAGCCTGACGAGCGGATCGCAGCTCCGACGACCCAGTTCCCTTTTGCTTCATCGAGTCTTCGCCTGTGCCACGCAGATAACTCTGTTGGCCGCCGGCCTGGCCGTTAAATGCGAGGGTGCTCGACCGAGGTGAAGCTATTTATTTTACCCCTAAGTCGGCCAACATTTCTCTCGAACTTTTTGTCTGCGTGGCCCGGGTGCCGTTGTCGATTATCGATTCTTTGAGGATCCCAAAAGCGGGCTAACACACACCGTCAGAAGAACTTTGCGACTTTGGCCGATGTGATTGTTGCGAGAGGCTCGGCCTCGATCCACTTTGTAAAATAGTCTCATCGCCACGATCAAGAACTTGGCGGCACGGGGCGGTGGAAGCGGGCCTAGCGGATCCATGCCCCACCAAAGCGAACGGCCAAGGCGAGACAAGACTTTGTAACTCGAGGAAGGTGCAATGTGGACATCGGCATGTACTTGACATTTTTGCACTTCACGAACAAGTTTCTTAGCGTCCTGCGTCCATGGGTGGCGAGAATAGCCGGCCCGAGCTTTCTTAGCTATGGAGCGCACCTTGGTGACTTCCGCAAACCCCTTCATGAATGTCTCTCAACACATGGTCGGCCGACCGTAGGCGTAAGACATCTTAACAACGGAGAGGAGAATCCTCTTTCGTATAATTTCCTTCTATCATCGAGTATTTGGTCGCCACGAGCACGACCAATTTCGCCTTTGGGTCACTCGGCTCTTCTCCTTCGACGATATACCGTAGGATGGGGCGATCCGATCGAATCTGTGGTGACACAAAAGAACGACCAATGCCTGGCTCGGCTTGGTGGATACGCTTGGTCGATTTAGGGTCTCCTGAATCAAACTTCTGTGATTTCCAGGAGTCTTGGTACTTGCAAGTTTTGATAGAATGTCTGCTCGAACATTTTCGGTCCGAGGCACATGAACCACTTCTGCTCGGTCGAAGTGCTTGAGAAGCTCTCTTACTTTAGCTAAATAACTCTTCAGCACGTCGTCCTTAGCATCGTATAACTCTTTGATCTGCGAGACCACAAGTAAGGAGTCTGATCGAAGTTCAACCCGGTCGACATTGAAGTCCCTGGCGAAGCTGCGCGGCCGACTATGCACGCCTCATACTCGGCCCGATTGTTTGATGTATGGAAAGCGAAAGTCAAAGACACCTCCACAGCCAGGCCTTCTGAATTTTCTAGTATTAGGCCTGCTCCACTTCCTTTGCTGTTGGACGACCCATCTACATGTAGGATCCAGGTCGTTGTGGCTTGATCTTACGAGTGAGTCATTTCCGCTATAAAGTCGGCCAACACCTGCGCGCTGCGGCCGATCTTGATTCAAATTTGATACCAAATTCACAGAGTTCTCATCGCCCACTTTATCATTCGCCCCGCCAGATCCGCCGATGGAGGACTTGCTCGATTGGTTGACGGTCCTTACCACGACACGGTGGGCCACAAAGTAGGGCCTCAATCTTCGGCGGCAACTAGAAGAGCAAGGGCAAATTTTTCTATTTTCTCGTACCTCGGCTCGGGCCGCTTGCGACCTTTCTGCGATGAAGTAGAGCGGTTCGTTTTAGATCGTTCTCTCCGACTAGTACAAGACTCGAGAACTTCTTTTGCTATCGCCAAGTATAAATCTGATGTGTTTCGCCCGCAGCGGCTTGGTCATAATTGGCGGGTTAGTCAATGCTTCTTTCAATTCCTCCAATGCTCGTGGCATTGGTCGGTCCACTCAAAGTCTACGTCTTTCTTGAGAGTTCGAGCGATTGGAAGCGACTTGCGCAGCCGCTTTTGGTATGAATCGGATAGAGCCGCTACCATCCCGTTCGGTGTTGGATTTCTTTTTTTTGGTCTTTGGGCGGCCTCATGTATCGCGATCGCCCTACACTTCTCGGGCTTGCTTCTATCCTCTTTCGGTTAGGTGGAAGCCCAAAATCTGCCGCCCTCACCAGAAGGTACACTTCTCTGGATTGATGCGAGTGAATTCTTCCTAGCTTCTTCAAAGATTTCCCTCGTGTCGTTCACATGATACGGATCGGTCCCACTTTTGATGATCATGTCGCCCAAGTACACCTCGAGATTCGACCGATCTGCCTCTTGAAAATTTTATTCATCATTCGCTGGTAAGTCGCTCCAGCGTTCTTTAGGCCGAAAGGCATCACCTTGTACTAAAAATTTCCTCGATCTGTCATGAAGGCTGTCTTGTGTCGATCGGGTGGATACATCGTGATCTGATTGTATCCTGAATAAGCGTCCAAAAAAGACAATAATTTATAACGAGGCACCATCGACCAATGGCCGATGTCATACTGAGGAAGGCATCCTTCGGGCATGCCTTATTTAGGTCGGTGTAGTCTACACACATTCTCCATTTGCCATTCTTCTTTTTAACCAACACGACATTGGATAGCCAGGTCGTGTACTTGATCTCTTCGATGAAGTTGGCCTTTATGAGGTCCTCAACGGCCTTTGCAGCGGCTTGAGATTTTTCCTCATTCTGAGTTCGTCTTCTTTGAGCGACCGGCTTAACCCCTTCATCGACTGAAAGTTGATGGCAGGCTACTTCGATAGGAATGTCGGGCATGTCTGATGCTTGCCATGCGAACAGGTCAGCATAGTCTTTCAAACATTGCACAAGGTCTTGCTTCACCTGCTCTGGTAGGTCGCTACCGAGTTTAACCGTCTTTGTTGGGTCACCTCCCAACTGCACATCTTCCAATTCCCCATGAGGTTCTGGTCTTTTCAACTTGTTCTTTAGCTCTCGGGCTAAGTCGTCATCGTTATCCTCTAGGTCGCTATCTCATCGCAACTTTCTTGATATAGGTAGTGGCTCCGCCTTTTGCCTCTCTAGTCGGGCCGCGTGGTAACTACCTGGTCGTCTCTCTTTGTAAAATTTCATTTTCAAGCACAGATTGATGCCACGGCCTCTAGCTTGCCCAGGGTCGGCCTACCAATGATACACTGATAGCATGATTTGAGGGGGAGTACGAGGAACGTCGTACGGACCGTCCTGTACAAAGTGCTCTCTCTAGTGTCGTCACCAAATGTGACCATGAGTTCGATTGTTCCCAACGGGTAGGTGATCGCTCCATTGAAGCCCGTTAGGGGAGTAGGCTCGGCCTGGGGAATTATCTCGCTCCGATCAACCTTGATTTTGTCAATCAAGTCTACAAACATAATGTCGGCCGAGCTACCCTGGTCGACTAGAATTCTTTGAACTTCTGTGTTGGCCATAACTGCTCTGATTACCAACGGAACATAACTGTTCGGCCTGCCGTCGAGCAAGTCTTCGTCCCCAAAGGAAATGGGCGGTCTATTCGAGACCGGTCGTTCTGCAGAAGTTGAGGCAACCATTAGGAGCTCGTCCCACTTTCTTTTCATAGCTTTTGTTGGACTCTTTACGATCCAACGGGTTTCCACCGTGAATAACCATCGCTACATTGCGGCCTTTGGACCGTCGATTATCTCGATCTTCAGACTGATCTTTATCTTGGGTGCTCGTTATGACTAGAGCACCCTTTCCTATGTCCGGATCTTTCTCTTTCGTCTTCTCTTGAGGTCGGTCGTCTTCCTCCGATCTTCAATGTGAATTCCTCTACGAACGTGTGGTCCGGTCGAATACCACGCTTTAGATACTTCAATTTATCTTTATCTGACAAGTCACGAACAGACTCAGCCTCGGTATTGAACCGGTCTATGTACTGTCTCAGCGTCTCATTATCACCTTGAACAATCGTGTCCAAGTGTTCTTCATATCGATATTGGCAGCGGTTGGCCGTATAGTGCGATAAGAAGATTCTGATCAGGTCTTGCCATGAGGAGATAGTATTGGGGCGAAGTGTCTCCCACCATTCTAAAGCTCGGCCGTCCAAAGACTGAGGGAACATCCGGCACTTCATGGTCGAGCCCAGTTCTCTGTAATTGCAATAATTGTTAAAGTACCGGAGATGCTTGTCTGGGTCGCCACGACCGTCAAACTTATTCAGATTAGGGGGCTTTCTTAAATCTCTGGGGATCCTGTAGCGTCTGATTTCCCTGGTGAATGGGCCGTGACCGTCTTGAATGCCGTTCGACCCAAAGGGTTGCATAGCGAGGCACGCCTCGTTGCCCGGCATTCCATAAAACACTCCGGAGGGGCCAGATGGAGGAAGTTGAGGAGGTCTTCCGGGGCGTTCGCTTTGGCCTCTCCTCGGCCGATGTGAGACCTCCCCGATCCTTCCATCTCTGTAATCTTCAAGCTCTTCACGAGAGTCCCAAGACGCTTCTCGACCGAGCGTGAACCGGACGACTCGTTAGAAGAGTACCGTGGGCGAGCGGCGGTGTCGGGATCGGTAGTTGGAATCATCATAGTCATCGTGAAGATAACGAGCGGCGTCTGCGCAAGACGTTCGCTGGAGGCGACCCACGTGCCCTTGTTCGTCGCTACGAGATCGGTGGGTGGTGCTCTCTCGGCGAGAAAGGCTCCTTCTAGGAGGGGAGCGATGTGCACGCGTGAAGAGGGCGTGGGCCGAGCGAAGGTTCTCCGTCTTCCGCACGGCGGCGGAATAGACCTCTTTTCGTAGCGAGAGATCACCTCATCTCTATCTCGCGATAACTGGTTCTTGTTATGCAGATCTCGTAGAACGGCTCGAGTGACATGCTCGCAATGGTTTCGAATGCCCGCTTCAATCGGCTCGGGCGGGAGATCATTAGGAACAGGCGGTGAATCGTTGAATGACCTGGCCCACGCACCGTTGTACTGCAGGCTCTCGCCGTGGATGTCCTTGAGATTCGTGGATCGTAACCCGCCACGCCCCGGAGTGCATTGGCCGAGGATGTTGCCGGAGGGTTGAGCTGGATGAGGTCCTCGCCCAGGGCCGGTCGCGTGGAGCCATGAATGGAGTAGGATAGCGCTCGGGCCTCCCACTGTGGTCGCCAATTGATCGTACCTTGACCAATGAAGTGTTGAAGTTGTTGTCCTGCTGACTGGGCCGGTCGTTGAATGAATGAGAGGACCGGTCCTGGCTTTACGCTGAGCACCTCGGGTGGTACCTGTAAAGACACTCCGACGATCTAGTGAGAGGTCGCTCGGGCAGATAACACAAGGTAAGGGAACGTACCTGATGCCATGTGCGAATGGCATATATATCCGTAGAGTCCCGACCGTTAGCGAATATTCGGCCGGCCCCGAAATGCGGTCCAAGCGGTAGCGTTTGGGGCGATTTGCCGTTGGTGGGGTGACGCCCACTGTTGTTGGCGATCCTTGTAATTTGCCGACACACCGGGAACAATAGTTAACCAAAAATCAATCACTAACAACAAAAGGAAGCACTCCTAGAAAAACACCAAGAGCGCCCCAAAAGCATGTGTTTAGCTCTATGATGAACACACCCTACGCCATATCAAACCCCTCCACACCCTCTATGAAGAAAAGCCAAGAATGATGTAGTAACCATATCAAACCCTCCACACCCAACCAACATAATACCCATACAAAACAAGCAAGAGTTTGTCATGCTATGCAGCAGAGTATTGAAAGGACACCAATGATGTTCCACTTGTCATTAATAGTAGAAAGCAGAGCAATAACTATAACTTCATTTTTTACAAAGACTAGCACCAACTTGAGATTTTTGTCACCAAAAATGACGAAGCTCAATCGCTTTTGCTTCCTTCCCATGATGACCATCATTTCTCGAAACAATGACTTTGTTGAATCTTTGGTATGTGCAAACTGTTGGTGTTGATAGGCGTTGAGCATCTTGAAAAAGTTATGTCGATGGCTTTCGACATATGGATAAATTAGTGGAGTGGTTTAGCTTCAAGTGAAGTATACTCTCTATGGTGGAGTATATGATAGTTGTTTTGAACTATGATTGTCAGTATAGACAATGAAGGCTGAAGATCGATGTCTCATGTATCAAGTACAATCAAGGTGGAGATTGTTGGATTGTTTGAAATTGAGCATCTTGAAAATGTCCCACATTGCTTACTTTTGTGAAGAAAGAGGGAGAACAAGGCTATATAATGGGCTCAAGTTCTTCTTTAAAAAATGTACTAGTCAAAAACACTTTAAGTTATGTTTGACTTGTTTTTTTCTTATACTCTTGTATTAGAGCGTAGTGAGATGTAGTTAAATATTTTTTTTAGAGGCCTGGGTGTGGGTGTACTGGGGTCATGGGGTGTTTAAGAGAGGTCTATGTGTTGTAAAAGTTTTCACATAGTGTTATTCTCTAGTTGTCATTAGACAACGGTTTGTGATTTTTCTCTAGTTTTGAAGTTTTCCACGTTAAATTCTTGTGTTCCAATTGTGCTCCTTTTATTTCTCTTTGTTGTTTTTCTCCCAACAGTTGATATCAAAGCTTTTGGTTTGGAGGGGTATGTATTTCTTTGTATGCTCTTTGGTTGCAGCTTTGTATGATCTTCCACATCAGAAATGAGGTTTGATACTGTAAAAACGTTGTTTGATGGAAGAATCAATTTTGGCTTGTGAAAAATACAAGTCAAGGATGTGTTGATACAATCGGGATTGCACAAGGTGTTATGTCGATGACTTTCGACATGAGAGATTCTTGATGTGGTTTAGCTTCAAGTGAAACATACTCTTATGATGGAGTATGATAGTTCTTTTGAACTATGATTATCGGTGTACACAATGAAAGCAGAATATGTCCTGGGTATCAATTACAATCAAGGGGACATTGTTGGAGTTGATAAGAATTGGGCATATTGTAGAAGTCATGTCGATGGTTTTGGCATGGATAAATTCTTGGAGTGGTTAGCTTCAAGTGAAGTTTACTCTCTACGGTGGAGTATGATAGTTCTTTTGAACTATGGTCGTCGGTATAGACAATGAATGTTGAAGATGTCTCGTGTATCAATTACAATCAATGTGGAGATTATTGGATTTGATTGAAATTGAGCATCTTGATAAAGTCCCACATTGCTTACTTTTGTGAAGGAAGAGAGAGACCAAAGCTGTATAATTGGCTCAAGTTCTCCTTTATAAAATGCACCAGTCAAAACACTTTAAATTTGTACTTACTTGTTTTTCTCTTATACTCTTGTTTTAGAATGTAGTGAGATGTAGTTAAATATTTTCTTTGGAGGGTGTGGGTGTACTGAGGCCATGGGGTGTTTGAGTGAGGTCTACGTGTTGTAAAACTTTTCACATAGTGTTATTATCTGGTTTTCATTAGACAATGGTTCGTTGTTTTTCTCCGGTTTTGGAGTTTTCCAAGTTAAATTCTAGTGTTCCGATTGTGCTCATTTTATTTCTCTAAGTTGTTTTTCTCCCTACATAAATCCCGACAGGCGATAGTGAAATCGTCTTCAGCACACTGAAAAGGCCACCAGAGCTAATGATAGAGAAACCAGATCGAAAAGGTAGAAGGGAGGAGGGTGAGGGTGATGGTGGTGGAGGACGAGATGAGAAAGGGGAAAGCAGGCGGGGCGGTAAGAGAGCAGAGGGAATGGGGAGCCACATTGATTGGTTGAGCGGGTGAGAAAGGGTGATGGTGGTGGAGGACGAGATGAGAAAGGGGAAAGCAGGCGGGGCGGTAAGTGACATGACAATCACGAGTGGTAAAATATTCACGTCAACATTGTCAATTGTGTTAAAATGTGTCAAATCAGTTTAAAAATCAAGATAGGGACCAAAATAAATAAAGAAACCATTTTGTAGAGATTTTTTAAAAAATATATTTTTGCATAGACTAAAATGAATTTTCGTTTATTTTATAGGGACACAAATTATATTTAAGCCGAAAAGAAAACTAATCTTTTCAAGCCTGATTGTCCTTACTGAGAGAGTATAGCTTTCGCAGACGACAACATAGACTTATTTTAAAAATGTCCTCACCTGAATAAATAAATTAATAAATAAATTGTCACTCTTAATATTTAATCCAGTGTGAAAACAAAATATATAAAAAAAAATAAAGGAAAGGAGGCTTCTGAATCCCGATGAATTACATTAATTTAATATATATATATATAGTATTATTATATATCCTGTGTTTTTCTTTCCTAGGATAAAATGAAGAGGTCTTGTTACGTTCACATTTGTACAAAGTTTTTTGTTTTGTTTTGATAAGTACATTTGTACAAAGTTGAATGGAAGGGTCTGCATTCAGAGTACAAGCAATTATAGACCAGATTGAATGGTTGAAAACAAATTGCCACCTCGGATTTTTTTTTTTTGCTTCCATTCTGGGAAGTATCTTCTAGTCAAGTCACCTTGTTGTTGTTTTCTGAAAGATCTATGAAATTTAGAAGATTTCAGCAAACAACAAAAATAACTTCAAATTTTCCACCATGAGAATAATACCTTTCTAAATTTTACCGAGAACAAAAACTAGTTTCATTTTGTTGGGATGCGTCTATGAACAACTACGGTACAGTTGAGAAAATATGGGGTATCTGCAAATTTCTGTGCAGATTTTCTGGCCAAGCATGTTAGGCCTTAACTTCTTTTGTTTTTCTCTTTTGTAACCAATAAAAAATAGTACAGTTGTTTTATATAACCAATAAATGATTGATATTTTTTTTTCAGTTTTATGAATTATTTATAAATTTTTGTCCTTTAAAAAACATAATTTCATTAAAAAATCATTTTTATATCAAGGAGAATTATTCTTACAAAATATATATATATATATATATATATATATATATATATATATATATATATATATATATATAGTTTTCACTATTATTTTGTAATAAAAATTTAAAATTATTTAAAAGTTGTTAGACTAACAATTTCATATAAATTGAAGAGTATAAATTAAACTTTCTAACTTTTAATTTTGTTTCTTTATATTATTAAGAAAATTTATAAATTCTTCATATTTTTGGTAAAAAAATTGCATTGCAAAAAGTAACAAACTTTTTCATTATATGTTATATCTGTTATATATTTTAATATATTAAGTTACTACTGTTTATAAATTAATATCACAATTTTTTACTATAATATAGCTCATTTAAGAATTAGTTCGAAAGACAACGGTATCAATACCTCCTTTTTCTTCAACTGTACCATTGAAATTTCCTTGTTTTGGTTTTGATAAAATAATTTCAAATTAAGATTTTCTTTCTATCAACATTATATATGTTGGTCCTAATTAGGGGTGCAAACATACCGACCAACAGGAATCTATTACCCAGTCTCTGCCAAATTCATTATTAAAAGGATGAATTTGGAAAATTTAAATAAATTTAAAGTAGGGCGATTCCAATTTTACGGACCACGATCCACTGCAGTCAATATTAACTGCAGTGTCTGCTATCAAAATTAGTAGAGCCATTAGATATTCATAGGAAAAAATCACAGCCATTCATTTGTTTCATTATTTAAAAATTTAGCAGTGGTGAAAGAGATAGATAGAGATGATTGCTGGGAATCCACATCCCCATTTTACCATTTAGGAGATGAAGGGAAAAATAAGGCTAAAGGTTTGCCTCTTCAAGCAACCAAAGAACAGCAACACTATCTACTTAAGATGTGTATACCCCACGCCTTATTAGCTCCTTTACTAAATACATAATTTGCTATCAGTTAGTTTATCATTTATCCATTAAACTTTATCTCATTATCCATTATTTTTACTAAATAGAGTCTAAATATTAGTTTCACCACCTCACAAATGAGAAATTATAATAATACACACTATTTTCGAAGCACTATCTAATATACTTCCATAATTGATTCAAAAGTAATCAATTAACACAATATAAATGTATTAATTTCTTATATTAATTTAACTCGTATAAAGACTGTGCTAAGAGCATTTTCAAATTGAGTAAAAAGTGTCTATCAATGTTTGGTTGAGCGAAAGCAACTCATATTATAGGAAAAAGAATTTGGGATGCCGAGTTCAAATCCTTGTGGAGGCAACCGCTGTTGAGAATTCAAATGTGAGTGATTAATCGGTTAGAAATGAATTAAATGAATGATATATAAAATAAGTGACTCATATATCTAATGTTGTTTTAAGATTTTTGATGGAGATGCGTCGTTCAAATCTATTAGTAGTTCGATTCATTGACTAGTTTGTTATTACTCTCACAGTCACTTAAATTGATTTTTTTTTGGATCTAAGCCGATATTTAAAACTATGGATAAGCTTCTTTACTTCAAAGGGTAGTATCGTTATAATTGTAAAAGATAAGGGCAATCATTGACCAACACAATATATAAATATATCCCCCATGGCAAGACCAAACTCTAAACTTTCTTCCCTACAGCACAACTCTTCTCTTCTTCTTCTTCTTCTTCTTCTTAATTCTGTGTCTAAATTTTGAGCTCTAATATCCACACCTTATAATTTGTGAAGATGAGTGAATTACATTTACAACAACATTATAACAACCAAAACAATTATGGTTTATTAAGGTACCGTTCAGCTCCAAGTTCATTAGTCACAACAACAACAAATATTGACTATGTCACAAGTGAAGATGATGATTCTTCAGATATGGAAACCATGTTGGCAACTTTGACCAATTCACAAGATCAATTTGAAGGTAAACCAATGAAACAAGAAATAGGTAATGGTTATTCTTATGGGATTTCACCACCTCAGATAATTTACCAACAACCTCAGCAAATTCAAAGCTTGTCAAATAGTTTTGATAGTTCATTCTATGCTTCAGAGAATGGTAAAATTGGTTCTTCTTTCAACAATTGCAACAATCTTATTAGACAAAAGAGTTCCCCAGCTGGGTTTTTCTCAATTATTATTCTCTTCATAATGGTATGCTTTTATATAATAAATCATAGAATATGCTTTTGTATATATGATTGTTAATGTTAATGTTTTTCTCATTTGTGAACAGAAAAATTAGAAAATTTTGAAAAGAAAAAATATAAAAATTAGATTTTATATATTAGTAGCAGAGGTTGTTTGGATTGGATCATATCTGTTGTTTAGATTTAGGGAAATTTTAAATTTGTATTTAGAATTGACCAAAGTTTGCTAGTTAATTAGCTTCAATTCAAACCAACTCAGATCCCTTTTTTCTGCAGTGGTTAACAATTTTCATGCAGAGAGAGTTGACTTTTATTTTAACGATTCTTTTCATTACGCCAATTAGTTATGTTGAACATTTTAAGGGCAAAAAATCCTTAAATTATATGATTTTTTTTGGTAGCATACTTCAGATTATTATGACTTCTTGATAACAAAAGTCTTCTATAAATTAATATTTTTTTAGTCCCTATAAAATATCTGCATCTTAAATTTAGTTCCAAGAAAATTTTAATGAGTGTTTAGTCCCCAATATGGATTATAAACATATTTATCTTTAAAATAATTATTTTCTTTTTAGTGTTATGAAAACCACTTAATTTAATTTCATGTCTTGCAGCACTGAAAGAGGTAGGAAATTTTAGAAGCTGTGATGTCTCAAATGGACAAGCTATTACATCAACTAGTACTGGATTACATGCTACTTTGAATTTCTCAACTAGGCCATCAAACATTGCTGAAAATGAACATGAAGCTTTGCAACCAAATTATGTTAATGGAAACTTAGGAAATAATGATAATGGCAGCACTAAATGTTACATGCCTAGCTTCACCAATAATGAAATCATGTTTTCCACTTCAAATGGTTTGGAAACTCAGGTAAAGCAAAAATTAGTTTTATTTTTAAGGCTTAAATATATTTTTCATCACGGTAAATATAGAGGTTTTTATTTTTCGCCCTTGTAAAAATATTTTTTTGTTTTTCGTCCCTTCAATGTAGTTTTTTTGTTTTGTTTTAGTCCTTGTTGTTTTGTTATAGTCCCTGAAAGTAGAGACTTTTTTTCGTAGTCCTTGAATCATGGACTAAATAAGGACTAATTCCGAAAACAAATATTTATTGCAGGGACGAAATTCAAAAACAATTTTATGTGACAAAAAACAAAATTTAAGAAATTACAGGGATGAAAGAAGAGAAAATTAGGGATAAATGCAAAAATCTCTATATTTGAAGGGACGAAAAACATAATTAATACTTTTATTTTTAAGCATTAGGCCGTTTTTTCACCTTTGTTAATAAGTGAAAATTTATGTTACCAGGATTCAGAATTTGAATATCAAAAAATTGGTTTGAGCCACCATTTAAGTTTGCCTAGCTCTTCTACCAAGATGAGTTCCATGGAAAAGTTTTTACATGTTCAAGGATCTACTCCATGCAAAATTCGTGCCAAAAGAGGCTTTGCTACTCATCCAAGAAGCATTGCAGAGAGGGTAAAAGTCTCTTTTGTATTTTATACTTACCTTGTATTACAATTTACAAATTAATTTAATTTAATTATTTGCTTCATTTGTTATCTTGATCTGCATATTTCAGGAAAGAAGAATACGAATTAGTTCAAGAATTAAAAAACTGCAAGACCTTTTCCCAAAGTCAGATAAGGTAATGTAACTATCTCATTATAAATAAACTCACAATTTAGTCCCTAATGTATTGCACTTTCTCCTTTTTTAGTCCTTAAACTACGAAAGCCTATTACATAGTCCTTAAAATTTATCTCCGTCCATCAATTTAGTCCCTAAGCGGCAAATTTTAGAGACTAAATTGATGGGTAAAGATAAACTTTAAGCGACTATATATTTAATAGGTTTTCATAGACCCTGGTACACGGGGTCGACCTAGTGCTCTCGAGTTCGATTCCCGCCGTGGACAAACTCGGTGTTAGTAAATGCAAAATTTACTCCTAAACATGAGCGGTGTTAGCCAGTGTGAAATTGATGGTTTAGTGATCTCACTATCAAATCATAATGTTGAGTGAAACACTCTTGATATGCAATTTGTTGACTTTATGTTTCTTCTCTCTTGGCAGCCAACAAGCACATCAGATATGTTGGATTTAGCAGTTGAGTACATTAAAGACTTGAGGAAACAAGTTAAGGTACTAGAGAAATACCATTTTTTTTAATATTTCCAAAAAAAATTCACATTTTCAAATATAAGAGCCTATGGTGAAAACAACATTTTATTATTTACTCACACAAGTTTTAAAATCTTTAAAACCATAAAACAAAGTGAAAATAAAGCCTTCATTATCTAACCAAGTATTATTTTTCATCTTGCAGACACTAACCGAAACTAGGGCAAATTGCATTTGTAGAAGCAATACTCAGACCTAGACATGATTTTTATCCTTGTAGATATCAAAAGAAAGAAGGGGTTTGTGTTTTTTTTAATTATCTTTTAGTTTACTAAACTTTATGGCCAGTGTGATTATATAGAATTGTATTGATATTTGCTTAGTATGTAGAATATAGGGTCCAGGTGAATCTATTTTAGTTTTATTTTTCATTTTTCTTCTTTTTTTTCCCTTTATTTTCTTTGGCTTTTGAGTCATAATGTACTACCAAGTTTTGAAATAGTCAATTGTAATATGTAATTATTCCTTGTTTTGTCAAAAAAAAAATGTAATGTCCACTGCACTCATATACAGTCACATATGACTGTAGTGTCCTGCATTTAGACTAAAATCAATATGATTCTACACCTTTTTTGTTCTATTAACTCTTTGTATGATGGCAAAAAATACTATGCCTAAATTCACACTGCGATCGCATGATTGCAGTGGATCCTGATCCTGACTTTTCTGACCTAAAACCAAAAGCCCCATTCTAAGTGAAAAGGAGTTTAAAATTGACCTATTCTTATTACGCTTTCTTAGCTATTCACAAAAAACTCATTGACCGTGTGAAATGATCAAAATACTCTTAATGAATAAAAAACTTCCAAGTACGTCCATTTTTTTTTTGTATTTAACAGGTACGACACTATGTACCGAACCAGGTATGATACCACAGTTTCGTGGCACAATTCTACCAAACATCTTGCTGGATTTTTAACAGGTACGACACTATGATATCGAACTAGTACGGTATCATAGTGTCGCACTAAATCAGTTTTTTTTAAAAAATTAAAAAACAAGGTTCAATACTATAGAACCGTACTGGTTTGATACTATAGTGTCGGACCCGTGTTTTCAAAAAAAAAGTAAACAGTTCAGTACTGTTGTACCGAATCAAACGTAAATGCAGAAAAAAATGACAATGCAATAACAGAGAAGAGAGAAAGATGAGATGGAGATGGTGAAGGAGAAGAAAAGAGGGGAGAAGGATGCATGTGGTTGTGATGGTGGTGAGAGAGAAGGAGGTGATGGTGGTAGTGGTGGTGGTGGTGGGGGTGGTGGTGGTGGTGAGAGGGAGAAGGTAGTGGTGGTCGTGGTGAAGAGGGAGTGGGAAAGTGAATGAGGGAGGGAGAGCGGTGGGAGAAAGGAGTTTTGGGGAGGAGTTTTGAAGGACAGTAGAAGAATTATGGGTCGTAAAATTACACCTTTGTGATTTAAGGCAAATTCTACATTAATCAAACTTAGATGGTTAATGCAGTTCAAATACATGGCTAATTACAATTGGTAGATGATTAATGAATATAACAAAGTATCACAACTCATTAACTATCTACTAAACATAATTAACCACATCTTTGAATGTCATTGACCATGTTTTTTTGTGTTGGTATTCAAGTGTGAGTAAGAGTCTCACATTGATAGAAAAGTGGATATTGAGCACTATATAAGTGAGAGGACCCATAACCCAATATGCCCTAAGTTGTGCTTGTTTGAGGTGAAAAAGAAAATAGAGAGTAGGGGAAGAGAGAGTAAGGGAAGAGAGATAGATTTTCTCATGTTTGATTGAGGGAAGAAATGTGTGTGTGTGTGTGTGTGTGTGTGTGAGAGAGAGAGAGAGAGAGAGAGAGGTGATTGAGTGTTTCTTGCAATCTCTCCAATTGTGGAAAAAGTGAGGAGAAAAGGCTCAATAATTATCGTTTTACCATTTTACCTTCCTTTTATCACTCCAATTTCCTAATTCTTTTCATTATTTAATTAAATTAAAGAACTAAAATAAATATTTAACTAGTTAAATTAAATGATTAAAATAATTATGTAGCTAAATAAAATAAATATTTAGCTAAGTTAAGCAATTTCCTAATGTCCATTTTACCTTAATTGAAATTGTATATGAATTTATCTATTGTAATAGATAAATCCGTAGTTACAAAAAATTCAGAAATAGATTTATCTATTTATAGATAAAACTGTAGTCAAAAAAATTTTCAAAACAGATTTATCTATAAAAAAATAAACCAATTTATATTATTTTAACAGCAACAGATTTATGTTTTTAGTAGATAAATCTGTAGTTGAAAAATGTACATCGGATTTATCTATCTAATAGATAAATCCATAATGTATTTTTACATTACGGATATATCTATTAAATAGATAAATCCGTAGTTATTTCTATTTTTCTAAAAAATGGTAATAAATTTTATTTTTTAAAATAAATAGATGTATATACTGGTGATATTTTGGTTTTGATTAGTGTGTAAATATTCCTTACACGTGACGATATTGTATGCCGGGCTAGATAATCTAGGCAAAAAAACATTTTTCGGAAAACCTACTCCTATTGTCCCGAAACCACATTCATTAAGTCCGGAAAAATTCTGGGACCATAACTTCCCAATAAGGGACTTCTAATGGGACGACAGGCCTCAAAATCTCAAATTCCTTCATTTATTATTTTTTAAAATTTTTCACAATCTCCAAAAAATCTAAAAAAAAATTTGAAGAACTTTCTTTTGATTTTTTTTAGATTTTTAGTGGTGTTTTTACAATTTTTTTTTAATTTTAAGTTGTTGTTCTCCTCCCCATTTTACCGGATGTTATGTCGTCGTGAATGTAACTGATAACCAAAACATCACTGCTATTTCATTTTAAAAATAAAACTAATAGTAATTACAATATTTTTTATTAAATTAGAAATAATTGAAAATGGAATTATCATTTAAAATTTGGTAATATAAGGAAAACTATTAAGTTTTACAAAAAGAATGTAAACTATTATATATATATATATATATATATATATATATATATATATATATATATATATATATATATGAAGCCACAAGTTTATGAATATTCTATGTATATCGAGTATTTTACTACTAATTAAATTATTAATAAGACATTTGATACCCGTGCATCGTATGGTCATACACACTAATACGGTACATGTTAGGAAATCAGAAAACTAAATGAAGAAGTAAAATCCATTTAATTAATAAAATTGAATGATTTTATTAAGTAAAAATTAAATCAAAACAATTTCTAAATAAAAAAAAAGTTGCAGATTATAACAATCTAAATAAAGTGAATTTTTAAAGACACACTAAAATTAGAAAAAAATTCAAATCAAAAAACTTTTCAGTTGTTTATAAAACCTTAGGATTGTGTTAGTCTGTTGAGTTTGCTATAACATTTACACATTAAAAAATAAACAAAAAAAAATGCAGTCACCAGAAATCTTTTCTTTCATTTTAATAATGTTAGTCCTTGCTTTTGATGCTTGTGAATCTCAAAATTGTAGTAATCCTTTCAAGACAATTAGTGTTAGTCAATCAGACAAAGCAAAGTTCAGAATAATTCAAAGTGCCATTGATTCTGTCCCTGCAGGAAATTCTCAATGGATTCACATTCAAATTTCCCCTGGTGTTTACAGGTAGATATATTTCTTTCTTTTTCTAGGAGATGTTAGTAACAATTTTTATCATATAGAGATTATTTTTAAGAAATAAAACAGGATAGTTTTTATAAATTGTAATACACACCATACAGTCAAGTTGATATTTTAAAATAGATTAATAATGAAAAGATTATTTTCATTACTTTAATTTTCCTTAATTCTTTTTGTTATGCTTGATTGATTCAAATAACATTATGTGCTTAATTTGTGCAATGTCTAGAGAGGCTGTATTGATTCCCAAGAACAAACCATGCATTTATCTTGAAGGAGCTGGTAGCAATTTCACGAGCATCCAATGGAATTCACATCTCAATGCCACTTTCCAATCAAAAGCAAATAATACAGTTGTAAAGGGTATTACTTTTGAGGTAATATTTACTTTTAAAAATACGAGTAAATATTACCTATATTTAGTGGATTTAAATTTTTATATACATGATCATTAAGATGATAATATTGTTGTACAGTAAACTAAGAAAAAATAATAGAAACGAGGATCGAAAATAAAAGATACGATATTAGTCACGCAGTTCGGCCAATATTTGCCTACGTCTGCGACTACAGGGCAATTGTAATTCTGTCTTATTTTGCGACTACAGAGCAACTTTAGTTCAGTCTTATTGCTTGAGTGAAATTAGAGAATACAGAACTTTTGGGTTTCAATGTTACAATAGGTATTTATACTAACTAGGTTCAAATTACAAGAATACCCCTGAACCTTACCATAGGGGCTAATGCCCCCTCACTCCCTGTGCTCACATTTCACGTCATGGCGTGCTAGCTCTTTAGCGTACACATTTGCGTGTCAATGTCACGCTATGACATGCTAGTTTTCAGCGCACGCTTTTGCATGCCAATGTCACATCATGACGTACTAGTGTATATGAGCCATATCCAACAAATATGATACGTAGATATTCAACGGATGGATTGGTGAAACTCAATATACAATAACATATTAGGTAGAGTAACTTTTGTTTTGTGATGTAGTTATTGAATAATTGAATCATTTTTTGTACTGTATACATATTTGTAGAATACATACAACAGGCCAGTCCTATTAGAGATGAACAAAATCAGAATCAGTCAAGCCAAGGCAGGTTGGATCCGTGCAGATAAATGTGCTTTCTTCAATTGTGCTTTTATAGGTGTACAAGACACCCTAAATGATGATTATGGTCGCCATTACTACCATAATTGTTACATTCAAGGTGGAACTGATTTCATATATGGGAATGCTCAATCAATCTTTGAGGTAAAAAATCATTTTATGTATATTCATGTAGTGTACTAGTAATTTGTTTTTTCATTAAAAACTTAAAAATTAATTAATCATAAAATAAAATAAAAAAACTAAGGTGTGATTCGTGTTGTTCACCAAAATGCACACAAAAAATTGTATCTAATGATGGGGTGCAAGTGTGGTTCATATTGTTCAGTCCGTTAAATTTGTACTTATGTCTGTAAAATATATAGCTTGGGTTGGTTTATTGCTTGGAAGGGGATAGATTGAATTGTTCCCTAAGTACAACATATGGTAGTTGCAGGGACATTTGATATGATGGGGCGCAAGTTCAAACCTGGGATACCTCTCTTTTCGATATTTAGTGTTTGAGTTTCACCACTCAGCTCTTTAGATAAAAAAAAGCTTTAAATTTGCTTTTTTGTCACTAAATGATATAGGGGTATCACTAAAAAACTTTATAAAAATAAATGAATTTTTTTTTTTGTTACTAAACCTAATATTACCTTTGAATAGGCGTGAAAATAATGATAAGTATTATTATTTTGGTTGTAAATATGCAGAAAAGTACAATATATTTTTCAATGGGGAAATATGGCCCTAAAAATGATGGGGTTATTACAGCACAAGAAAGGAGTTCACCAAATGAGACAAGTGGATTTGTGTTTAACAATTGCTACATAAGTGGGTCAGGAGGAAAGGCTGAACTTGGGAGAGCTTTGAAAGCATATGCTAGAGTTATCATAGCCAATTCATATCTATCAGATGTTGTTAGACCAGAGGGTTGGAGTCCACGGACCTATGTTAACCATGTGTAAGATATTATCGGTTCTGTATATAAGAGAAAAATGTATTTTTTAAGTTTATTAAATAATTGATATATCTGATCTATCGATGTTTTATTTTAACTCAATTTGACTACAGAAAAAACCTCACATTTGTGGAGGAAGGATGTAGAGGACCGGGAGCAAACAAGTCAAAGCGCGTGAAATGGATGAAGCACTTGAGTGGACATGCACTTGAACATTTCTTGAACATATCTTATATTGATGAAGAAGGGTGGATTGAAAAATTGCCTACTACGATCTTCAATTGAATTCTTGATACTTTTATTAAAAATGAATTTTTCTCTATAAGCAATGATTCAATTAAAAAGCATTAAGTGTGCTAAAAAAACTATAATTACAAATTATTTATACATAGCAAGGCATTATTCTACCAAGCCGAGGTAGAATAACCGGTTTGCTCTTTGCTTTTGATGAACATGGAAAGACCAATATATGTTTCCTTTTAAGTATTGTTTATGATTTTAATTTGGCCAATTATACGTAGAAAGGTTATGGAAAAGTATTATATATAGAAATTTAAATATCGCTAAAAAAGGAGAAATTAATACCAAAAAATATCCAATTAAATTGATGGATTTCTTCACATATTAACTAGATCAAAACATTTAATTTCAACTATTTCATCAATCAAATGACATTCATTCTAAAAGGTGTAAGTGAATAACCAACTTTTAATCTAATAGTTGTAATTAAATATTTTCATTCCTAATGAGATTTTTACATCAAAAAGCTTTAACGATACTCTATATCATTTGCTAAAGAAGAAGGTTCATCATACCTTTCGTAAAAAAATAGTCGAGTAAATTTTCATTTCTCTTTTTTAAAACCACATTTACCTCTTGGTGCAATCCATAGTACACCACAATTTTAGCCTTTGGGTAGGTTATTCAATTATGAGATTAATCTTCAATTTGTGATTTACTCATACTAAGTGGCGGAGCTTGAGGTACTTTATTGAAAAAGCCAAAATAGCCGAGTAATATATTCATTAGTAAAACACGAACAAAATAAACAATTTAATTTATATACATTATAGATATAGAAGTATTTTATACTATCAACTAATTATAAATCTCTTGAGGTTAAGTTTGTCCCATTGTGGTGCTATCCAGCTTGAGAGATTGGTTATGCGATTGCGTGTAACAGGGTTGGCTCAACACATTTTGAGGCCTAAAGCAAACTCTAATAATAGGTATTTTTAAAAGTAATTATAATAATATTTTTATAAATAAATTACTTTTATGTAAAAGTGATTTTTACAGTTATAAATAGACAAAAATTGTTTTTTATATAAATTATTAAAATAATAATAAAAATTGGTACCCTAATTAATCATTTTCAAAATAAAAAACAATGTCACTTTTTAAATCTGAAATAAAAAAAAAATCTCTTTTCAATTGCATTTAATTATAATTTTATTTTATTTTAGTGACACTTAAATAAAATAAATTTTGTCAAAAAGAAAAGATAAAAGATTTTAGAGTAAGTTACAATGATACATTAATAGGAACATGACCCATAATAAGTTGTTTACTAAGAAATATGCTTGTGAAATGAAGGATAAAGAGTAGAAGTACAAGTTAAAAACTAAAAATTAACTATCAAGTAGATTCGAGCCATAACATCAAACTACCAACTTCAAGCATTTTGTTAGGAGGCTTTTGAATTAGTTGTCCTACATTAAATATATGTAGCTTCAGTGAGGCCTTTTTTTTTTTAAGATGAGACCTTTTATTTTGGGTGAGGCCTAAAGGAAGAGCTTTACCCGCGACTACTATTGGGTCGGGCTTGGCGCGTAGAGGATATTCGGTTAAAAAAAACTAATTACAAATTCTCGTGTCATACAATTCTGTTAGCATTGTGCAAGACATTTGACTAGCTAATGGGAGTAAAGCATTCCTTCATGGTAATTCTAGTATCTCTTATGCCAATGAGCTAATTGATTCTAATCATAAATGGGATTTGATCTGGTTAGATCAAGCTTTTCCCCCTTAACTGGTATTGCTACTCTTCAAACTCCTATTTCATGGACCTTTCCCCATGATGTTTTCTTCTAGCCTTATAAGAATGGTGAATACAGTGTGAAATCGGACTATAGAAGCTATTGGAGCCCCCACCTCTACTGCTCTGACTGGCCCCTCTAGCTCCTTTGGTAATACCCCTGAATTTTGGTCTACACTTTGGTCTACTAGTACACCTATGAAGGTCAAGCATTTTGTGTGTAAACTTTGTCGTAATGCTATACCAGTTAGGGCTAACCTCTGGAAGAGGAAAATTGCTAAGGATTGTTCTTGTCTCGTGCGTGGTTTGGAACTAAAAACTATTGAGCATATTTTTTTACTCTGCCCATGGATTGAATTGTTGTGGTTTGAGCTCCAAATCTTCCATAAGTCATATCATATTGGCCTTCACTCCTTTCACTATTGGCTTGAAGACATGATTGTGAAGCTAACAACTGACTGGATTACTGCTAGGCTAACATTTCCCTTCTCCTATACACTCCCTGGTCTATTTGGAAAGCTCGTAATGAGGTTTTCTTCAATGGAAGATGTCATTGTCCTATGTCTACAATGATTATTATCAAATCTCAATGTGCAGAGTTTTGAAACTCTGAGTTTAACCCTATGCAAAGGACCTCTAATAGACCCTCAATGCCTAATGCAAAAAATTTGGAGACCTCTTAGGACCCCCTTGTCAAATTCAATTCTGATGCATCATTTGATCCAAATACGGAGAAAGGAAGTGTGTGTGTGTGTGTGTGTGTGTGTGTGTGTGTGTGTGTGTTATTTGTAGAGATGATAAGGGAGTGTTACTTACTGCGACTGCTAAGTGTGTTTTTTTTATTCTGCCTTAGTTGCGGAAGCCCTTGCCTTGTGTATACTATCTTCTGGGTCAAAGTCTCCACCTTTCTACCGTCCTCTTCGAATCTAACCATCGAGTGCTAATTCAAGCTTGCAAAAAAGATAAATCAATTAAGAAGATCACAAGTATCCTCAAAGACATCTGGTTCATGTGTTCTAGCTTCAATCAAGTTGGGTTTACCTGGGTTTGTCGAGATGGGAATCAAGTGGCTTACTCCATTGCTTCGTTTGCTTCCTTTGCTTCCTTTGAAGGCCTTGTTGGAAATTGGTGGTCTAATCTCTATCAGTCCTCTGTGGTCCTCTGGCCCACGAGGCCTTGGCTGCTCTTTGAATCTTGCCTCTAGGGTTGTGTAGATCCTTTCTCTCTCTCCCTCCCTCCCTTTGAACTAGTTTAGATTGTGTAGTGTAACTAGTTGCAAGTACTTTTATTGTTTCTGATATTTTGTGTACTTGTTGTTCCTTTGTATTGGACCCGTTCACATTTTTGGGATGTCTAGTATTGGGTCTGAGCGCTCTGTAAAACTATGTTCTGTTGCCTCTTTGCCAGTCTTGTTTGGACCTGTTTTGCGTGTATTGGTTCGGGCCTTGCCCATTTGTTTTTGAATTTTTTGAATGAATACCGTATGGGTTTTTTTTTGGACCTCCACCCTTTCCCCTAAAACCCCCCACCCACCCTGTGAAAAGACGAAAATACCCCTGCGTTTTTACAAAATCACAATTTCTTCACATTATTGGTCATACCTACGATTGACCACCAGCCACTCGCATATACGCCACAAAGACGTATATACGATTGTCCAGAAATCCACCACTCGCATATACCCATTTTCAGGCGTATATACGATTAGACAGAATTCATCCACTCGCATATATGCCCAGCAGACCCAATATACGACGAGTTAAAAAGTATGCATCGTATATACCCCCTTTTTTATGTAAATACGATGAGCAACTCGATTTTTTTTTTACTGATTTTTTTTTCCTTTGCTTGCAGTGTCCGGTAGGCATAGAGGGAGACGGGAGGTATCTCCTATCAGAGAGAGAGGGGAGTTATCTTTCGTTGCACCGAGCACGAGGAAGAGGAGGCATAATCAGCTGCATGCTTCCGCTAGGAGACATAGACAGGCTGACCCAGCTGAGTATCAGCCTGAGCAGCATCACCCAGCTCATTTTCAGGATGATGGGCAGTTTTATCTTGGGGATTATCTGCAGCAGACTCAGCAGGAGGATTGGCATAGAGGAGGCGGTTCCTCAAGATCATTCTCGGCCTTCTCCTCAAGCACCATCCACACCTCCTCTTTACCATCCCCACTTATTCATTACCATGCACCGACTCCGAGTATCGCAGGAGCAAATTTCAAAGCAGGATCGGGGCATCAAGAGGAGGATCAGCCTCAACCTCGAGGCCTCTCTTCACCGACTGGCAGATCATCATCATAGCTTCTGATTCTATATACGATGACCGGTAAGTTTTGCATTTTTGCTTAAATAATTTATTTAACTCACATAGTCTCCACTTTTTGCTTACATCATTTATTTATTTTTAATTCAGAGTATCTGCGGGTTGTCAAAGTATGGGCTCATGGCAACAAAGTCCATACTAGACTCCATCTACATCACCCGACCCCTACTTGGCGCACCACGGTGGTCGGGGACTCCAAAGCGCCCCACTTCTCCAGATCGCCACGCCACACGATGAGACCATGAGTTGTTGTCGGCTTTATAGAGAGATGGCACTCGGATACTTCGTCATTTCACTTGCCATTTGGTGAAATGACGATCACTCGATGACATCTCCGCTCTTTGCACCTTCCCATCCGTGGGAGGCGTGCCACACCTCCCACCATCACCGTGAGCTCGGAGTATGCCACACGACTTGCCGTGGGTGTGTCACGAGGTCGAGGTCGCTAACAACACCCGTGGGGGTCCGTGACATGACTTCAAATGGTGGAGCGGGTTTATGAGCGTAATTTGGAGGAGGGTGACATCACGGCTTCGTGAGGGCTTATCCGCTTGGCGGCCGACCTCTGATATCTTCACTACAAAGACCGGAGACGTGGCCGAGGCTAAGTGGTCGATCTACTGCATGATCCGAGTGCGAGATGTTCTTGGAGGCTATGCATGGGGTGCAGTGCAATAGGCCGCCATGTATGAGTCCTTGAACACTGCGTCTTTGAGGTCACACAAGTAGTGTGGAGGGTATGCCAGCCTATTTCAGGTACACATTTTAACTTTATTTTTTTTGTTAAATCACACTGACTTTGGGTAAATTTTTTGAATTAAATATGTTGTTTATTTTTGCATTTCAGGCTTGGATTATGTGGTATTTCCCTCGGATGGCGGAGAGGTTGCCCGGTCATATCCAGGGTGCGGAGCCACTGGCTGGGCGCTTCAGGAAGAAGAAGTTAGACCACCTGAAGCTCAACCACTACAGGAGGATGCTTGATGAGCTGAGGCCAGAGGATGTCTGCTGGCGACCATTTGAGGAGGACAGGGATGGTAGACCCTTTGAGCAGATCTCCCTCTACAGAGGCTTCATCGAGTTGACTTCAGAGTTCCCTACATGCCTGATAGGTGCCTGCGACAGTTTGGGTACGCTCAGATCATCCCGCGTGACCCTCTCAGAGGTCGTCCGAGTCATACTGACTGCGTCTTTCAGATCACCCACTTCATGGCATCTGTGGATGACATCATGCGCACTACTCGGGTTGCTCGGCGACCGGATGAGACTGTACGTAGGTACTTAGAGTGGTACGTCCGTGCTTCTATCCCCATACTATTACCGGCTCCACCATCACCAGTAGCTGAGGCCTGGACACTGTTGTGCGAAAAGGTGATGTGCAAGTATACGCAATCGCAACAAGTAATATAATGATAAGTAAGATCGTCTCCACATGGATTGTTGAGTTTACTTCTATAATTAAATTAGTAAATTAGCTAGTGAGTAAAACAAGTAACAATAAAAAGTGGAGAATCATTAATGTTATCAACATAAAGCTACAAAAGCAAATAAGATAGATGGTAAGTATAAATTCAGAATGAGAGTAGTTGGAATGCTCTTTGCTAAGTAAATTCCCAGAAGTAAAGCGTTATAACGTCACACGCTATAGCGTCAAGCGCTGTCGCAATTGATTTTGTGCTTTTCAGTCACTAACGTCAGGGTTTCGTTACAAGAAGCCTATGTCTAAGTTCTAAATAAGTTCACCCCTGTATAATAAAGAACCCACAGCTTTTGCTCTATGAACTATTGCCTTTCTATGTCTAGATTTAGCAAACGTTGGTTAAATGTCTTTAAACAACCTTTCATTCATATCAATTGTTCCTGGGTGTATCAGCAAATACGAGGACTGCTAACAGCAATTGGACCTGCGGCTCAGCCCATCTCGATCGGCCCACACACGCTGCTTGGAGCGCAATTCTCGCCGGCCGAAAATCTCGCAAAACGGTCGGACCTCGCAGTATATATACGCCATTCGCATATGGCATCAGGTACGTTCTCTAACCTTGTGCTATCTGCCCGAGCGACCTCTGTAACACCCCATTTCTACCCGGTAATTTAAATCAAAAATCAGAGTGTACAAAAATCTTTTCTGATCATTTTCTAGTTTAGTGTGTTATAAAATAGTGGACTGGCTGACTATGGGATTACTCAGGTAACTGATACTACTTGCAACAGGCATTGGCCACTTTTGCAAGGCTCTCAGTGATGCCCTCGTAAATACACCAGCGAAAGAAATTCTAGCCTTAGTGGCGAACCACAGTTTAGCCATAGTCATTCAAAGACACTAATAGTATAACATAAAGTAATACTCAATGAAATGGAGCGTCACAACTCTTTCTCTTAAACCAAAACCAAATACGTAACACCGTAAGATAACTCATAGAAATATAGTTTCACATCTCTGCAATGAAAACAATCAATGTCTCAACAAAGATAATCCAAAGAATATCAAAACAAATACATAAAGGCTCAACTAGGAGCAAAACAGTAACAACAGCCTAAACCCCGACCCCAGTGTGCTACGTATCGAGCAGCACCCGACTCGGGAGTAGTGAAGGTGGGAAGCCCTCACTCCCGACTACACACTGTGGTAAATGACAATGAGAAAGGGTGAGTCTCGAACTATATAATAAAGGTGATAATAAGCAATATATATAAGCATAGTGTACAAAGACTCAAACACACCAATCATTAATCAATAATATTCATGCACTAATGAGAATGTATGCAATGTCATCATGCATGTGGTACCATTGGGCCCACCGCCGTAGCTCTCAAGCTTCACAATCATCATACAAGGCCCCCACGCCCGCGAGCTTCGTAATCACTTTATAAGGCCCGGCACGCGCAGCTTCACAAATCATATTATAAACACTACGACCATGAGCCAATGTATGCATGAGACTCCATGTACATCACAACATCATTTCAAACAATTCAATACACCCAATTCCTCTTACCTCGGTGTCAATCTCATTTTATAGCCCCCTCCGGCTTGGCCCCCCGCCCATGCCCCCATGGCATGCTCAATCACCTCATTATAAACCCTTAACACCATTATGTCCCACCTGACTATCCTCTCTAGGGTACTCACCTTACTCAGAACCTAAACCACCATTTAGGACCTTTTCTTCACTTAGGGACCATTTCGACACACCAAAATAATTTTTAAGAACTTAGGAATTCAACAAAGACAAGGTTTTGGAAAAATCCCCCACTGAGGCGCACACACCGGGCGCGCGAGAAGAGAGAAGCGCAAGAAGAAGCGCGCGGATAGTCGCTTCTAACTCTCAAAGTTTCGTCCTCCTGTGAGAGGTGTGCGCCACGAGGTTACTGCAGGGCCTTGCAAGCAAGATGGCGCGCATCTTGATCAAGCCTTGGCTTTCTTTGCGCGTAAGTTTTGCGCAAGACGCGCAAGATGGCGCGCAAAAGACACCATTTTTCGGACACAGCAAAGACAGGTTGGCGCCGCGTTGACCCACTCACCCAAAGCACCTTCAAACCAAAAACCACCCGAGCCAAAAATGTTTAAAAATGAATTTGGGCGAGTAAACACAAAATTTGGCACGATGAAATATGCCTAGAAAAGTAAGTTTCACTCCCGGGCTCCAAAACACACCCAAAACGAGGCCCTACTTGGGACATTTTCAAAAATACACCGCAATCGAGAAAACCACTCGAGCCAAAATGTTTAAAATTGAAAGTTGGCGGTGAATACAAAAGTTGCACGAGAAAATATGTTCTAAATACAAGTTCACTCCCGGGCCCAAAACACACACAAAACAAGCCCCACCAGGACATTTTCAAAATAACACCGCAACAGAAAACCACTCGAGCCAAAACACTTAAAATTGAAAGTTGGCAGTGAATACAAAATTTGGCACGAGAAAATGTGCCCAGTAAATGCAAGTTTCACTCCCGGGCTCCAAAATACCCACATTCTCGCGCCCAGCAAAGAACTCACTCACCCGAGCCATCAAGCATACGGTGACACAGCGCCATTTCTCTAGGAAATTGGCGCCCGCACTTCAACATTCCCGAAACCTCCTCTCACGATGCACTGGGCGCACCATTCCTAGCCATGTGGCGCCCCAACATCAAAATCCCCAAATTCTACAAATTCTCTCAACCCAATCCACATTATAATCATTCCAACACCTCCAATTTCACCAATTAACAAACAATTGCACACCCAAATCATCAATTGCATCAAAATCACGAAATCACACATTGTAAAACCCTAACTCACGCTCTAAATCAATTTTACCAACAAATTCATCAAATTCAAGGAAACAAATCATCATACAATCACCAATTAACATAAAACAGCCCCTATAACATACATATAACCCATTATCTCCTCTATTATAGAGTGAGACTCCCTTACCTCGAATTAACCGTAGAAATTGATTTTCCTTGAGTCACGCGCAAAAAACCACAAAGAACAAATGAGCTCTCCTCTTCCCTTTGCTCAGTGCGATCCACTCCTCCCTCTTCTCACTCTCCTTGCGCTGCGTTTTCTCTCTTTCTTTTCTTTCTCTCTATTCGTTTTTTTTTTCTTTGGAGAATGGTGCGAATTACACCAACCCTAGGAGCCTAAGTCATTGGGCTTGGGCTCTTGGGTCGATACTTACCACCCCGGAATTATTGATACTTCTCCCTTTTCTTTTTAATTAAAACACCATCCTATTGTTTTATTATAACTACTCCATGAAACACCTAAGTAATTTAATTTAATAACTACTTAATTATTTTGGGGCGTTACAACTCTCCCCCACTTAGAACATTTTCGCCCTCGAAAATCTAGTCAAACCCCCGAAACACTACCAAATCTCTTCTTCATCTCTAACCGTCCTCCTCCAAAATCTATCGCACACTTGGCAGCAGACTAAACCCCCTCCCACTCACAAACTACAACCACCTAGACAACTAGTACTATCCACATTGCTGATCATTATTTCCTCGATCACCGGCGGTAAGTGATTGGGCGCCATCTCCTCCTACTTATTCACCGGTAACTCCGAAATAATAACCGCACTCGTCACCTCCAAAACCCACCGACTTACTACGACAATTAATCATGGACATGGTTATGCTCTAACAGATTCATACCCGAGATTACATCTAACCTATTCAACGGCAGCAAGTAAGATTCACCACAAGGTCCTGTCGAAGATCGACAAGGGACACTGAGAACGCAACACACACAACCACATATCCCAACCACAATCATAGTGCAGTCAAAACATCAAATGCGCACCATTCTCACTTGTCACAAAGCTAGGTAGCTCATCACAATGATACCAAAGCATAGTCATACATCACATATTATAAAGAAGGTAGTGACAAGGACACACACATGGTTTACCCGCACATTTAGTTATTCGAATCCAAATAATTCTTTATACTCTTAAATTCGTCAATAGTAATTATTTCTTATTCAAATAGTAAAGCATCAAAATATTAACATAAGGTTAATTACTAACTCTAATCCCATTGCATTCCCTTTTAATGTGGCATACAATATTTTCGCACTCCAAAATGTCACCCTACTTGTTGGCTCTTTTACTCATTCCTCAAGGCAACGGCATTATTTTGTATTCATAATTCAAGTTTGAGACACGACAAACACACCAAAACAATTCAATTTAAACGATCTCTACAAAAATAATACTATTTAATCACACATGAAGACCATACCAAAGATGTCACATAGGGTACTCAATTAACGTCATTAACTTGGGAGTTCCATAAAAGCAAATGTGTAAGAACAATATCTACAATGATACCAACATGCATTCTATCCTTAACATGCATTCCATATTTAGCTCATTAACCCACACAACACAATTGGCACAACTGCGAAATAATCTAATAGGAATTCGTTTATTAAAAATAAGTTTGATACCAATATTGTATCCAATCGTAAAATTTGTTTATTAGGGGTTCACAAACAATCTCATAACTCAGTTCATTTTCAACTTACAAAACCACGTAACACAATTAAGGAAGTAACAACCAAAATCAGACAATAAAATCAGTTGTAGACAATTAGAGTTCACAATTAGTTTAAGCATGCATTTATTCTAGTCACCTCTACAGTCATATTTCCTAAATTTCAATGAAACATAATCCCACCAATCAAACACTAAACATTTACATTTATTTAAACATGTGAAAAGAGGAGTAACTAGACTCGAATAGATTACAAAGGCAAAAGAACGGACTCCAAACACTTAACACCAAGCAGTCATACTCGAGAAGGAAATCAAAGTGTTCAAGTGTGCAACATCAAGAGTGTGGAACAATTCTTTACTATCATCTAATTGAAAACTAGAAGGATACACCTGTCATAGGACCTATACACTTCACAACTTCAATAGAATTAGAAATACCACCCAAAAATGAGAGCCAACGGAAAAATTCTTTCATAAAACCAATTTTCAAATGTAACGAACTCACCGTCAATCCAACATGGTCAAATGATGATACCTATAGGTCTTTGGTTCCATAGAATAACAAGCTAATAAGGAGCCTATCCATTTTATGACGCATAGCTCAAAGCGACTCAAAAATCTTTTCTTTGGGTTAATAAAGAAGTAAGTGAGACGATTCTACCTAGATTCGTAGAGGGAAGATAAAATACTTAACACTACAACTTTGGTCAATTACCCATTGTCAAATAAAATTAAAACACGAGTACAAACATCGTTTTAATTTTAAGAACTAAACACTTCAAGTTATTGAAAACAAAGACGCTAGATTGTAGAAAAACAACACATTCTTATTTTGAAGCCGTAGCGTACCACTTTACGCACAATTAGAATTTGGCGCCTATACACCCGTGGGGATGCATAGGTTGCATGCTTTCAAAACATTAATTTCCTTTCAAAACGTCTCAACCCATTGCGTTATCACTTAGCCTTAGAACCTCACATTTATTTTGGAAGACATCACGTTTAGTTTAGAGAAACATCTCGTTTTCAAAGCTTAGAAAACATCACCTTTAAAGAGTGGAAAACATCACAATTTAATCAGAGAAAGCATCTCGCCTTAAGTTATATGACATCCCTTTTGTTTTTGAAAACATCGCATTTTAACTCGCATACAACTTCAAAACAACACCCTTACAACATAAAGACATGACCTCTCTTACTCTAAAAAAACAAGACAAAGAACTCTCAACAATATAATACAAAGACACTAGTCACTTTAAAAAAAAACAAAAAAATAGAACAATGACTTGAAACAACATGTCAAATAGCACACCATTTATTTTAAATAGAATTGTAACCTTGATTTCTTTGAAAGCATCAAATCCGATTATCAACTCTATGAACCATTATCAATTCAGTTCGATTCAATTTAATCATCACTTTATATTTTAGAAAATACACTCTTTTCTTTTAGAAAATACTACATTTCAAATGGGGAAACATCACATTAAAATTGAATAGAACGGTATTTTAATTATAAGTAAACAGCAGTAAAACAGCGGCCATAACCCGCTACAACAAAGGTAAAAAAACAAAGCAGTGAAGAAACAGAGTGGAAAAAAAGACTCTTTCAAAGATAAAAATAGCGCTTCATTTTTGTAAAGCTAGCCAGATAATTATTTTTTTTTTAAAAAAATTGCAGCAGCTCATACCCCAATTAAAACGGCAGACAGCACCCTAACTTATAAAAACAGCACTTCATCTCCACAAAACCGCACTACACTTATTTCATAAAACAACAACTCATTCTATAAAAATAAACCGTAATACAGCAACTCATTTGGTTGGCAAACAGCGACATTTTAAATTGACAAAACAGCGGCATTTTTATTCTTTTCAAAACAGCAACAGCATACAATTTTTAGTCACTACACATAGCATCCTCTCAATTTATTTTCGATTTCGTTTATCATCTAAACACACCATTCAATCACCACATACAACTCAACATTCAATTTCAAGGTTCATACGACAAGAAGATTTTGAACAAAACAGCAGAGACATGGTTCACGCATCAGGAAAACAGTACAGCACACATTACCAGCAGGGTATCTCCCCCACTGGTTCTCTTACCATAAGCAGTCTTCAGTCACTTTTTACCTGCAGGAACATCACTACCACACAACCATTGGTTAGAACTAGACGGCGAAGACTCATTCGCCGACTGACACGACGACTCGACAACTTGGTCGGAAGGACCGACCATTGCTCTGATACCACTAATGTAACACCCCATTTCTACCCGGTAATTTAAATCAAAAATCAGAGTGTACAAAAATCTTTTCTGATCATTTTCTAGTTTAGTGTGTTATAAAATAGTGGACTGGCTGACTATGGGATTACTCAGGTAACTGATACTACTTGCAACAGGCATTGGCCACTTTTGCAAGGCTCTCAGTGATGCCCTCGTAAATACACCAGCGAAAGAAATTCTAGCCTTAGTGGCGAACCACAGTTTAGCCATAGTCATTCAGCACACTAATAGTATAACATAAAGTAATACTCAATGAAATGGAGCGTCACAACTCTTTCTCTTAAACCAAAAACCAAATACGTAACACCAGAAGATAACTCATAGAAATATAGTTTCACATACTGCAGCGGAAAACAATCAATGTCTCAACAAAGATAATCCAAAGAATATCAAAACAAATACATAAAGGCTCAACTAGGAGCAAACAGTAACAACAGTCTAAACCCCGACCCCTAGGTGCTACGTATCAGAGCAGACCGACTCGGGGAGTAGTGAAGGTGGGAAGCCCTCACTCCTGACTACCTGTGGTAAATGACAACAGAAAGGGTGAGTCTCGAACTATATAATAAAGGTGATAATAAGCAATATATATAAGCATAGTGTACAGCACTCAAACACACCAATCATTAATCAATAATATTCATGCACTAATGAGAATGTATGCAATGTCATCATGCATGTGGTACCATTGGCCCACCGGCCGCCCTCAGGCTTCACAATCATCATACAAGGCCCCCCGGCCGCCCGCAGGCTTCGTAATCACTTTATAAGGCCCCCCGGCCGCCCGCAGGCTTCACAAATCATATTATAAACACTACGACCGCAGCCCAATGTATGCATGAGACTCCATGTACATCACAACATCATTTCAAACAATTCAATACACCCAATTCCTCTTACCTCGGTGTCAATCTCATTTTATAGCCCCTCCGGCTTGGCCCACGGCCCATGCCCCCATGGCATGCTCAATCACCTCATTATAAACCCTTAACACCATTATGTCCCACCGGACTATCCTCCTCTAGGGTACTCAAACCTTACTCAGAACCTAAACCACCATTTAGGACCTTTTCTTCACTTAGGGACCATTTCGACACACCAAAATAATTTTTAAGAACTTAGGGAATTCAAAGAGACAAGGTTTTGGAAAAATCCCCACTTTGAGGCGCACACACCGGCGCTGCAGAAGAGAGAGAGCGCGCGCAAGAAGCGCGCGGATAGGTCGCTCTAACTCTCAAGTTTCGTCCTCCTGTGAGAGGTGTGCGACGAGGTTACGCTGGCAGGACGCAGCGCAAGATGGCGCGCAGATCTTGATCAAGCCTTGGCTTTCTTGCGCGTAAGTTTGCGCAAGACGCGCAAGATGGCGCGCAAAGACACCATTTCGAACACAGCAAAGACGGTTGGCGCCCCTGTTGACCCAGCTCACCCAAAGACCTTCAAAACAAAAACCACCCGAGCCAAAATGTTTAAAAATGAATTTGGGCGAGTAAACACAAAATTTGGCACGATGAAATATGCCTAGAAAAGTAAGTTTCACTCCCGGGCTCCAAAACACACCCAAAACGAGCCTCCTAGGGACATTTTCAAAAATACACCGCAATCGTAGAAAACCACTCGAGCCAAAATGTTTAAAATTGAAAGTCAAGCAGGTGAATACAAAAGTTTGCACGAGAAAATATGTTGTAAATACAAGTTCACTCCCGGGCCCCAAAACACACACAAAACAAGCCCCACCAGGACATTTTCAAAATAACACCGCAAACTGAGAAAACCACTCGAGCCAAAACACTTAAAATTGAAAGTTGGCAGTGAATACAAAATTTGCACGAGAAAATGTGCCCGAAATGCAAGTTTCACTCCCCTGCTCCAAAATACCCACATTCGCGCCCAGCGAAGAACTCACTCACCCGGCCATCTGCTGCATAGTGACACAGCGCCATTTCTCTAGGAAATTGGCGCCCGCACTTCAACATTCCCCCGAAACCTCTCACATGATGCACTGGGCGCACCATTCCTAGCCATGTGGCGCCCAACATCAAAATCCCCAAATTCTACAAATTCTCTCAACCCAATCCACATTATAATCATTCCAACACCTCCAATTTCACCAATTAACAAACAATTGCACACCCAAATCATCAATTGCATCAAAATCACGAAATCACACATTGTAAAACCCTAACTCACGCTCTAAATCAATTTTACCAACAAATTCATCAAATTCAAGGAAACAAATCATCATACAATCACCAATTAACATAAAACAGCCCCTATAACATACATATAACCCATTATCTCCTCTATTATAGAGTGAGACTCCCCTTACCTCGAATTAACCGTAGAAATTGATTTTCCTTGAGTCACGCGCAAAAACCACAGCAACAAATGAGCTTTCCTCTTCCCTTTGCTTGGTGCGATCCACTCCTCCCTCTTCTCACTCTCCTTGCGCCGTTTTCTCTCTTTCTTTTCTTTCTCTCTATTCGTTTCTTTTTTTTCTTTGGAGAATGGTGCGAATTACACCAACCCCAGGAGCCTAAGTCATTGGGCTTGGGCTCTGGGTCGATACTTACCACCCTAATTATTGATACTTCTCCCTTTTCTTTTTAATTAAAACACCATCCTATTGTTTTATTATAACTACTCCATGAAACACCTAAGTAATTTAATTTAATAACTACTTAATTATTTTGGGGCGTTACAACCTCTCACTAGATCGTCGGAGTGTCTTTGCAGGTACCACCCGAGGTGCTCAACGCGTGAAGCCAGGACCGGTCCTTTCACTCGCTCAACGACCGGCCCATTCGACGGAGCAACAACTACTTCAACACTTCATTGGTCAAGGTACGATCAATTGGCGACCACAGTGGGAGGCCCGTGCGCTATCCTACCTCATTCATGGCTCCACGCGACCGGCCCCAGACGCGGGCCACTTCTCGACTCAATCCCTCCGGGCAAAATCAGCAGCAGACCCCGGAGGGCGTGGCCGTCACAGTCCACGAGTCTCAAGGACTTCCGCGACAAGAACCTTCGGTGCACAACGGTCGCGGACCTATCCTCCAACAGATTCAACCGCCCGTTCCTGGAGACTTGCCGCCCGAGCTGATTGAAGCGGGCATTCAGGAACCTCTACCGGACCATGTCACTCAAGCCGTTTTGCAAATCCTGCAAAACAAAAATCAGTGATCCATGACAGACGCGCCATCTCTCAGTATGAAAGAGGGTCAATTCCGGGCCGCCCGCGTGCGGAAGACGGAGAACCTTCTGCTCGCCGCCGACCGGCGCGAAGACACCGCTCCCCTCCTCGAAGGAGCATTTCTCGCCGAGAGAGCACCACTCATCGTTCTCCGGCAAGAAGAAGCAGGGCACGCAGATCGCTTCTGCCAGAAGAACAGCGTGAGACGCCGCTCGATCTCCTATGATTATGAAGATTCTAGCTACCGCCCCGACACCGCCGGCCGCTCACCCACGAGATACTCCTCCAATGAGTCGTCCGGTCACGTCCGAGAAGCGAGATCTTGGGATTCTCGAGAAGAGCGGAAGATTACAGAGATGGAAGAATCGGGGACGTTTCGCGACGGCCAAGGAGAGGCGAGAGCGGCGACCCGAAGGCCTCCTCAACTTCCACCAACCGCCCATCCGGAGGATTTTATGGAATGCCGGCAACGAGGCATGCTCGCAATGCAAACCTTTGGGTCGAACGGCATTGAGCGAGCACGCCCGTTCTCCGGGGAGATCGACGTTACAAAATTCCGAGAGATCTACGTAAGCCGCCCAATCTCAACAAGTTTGACTTACGGGGATCGCATAAACATCTCCGTTACTTCAATAATTACTGGCCATTGCTGAGGAGTTGGGACCGACCATGAAATGCGAGCTTTTTCCCAGTCATTGGACGGCCGAGCATTGGAATGGTGGGAGTCTCTGCGACCCAATTCCATCTCCTCTTGGGACGACTGATCGTAATATTCTTGTCTCACTACACCGCAAACCGCCAATACCTGGTATGAAGAATACTTGGACTCGTTGTTCAAGGAGATAATGAGACGAGCAAATATATCGACCGGTTTAACATCGAGGTCGAGTCCGTTCGTGACTTGTCGACAAGGACAAGTTAAAATACTTGAAGCGGGGTATTCGACCGGACCACCGGTTCGTTGAAGAGTTTACATTGAATCATTACCAAGATCTCAGCTACTTCTTAGCAAGAGCTAACGTCCACATGGCGTATGAAGAAACTCTGGCAGTAAGAAAGGCCATCCGTGCACGACCTAAAGAAGAAAAGCGAGAAGTCGGCCAAAGGGCATGAAGGTCGCCGCGACAATCGGTCCGACTTTCGAGATAAAAGTTCGATCATCGACTCGGCTAAACACCTCTATTGCGCAGATCTATAGCGAGTGCCAAAATAATGAATTTGTGGGAGTAAAGCGGCCCGATCCACTCGTGCTCAAGAAGGGGGCACGACCGACAAAAAGGTACTGCCGTTACCACAAAAGCAAGGGTCATGATACTAACGATTGTATGGCCCTCAAGGATGATATTGAAGAGCTCATTCGAAAGGAAAGTTGGGAAAGTATGTGAGGTCGAGGAAGGCGACGGACCAAGCAGAGAAGTAAAGAAACCGATCTCGACAGAGGAAAAGCGGCGCTCTAGTTGTTTCAAGCGCCCAAGACAAAGACCATCCAAGATCGAGAAGCCCCACGATCCGCAGGTCGCAACGTTGTTATGGTCATTCACGGTGGCAACCCGTTGGACCGTAGAGAATCAAATAAAGCCACCAAAAGAAAGTGGGACGAGCTCCTGATGGTCGGTTCAACATCAACGATCGGTCTCGAACAGACCCCATCTCGTTTGGAGATAGCGACCGCACGATGGCGAGCCAAACGATTATGTTCCGCTGGTAATCGTGGCGATTATGGCCATCACGAAGTTCAAAAAATTCCGTCGACGGGTAGCTTTCGGCCGACATCATGTTTGAAGGCTTGATTGACAAGATCAAGGTCGATCGAGCGAGATAATTCCCGTGCCGAGCCTACTCCCTAACGGGCTTCAATGGAGCGATCACCACCCGTTGGGAACAATCGAACTCATGGTCACATTTGGTGGCGACACCGAGATAGCACTTTGTGCGGGACGGTCCCACGACGTTCCTCGTGACTCCCCTCAAATCATGCTATCGCTGTGTATAATTGGTAGGCCGACCACGGGCAAGCTAGAGGTGTGGCATCAATGAAGACATCGAAGATGAAATTCTACAAAGAAAGACGACACGGTAGTTACCGCGGCCGACCTTGAGGCGCAAGACGGTGCCACGATCCAGATCAAGAAATCTGCGATGAGGTAGACCTTGGCCCAAATGTTCAAACACCGTGAAGGCCATCAAGTCAACGCCACCGATTTGGATGCTCGGTATGATCCGCATAAATGACCCAGAGGATAACGATGATGACTTGGCCCGAGAGCTGAAAAACAGGGTGAAAAGGCCAGAACCTCATGGAGAGTTAATAGATGTGAAGTTGGGAGACGACCCAACAAAGATAGTTAAGCTCGGTAGCGACTACCGTGAGCGGTGAAGCAAGATCTTGTGCAATGTTTGAGAGACTATGCCGACTGCTCGCATGGCGCGGCATCGACATGCCCGGCATTCCTATCGAAGTAACCGCCATCAACTTTCGATCGATGAAGGGGCCGCTTGGCCGCTCAAAGAAGACGACTCGTAAGCGAGGAAAAATCTCAAGCCGCTGCAAAGGCCGTTGAGGACCTCATAAAGGCCAATTTCATAGAAGAGATCAAGTACACGACCTGGCTATCCAATGTCGTGTTGGTCAAAAAGAAGAATGGCAAGTGGAGGATGTGTGTAGACTACACCGATCCGAATAAGGCATGCCCGAAGGATGCCTTCCCGCGCCCAACATTGACAAGTCGGGTCGATGGGGCCTCGCTACAAACTATTGTCCTTTTTAGACGCTTACTCGTGATACAATCGGATCACGATGTATCCCCGATCGACACAAGAGGCCTTCATGGTCGATCGGGGAAATTTTCAAGATAAGGTGATGCCTTTCGGCCTAAAGAACGCTGGAGCGACCTACCAGCGGATGATGAACAAAATTTTCAAGAGGCAGATCGGTCGAATCTCAGAGGTGTATTTGGACGACATGATCATCAAGAGTGTGACCGACCCAGATCATGTGAGCGACCTAAGGAAATCTTTGATGAAGCTAGGAGAATTCGCCGGACTAAATCCCGAGAAGTGCACGTTTGGGGTGAGGCGGCAGATTTTTGGGCTTCCACCTAAGCGAAAGAGGATAGAAGCAAACCCTGAGAAATGCAGGGCGGTCGCCGATATGAGGCCGCTGGTGAGTGAAATAAGCATGTGCAAGTATACACAGTCACAAACAAGTAATAAAGAGTAAGTAAAGATCGTTCCCACGAGGATTGACTAATTTTTAATGTGTTTGTTTAGCATAGGTAAACTAGTGTGTCTACAACTATTGAGAAATTTGTGGTTGGTTTTGGAATATAGAAAAACAGAATTTAAATACACTGTAGAGGATGTAATTTAAGAGAGAGTTGAGATGCTTTTACCATATGAGTTCCTTGTGAGAATGTTGTCTTTGTCTTTCGGTGCTTGATCACTTAGTGTAGATACATCGAGTTAAGGGTGACTGCACAAGCTCAATAAACCCTTGTTTTTTTGCAAAGTAAAGGGCAAGTGTGTCATACTCCCCTCGCCTCCTTTCAAGTGGTTCAAGTTGCTAAATACTTTCCCTTAGTAAAACCCCACACATGAACAAAGACTATGCTAATTACTTTTGAATTAGCATGGAATTACTAAGTCGACTTTGTGGGAAACAAACTTCTCATCAAAGACTTAAATAAACACTTGCCTTTGCTTCTAGTTCTTGAGATCTAGTTGTAAGTCAATCTCTTGTAAATACAACTCCCCCTTGTTCTAAGTTAACCTTAAAACAAGTTTAATTCAAGTACAAGAACTAGTAAGTGAGGCACCCTTTTGGACAACACAATAGTTCTCACGAGTTCATCATATGACTAGAGCATCCCAACTAAGGAATTTAGCTCATCATCGTCCACATAGAATAATTAAACAAAGTAAGTAAAGAAAGCATTGTAATTAACTTGGAAATGTAAATTGCTTAAAAGTAAATTGCTTGATTGGACAAGTCTTGCAAGAAAGTAAATTGCTTGATTGGACAAGTCTTGCAAGAAATTAAATAACAAGAAAGTAAATAAAGAGTAAGATGAAGAACATGAAATAAGAACTTAATATTAATGAAAAACACTTGATTCTCAATTAGGACGAAGTGAAGAATAGAGATGTCAATTCCTTCTTACCTTCCTCTTAAGTTTAGAGTAATCAAAGTGAAGTAAAAAGACTTGGAAATAAAATGAAGAACAAGATGAACTTTAACTACTATTGTATCTATATGGTAATCTATCTATTATTCTATATTCTCTATATATTTTTTACAAGAGATGAAAGAGTCCTATTTATAGATGTAGGAGATTTCCTTGCATGGAGGTTTTATCTTCAAGTATTTGACTTCTTTGCTTGCTTGTGAAGTATTCTTTGACCATCATGTGACTTATCCTAGTATTTTGCAGGTGTCAATTTGTTGTCACTTTGAATGGGAGACATTCCTTTTGAAGGGAAACATTCCTTTTGAAGGGGTCCAATTAGTTGATGACATTTGGCTTGGTGTAATGATGATGTTTGTTGTTTTTATCCCATAGATGACTTCTTTGGTAACTTGACAATTGATTCCATGTGATTACTGAGCTAGTAGGAGGCCGCAAGGCTCATTAGAACGAAATCAATTTGAGGTGCTTCAATGTGGGGTCTTTGTGCTACTTGCTTCATTTGCATGCTTCAGCTGCATGCTTTGGTGCTTAAGCACTCGATGCTTAAGCACTTAATGCAAAATCACAGAATCTGCAAAAGTACTCAACAAACATATCAAACATACCAATTTGTATATAAATTGAACTTCTATCTCCTTGATAATGTATTTTATGATTTTCATCTCTTTTTATTGTATTTACAAGTTTATTGCATTGGTTTCAAACATTTATCTAAGTAAAGACTATGAATAACTCTATATAAAATAGAGTTATCACGTACCCCACATCTAAAAAGAAATACAACAATTTGAATGGCATGGTGGCCGCTCTATCCAGTTCATTCCCAAAGCGGCCCGCAAGTCACCGCCAAGCATTTAAACTCCTCAAGAAAGATGTAGACTTTGAATGGACCGACCAATGCCGGCGTGCATTGGATGAATTAAGCAAGCTTTGACCAATCCCCCCAATTATGACTAAGCCGTGTCGCGCGAGACGCTGCCATTGTGATTTTGGCTATAACGGAAGAAGTCCCGAGCGCTGTGTTGGTCGAGAGAATGCGATCCAAACAAAATCCGGTTTACTTCATTAGCAAAGTCGTCGCAAGGGCCGAGGTGAGGTACCGTAAAATAGAGAAGTTTGCTCTTGCACTCGATCATCGCTCGAAGGTTGAGACCTACTTTGTGGCCCACCGTGTCGTGGTAAGGACCGATCAGCCAATCAGGCAAGTCCTTCATCGGCCAGACCTGGCGGGACGAATGATAAAGTGGGCGGTGGAGCTCAGTGAATTTGGCATTAAATTTGAATCCAGATCGGCCGCAAAAGCGCAGGTGTTGGCCGACTTTATTGCTGAAATGACTCCAATCCCAGAAGACCAAGCCGAAACGACCTGGATCTTGCGTGAGGACGGGTCGCCCAATAGCAAGGAGTGGAGCGGCCAATACTAGAGAATTGAAGGCCTGCTTTGTGGAAGTCTCTTTAACTTTTGCGTTCCACACTTCGAACAATCAGGCCGAATATGAGGCGTGCATAGCTGGCCTGCAGCTCGCCAGAGATTTTGGTGTCGACCGAGTCGAGCTCAGATCAGATTCCTTGCTTGTAGTCTCGCAGATTAAAGAATTATACGATGCCAAGGATGACGTGCTGAAAAGTTATCTGGCCAGAGTAAGAGAGCTGCTCAAGCAGTTCGACCGAGCTGAAGTTCTGCACGTGCCTCGGACCGAAAATGTTCGAGCAGATATACTATCAAAGCTGGCAAGTACAAAAACTCCGGGAAATCACAGAAGTCTGATTCAGGAGACGTTAAACCGGCCGAGCGTGTCAACCAAGCCAAGCCAGTCGTTGGCCGTTCTGTGTGTTAGTACGGATTCAGATTGGATTGCCCCTATCCTGAGATACATTGTTGAAGGGGAAGAACCGAGCGATCCGAAGCAAGCAAAGTTGGTCAGACTGAGAGCGACCAAGTACTCGGTAATAGAAGGAAAGTTGTACAGAAGAGGATTCTCCTCTCCATTGTTAAGGTGTCTTACATCGGTCGGCTTCACCATGTGCTAAGGGACATTCATGAAGGTGTTTGTGGAAGTCACCAAGGCGCTCGTTCCATAGCTAAGAAGGCTCTCAGGGCCGGCTATTATTGGCCGACCATGGACGAGGACGCTAAGAAGCTGGTTCAGAAGTGCAAGAAATGTCAAGTACATGCTGATGTCCACATTGCACCTTTAGATGTTTAGAAAAGGTTTTCTTTAAACTTTTGAAACTTTAGAAAAACTTTTGGTCAACACAAAAGGTGTTTCAAAACATAGGGTAGACTCACAAGATCCTTAAGCTCAGGGGGCTTTAAGTATATCAAAGGGCTTGACATGAGTAGTTCAAAACTTTTGACTCAATGTTTCTTTTGATGTTTCTTTTCTTTTGGTGTATAAGCATCTACTAGATAAGCACTAGATGCTTCTTAAAAACTTATGTTACCCTCTTTCTTCGACCTCCATGTACATACTTTTTTCCTTGATTTGTTTTTGTTTTTCTTTTTCAAACCAAATGCACTTTGGACCAGGATTCATTGTCCTCCTTATGCATACTTTTCTTTTTTTCTTGGTTTGCAAATCAAATGCACTGCTTTTGGAACAGGTCAGATTTAGATATTAAGCAAACATAGTTTTGACACCTTTTGATTTTCTTTTTGAAACTTTATTGAGTACTAAGCTCCTCATTTTTGCCTTTGTTTTCATAAAATCTCCCCCAAACTTATTTCTCAACATTTTTGCGTGTGTGATCCATTGAAATTTGATTGGCTCCAAACTAAGCAAAAAGGTTTTCTTTAAACTTTTGAAACTTTAGAAAACTTTTGGTCAACACAAAAGGTGTTTCAAAACATATAGGTAGACTCACAAGATCCTTAAGCTCGGGGGCTTTAAGTATATCAAAGGGCTTGACATGAGTAGTTCAAAACTTTTTGACTCAATGTTTCTTTTGATGTTTCTTTTTCTTTTGGTGTATAAGCATCTACTAGATAAGCACTAGATGCTTCTTAAAAACTTATGTTACCCTCTTTCTTGACCTCCATGTACATACTTTTTTTCCTTGATTTGTTTTTGTTTTTCTTTTTCAAACCAAATGCACTTTGGAACAGGATTCATTGTCCTCCTTATGCATACTTTCTTTTTTTCTTGGTTTGCAAATCAAATGCACTGCTTTTTAAACAGTTCGGTTTAGATATTAAGCAAACATAGTTTTGACACCTTTTGATTTTCTTTTTGAAACTTTATTGAGTACTAAGCTCCTCATTTTTGCCTTTGTTTTCATAAAATCTCCCCCAAACTTATTTCTCAACACTCTTCTAAGTTTTTAATAAAACTTTGTTTTTGACCTTGGTTTTCTTAAATTCCTGTTTGTTTCCAGAAAAACTTTTCAACTCAATTTGATCCCCTTTCAAAAATCAACTTTAAAGTGTAAAAGTGATAATAACAATGGTTGTTTTTGAAGTAAAAAGGACTCTTTTTCTTTTCTTTTTCATTGAGGATTTTAGTCTAAAGAGATGCATCAAAATCATTTGTGGAATAGCAAGCTGATCATGCTTCTAAATCTGTACATTCCTACTATTGATTTACTTAAAAACTGTTCAAAAACAGAATTTGATTCTTTGAAAATGCTTTGTTAAGTAAATCTAAAACAAAAATGAAAATAAACTCTATTTACAAAAGACTTAACTACTTATCTAACATACTAATGAGATATTTACAGATATTAAATAAAACAAGTATTAGTAGGTTTAAAATACTATATATATACCACATGCATCGAATTTGAAGTGCTTCCTCCCAACTTAAAATTGAGCGGTGTCCTCACTAGCTCTTAAGTTGAGATGAAAACAGGGAATAGTGTGCAAAATGGGGTGGGGGTTAACATTACATGTGGGATTTATCCATAGTAGCATTAGTTTATAAGTAGCAAAATATATAAGAAAATCTTTGCATAGTTAATATAGGAAAGCATGTAAAAAAGTTTATCGTGGTTTTGCACCACTCCTCAGTCTGTTGCTGCTCCTTGTTGGTGTTGCTTTGGGCTTCTGCTTTGGTGCTTTTGGAGTTGTAGAAGCACTGCCAGTGGCCTTCACATCTGGTGTCTTTGAAGGTTTTGCAGGAGTTAGTGCTTGAGCATCAGATGTTTGAGCTCCAATCTGTACCTCTGGTTCCTTTGAAATTTCAGCAGATGGCTCCATAACTTGATCTGGTAAGTCCTTCAAGGTCTCAGCAATGTCCTTCAGTACTGTCTCTTCTTCTTCAGCTGTTTTCTTTTCTGGTTCTTTCTCCTTGGGTTCTTTTGATCCTCCCCCTTGCGCTTTTGTTTGTTGAATAGTTGCTGCAGGTGTTGACTTGAAAAATTTTTGGGTGTTTCCCAATTCTTGCCTTTTCTTGATAGCAAGCTCCGTAGCAACTAATCCTAGAATATCCTCAAGATCCTCAGTGATTCTGATTACAGTTGGTTCCTTTGTTGGTCTCTGAAGCACTTGGTCTCAAGCACCCGGTGGCAGTGAGAACACTCGCGCTCTTTAGCAATCTCCGAGTAGGGACTTCACTGAAGTTGAGACATTGGGGCTTCTGTTAGTGCTTAAGCACGTGGTGCTTGAGTACTAAATTCTGCATTTCCTGAAAAACACTGAAAACATCAAACTGTACAAACATAGTTAATATTTATCAAAAAATTGATGGGTTGCCTCCACAAGCGCTTGTTTTAATGTCTTAACAACTCGACTATCCTTTTTAGATCAAGGATTTTCAAAATGAATGGTGCTTTCAGATTGCACCATTTGCTCACCATAATACATTTTAACTCTTTGTCCATTTACTTTGAAAGTATTACCCGAGTTTGCATCAAATATGTCAATCGCACCATGAGAATATATCTTGACTAATTTGAATGGTCTGTCCATCTGGATTTCAATTTTCCAGGAATAATTTTAGCCTTGAATTGTACAATAGGACCAATTCTCCTTCTTTAAGATCTCTTTGTTTGATTCTTTTATCATGCCACACCTTGGTTTTATCTTTGTAAATTCTAGCATTCTCATAAGAGAAGTGCACGAATTCTTCTAATTCATTTAGTTCTAAAACCTCTGTTTGCTGCTTGGTCTAGATCAAAATTCAGCTTTTTGATTGCCCAATAGGATTTATTTTCTAGCTCAATTGGCGGGTGACATGCTTTGCCATAAACTATTCTATAGGGGACATACCTAATGGAGTTTTATATGCAGTTCTATATGCCCATAATGCTTCATCTAAATGCAATGACCAATCTTTCCTTGTTGGTCCAACCATTTTTCTAGCATTCTTTTTATTTCCTATTTGATAGTTCAACTTGGCCACTAGTTTGGGGATGATATGCAGAGAAATTTTGTGTTTAATCCCATATTTTGCAAGAAGATTTTCAATAATTTTATTACAAAAATGAGATCCTTCATCATTTATGATTGCCCTAGGGTGCCAAATCTAGTAAATATGTTCTTTTGAAGAAATTTACTCATCGATCTAGCATCAAGACTAGGTAGTGCTCTCGCTTCAACCCATTTAGACACATAATCTACAAAGAACTAAGATGTATTCTTTACCAAAAGAAGTAGGAAAAGGACCCATGAAATCCATGCCCCATACATCAAAAAGTTCAAGTTCAAGAATGTTGGTTCTTGGCATTTCATGTTTTTCGGATATATTACCACTTCTTTGGCATCTATCACATGAGTTTTACTATATAGAATGCATCTTTAAATAAAGAGGGCCAAAAATAACTTTGTTTGTAGTACCTTCTTTCTGCTGTGTCCTCCAAAATGACCTCCATATGGTCTTTGCATGGCGTTGCTCAAAGCATCGCTTTTTGTTCTTGTTCGAGGACACACTTTCTCATGACTTGAGTCCGGACACATCTTGTATAGGTAAGGTTCATCCCAATAGTATTGTTTTACTATATGGAAAAACCTTCTTCTCTGCTGATAATCCATTTGTGCAGGTACAACATTACTTACCAGATAGTTAGCAATGTCAGCATACCATGGTGCAGAATCTCCAGGTGCTTGAGCACTAAGTGTAAAAGCACTATATTCTGTTACAGATATTGCTAACAAATCTTCATCTGGGAATCTCTCCTTGATTTCTTGAGTACCTGTATTATCACCTTCAAGCCTAGATAGGTGATCAGCAACTTGATTTTCTACTCCCTTCTTATCCCTAATCTCAAGATCAAACTCTTGAAGGAGTAGAATCCACCTTATTAGCCTAGGTTTTGCATCTTTCTTTGCAAGCAGATACTTAATGGCAGAGTGGTCAGTATATACAATCACTTTTGTGCCTACTAAGTAAGATCTGAATTTGTCAAAAGCAAACACCACAGCTAATAGCTCTTTCTCAGTCACAGTGTAGTTCACTTGAGCTTCAATTAATGTTTTGCTAGCATAATAAATTGAATGAAACACTTTGTCATACCTTTGCCCTAGGACGGCTCCTACAAAGAAAGTCACTAGCATCACACATTAGTTCAAAAGGTTTGGTCGATCGGGTGTTACAATGACAGTCAAAGATGACCAAAGCCTTCTTGATTTCTGAAATGCTTTTATACAAGATTCATCAAAGTTAAATTGTGTATCTAATTGCAAAAGATTACACAGAGGTTTTGAAATTTTTGAAAAGTCTTTGATGAATCTTCTATAGAAAACTGCATGTCCTAGAAAACTTCTAATCCCCTTGTGATTGTTGGTGGTGGCAGTTTTTCAATGACCTCAATTTTAGCTTTATCAACCTCAAGACCTTTTTTTGAAACCCTATGTCCTAGTACAATGCCTTCTTGTACCATGAAGTGACACTTTTCCCAATTAAGAACAAGATTTGTATCTTCACATCTTTGGAGAATTTGTTCTAAATTTGATAAACATAAAGGAAATGTTTCTCCAAAGACAGAAAAATCATCCATAAAGATTTCCATGGATTGTTCAATAAAATCGAGAAAACAAGGACATCATACATCTTTGAAATGTAGCAGTGCATTACATAATCCAAAGGGCATTCTCCTAAAAGCAAATGTACCATATGGACATGTAAAAGTAGTTTTATTTGGTCCTTAGGGTCAATGGCAATTTGATTATAACTCGAGTAGCCATCTAAGAAACAAGAAACTCCTTTCCCGCTAGTCTATCTAACATCCGATCAATAAAGGGTAATGGAAAGTGATCTTTCTTGGTTGATTTATTAAGTTTTCGTAATCCATACTGCATTCTCCACCCGATTATTGTTCTTGTGGGAATTAGTTCATTTTTTTGGTTGGCTATTCATCGTGACTCCCCCTTTCTTGGGAACACATTATGCAGGCTAACCCATGTACTATCTTCAATTGGGTAAATAATCCCAAAGCATCTAGCCATTTAATTATTTCCTTTTAACAACCTCTTTCATGATTGGATTTAGCCTTCTCTGTGCCTCAATCTTTGTTTTTAGCATTGTCTTCTAGATTTATTCTATGCATACAAATAGAGGGCTAATCCCTTTAATGTCCGCCATTTGCCATCCTATTGCTTTTTATGTTTTTAAGGGTTTCAATTAAATCATGCTCCCGCTCTAATGATAGATCGGATGCAATGATAATCGGAAGTGAATCATTATCCCCTAAGAAAACATACTTTAAGTGTTTTGGCAATTCCTTGATTCTAGTTTGGGAGGTTGTTCAATTGAAGGTAAGTTTTTCTTAAGGTTAGGGTCTTCTAAATTTAAAGATTCAAAAGTTCTAGACCATACCTTAGGTTTAACTTCCTCTGTTGTCGGTATGCTTTGTTCTTGCATTTCAACCTCGGGAAGTGCATAAGCACTTGATGCTAAAGCACTAGTCGGATGGTCATCTTGTTTGTTGAATTGCTTCGCACGGATGATCAAGTGAGATAGCGTAACATTCTTCTTGCTCTCTTTGGATACTTCATTGCTTTCATCACATTGAATTTCACTTCTTGATCATTCACCCTCATGGTTAGTTCTCCTTTTGAACATCAATAAGTGTCTTACGATTCTGCAAGAAATGGTCTTCCAAGGATTCTTCGCACATTTTCATCTGCAACAAAATCAAGAATAACAAAATCTGCAGGAAACACGAATTTGTCAACCTTGACCAGAATATCTTCAACTATCCCTTCTGGATATGCTGTTGATCTATCTGCAAGGGATAATGTTACAGAGGTAGGCTTTGCATTACCAATTCCTAACTTCTCAAAGATAGATTTAGGCATCAAGTTGATGCTTGCACCTAAATCACATAGAGCTCTACCTGTATAGTTGTTGCCTATAGAGAAAGGAATTGTAAAGCTACCAGGATCTTTCAATTTTCTTGGAATTTTATTCTGTAAAATTGAACTAACTTCCTTTGACATTGCAATAGTTTGAAATTCACCTAATCTCTTTCTTCTACAAATGATATCTTTCATAAATTTAGCATAATTAGGCATTTGTTGTAAAGCTTCAATCAAAGGAATATTAATGTGCAAACTGTTTTAAAACATCTAAAACTTTATGAATTGCTTCTCCTCATGCACTTTTTTTAATCTTTGAGGGAATGGAGGAGGTGGGTGTTCGAGAACTAACCTGGGATTTGGTTCTTTTTGAGAAGTGGAAGCTTACGGTGCTTACGTGATTCTCGAGTTTCTTTTTCTTTTTGAGTTTTTTCTCCCTTATCTACACCTTCATTCTCATAGGGCTCTGTGAGATCCTTACCACTTCTCAGTGATATGGCCTTTACTTGTTCTTTTCCTTGCCTTTGAGTTGTGGATGCTTCTGTATTGGATGGTAGAACACCTGCAGGTCTTTGATACATAGCATTTGCTAATTGACCTACTTGAGTTTCTAAGTTTTTTATGGAAGCATCTTGAGTTTGCCTTGCTGTTCTAGTTTCACTTATGAATGATTTAAGCAGGCCTTCTATTGAATTATCATTGGCAGTTTGTTGTTGCCTTTGATAATTTTGATATCCTGGGTTTTGGGCTGGTGCTTGAGCTCCTGGTGCTTGAACACTTGGTGCTTGAACACTTGGTGCTTGAGCACTGTTATTACTTGGTCCCCACTTAAGATTTGGGTGATTTTTCCAGCCAGGATTAAAGGTGTTAGAGTAAGGGTTGTTATTCCTATTATTATTAAATCTATTTTGATCCACATAGTTAACTGACACAGGATTACTTGAGCACTCTTCATAGAGGTGGGCTCCTCCACAGTAAACACAACTAGGTGCTCCTTGAGGTTCTTGTTCTATGGTCGCAATGAAGTTTCACTTTGGTTTAGGTGTAAATTTGAACTAGGTGTAGTGAAAGTTTTAATCATGTTAGCCAATGTGGCAACTTCGAGCGATTAGGGATGAAATTTCACTAAGTTCATGTACTCCGCCTTTCTTTTGGGCACTTGCCCTTTCAAGAGGCCACCTAGAACTATTTGTTGCTACCCTATCAATTAATTCACAAGCTTCATTATAAAGATGATTCAATAAAACACCCACGATGATGCATCAAGCATAATTCAGTTTGGGGCTCTAATCCATTGTAAAATGTTTCCATCGTATAATGGTTGCGGACCATGATGAGGACATTTTCTAAGCAATTCCTTCCATCTTTCCCATGCCTCAAACAATGATTCAAAGATCTCTTTGTTTAAAAGATGTAATGTCATTTCTCATCCTAGCATTTTTGATTGGTGGGAAGTATTTTGACAGAAATTTTTGACTAATTCATTCCATGAATGAATTGAATTAGGCTCTAAAGAATTTAACCATGATTTAGCTTTATCTTTTAATGAATATGGAAATAACTTTAGCCTAAATGCATCCTCACTTACACCAGGTATGATGAAATTGCTACATACTTCTAAAAACTGTTTTAAATGCTCATGGGGGTCATCATGTGAAAATCCCCAAACTGACCAATTGTTTGCAAACATTTGAAACATCATTGGTTTAAATTCAAAATGGGCTGACATCAATATGAGGCCTAGCAATGCTAGTCCGCATATTTTGATGATCAAACACACGGCATAATCCTCATGGGCCTATCTCTATCATTAATCATGCCTATAGGGTTCATGTATATGAATTGCTGTCTATGATTTACTCCTACATCAGGAATTGAATTACCTCTGACAGTGTTATGGTTTGATCCATCACCTTCTTGCTGTGTTTGGTGCATGTGCGGTGGTAGTGCTTGTTTGTGGCATCCCTAGTGGTATTCTTGGTTCACCATATTCTTTGTGTTGTTGGATTTCCTCTCAAGTCTTAATTGTCTCCTGAATCTTCTTTCAATCTCTCGGATCAAAATCAAAATTTGGTGGTGGTCTTCTTGGCATAGGCTAGTGCTTAAGCACTTGTTCTCGCATGAATAACACTACCAAAAAGCGATAAAAAAATAAAAACACTCTTTTACTAACTAAACAAACTAAAAATTATTGGCAATCCAGACATGGCGCCAAAAACTTGGTGAGTGAAATAAGCATGTGCAAGTATACACAATCACAAACAAGTAATAAAGAGTAAGTAAAGATCGTTCCCACGAGGATTGACTAATTTTTAATGTGTTTGTTTAGCATAGGTAAACTAGTGTGTCTACAACTATTGAGAAATTTGTGGTTGGTTTTGGAATATAGAAAAACAGAATTTAAATAATTGTAGAGGATGTAATTTAAGAGAGAGTTGAGATGCTTTTACCATATGAGTTCCTTGTGAGAATGTTGTCTTTGTCTTTGGTGCTTGAGCACACTGGTGCTTGATCACTTAGTGTAGATACATCAGTTAAGGGTGACTGTACAAGCTCAATAAACCCTTGTTTTTTTTATAAAGAAAGGGCAAGTGTGTCATACTCCCCTCGCCTCCTTTCAAGTGGTTCAAGTTGCTAAATACTTTCCTTAGTAAAACCCCACACATGAACAAAGACTATGCTAATTACTTTTGAATTAGCATGGAATTACCAAGCTGACTTTGTGGGAAACAAACTTCTCATCAAAGACTTAAATAAACACTTGCCTTTGCTTCTAGTTCTTGAGATCTAGTTGTAAGTCAATCTCTTGTAAATACAACTCCCCCTTGTTCTAAGTTAACCTTAAAACAAGTTTAATTCAAGTACAAGAACTAGTAAGTGAGGCACCCTTTTGGACAACACAATAGTTCTCACGAGTTCATCATATGACTAGAGCATCCCAACTAAGGAATTTAGCTCATCATCGTCCACATAGAATAATTAAACAAAGTAAGTAAAGAAAGCATTGTAATTAACTTGGAAATGTAAATTGCTTAAAAGTAAATTGCTTGATTGGACAAGTCTTGCAAGAAAGTAAATTGCTTGATTGGACAAGTCTTGCAAGAAATTAAATAACAAGAAAGTAAATAAAGAGTAAGATGAAGAACATGAAATAAGAACTTAATATTAATGAAAAACACTTGATTCTCAATTAGGGACGAAGTGAAGAATAGAGATGTCAATTCCTTCTTACCTTCCTCTTAAGTTTAGAGTAATCAAAGTGAAGTAAAAAGACTTGGAAATAAAATGAAGAACAAGATGAACTTTAACTACTATTGTATCTATATGGTAATCTATCTATTATTCTATATTCTCTATATATTTTTTTACAAGAGATGAAAGAGTCCTATTTATAGATGTAGGAGATTTCCTTGCATGGAGTGGTTTTATCTTCAAGTATTTGACTTCTTTGCTTGCTTGTGAAGTATTCTTTGACCATCATGTGACTTATCCTAGTATTTTGCAGGTGTCAATTTGTTGTCACTTTGAATGGGAGACATTCCTTTGAAGGGGAAACATTCCTTTTGAAGGGGTCCAATTAGTTGATGACATTTGGCTTGGTGTAATGATGATGTTTGTTGTTTTTATCCCATAGATGACTTCTTTGGTAACTTGACAATTGATTCCATGTGATTCCGAGCTAGTAGGAGGCCGCAAGGCTCATTAGAACGAAATCAATTTGAGGTGCTTCCAATGTGGGGTCTTGTGCTACTTGCTTCACCTGTGCATGCTTGTTTGCATGCTTTGGTGCTTAAGCACTCGATGCTTAAGCACTTAATGCAAAATCACAGAACCGCAAAAGTACTCAACAAACATATCAAACATACCAATTTGTATATAAATTGAACTTCTATCTCCTTGATAATGTATTTTATGATTTTCATCTCTTTTTATTGTATTTACAAGTTTATTGCATTGGTTTCAAACATTTATCTAAGTAAAGACTATGAATAACTCTATATAAAATAGAGTTATCACCGCCCACATCTAAAAAGAAATACAATTTGAATGGCATGGTGGCCGCTCTATCCGAGTTCATTCCCAAAGCGGCCCGCAAGTCATCGCCATCGTTTAAACTCCTCAAGAAAGATGTAGACTTTGAATGGACCGACCAATGCGTGCATTGGATGAATTAAGCAAGCTTTGACCAATCCCCAATTATGACTAAGCCGTTCTTGCGGCGAGCCACCAGACTGTGACTTGGCTATAACGGAAGAAGTCCCGAGCTACTGTGTTGGTCGAGAATGCGATCTGAAACAAAATTCGGTTTACTTCATTAGCAAAAGTCTTTGCGCAAGCGGCCCGAGTGAGGTACCGAAAAAATAGAAGTTTGCTCTTGCACTCTCGATCACCGCTCGAAGGTTGAGACCTACTTTGTGGCCCACTGTGTCGTGGTAAGAACCGATCGACCAATCAGCAAGTCCTTCATCGGCGGACACGGCGGGGACGAATGATAAAGTGGGCGGTGGAGCTCGGTGAATTTGGCATTAAATTTGAATCCGGATCGGCCGCAAAAAGCGCAGTGTTGGCGACTTTTTATTGCTGAAATGACTCAATCCCGTAAGACCAAGCCAAAACGACCGGATCTTGCACGAGACGGGTCGTCCAATAGCAAGGAGTGGAGGGAGCTACTAATACTAGAGAATTCGAAGGCCTTCTGCTGTGGAAGTCTCTTTAACTTTGCGTTCCACACTTCGAACAATCAGGCCGAATATGAGGCGTGCATAGCTGGCCTACAGCTCGCCAGAGATTTTGGTGTCGACCGAGTCGAGCTCAGATCAGATTCCTTGCTTGTAGTCTCGCAGATTAAAGAATTATACGATGCCAAGGATGACGTGCTGAAAAGTTATCTGGCCAGAGTAAGAGAGCTGCTCAAGCGATTCGACCGAGTGAAGTTCCGCGACGCGTGCCTCGGACCGAAAATGTTCGAGCAGATATACTATCAAAGCTGGCAAGTACAAAAACTCCGGGAAATCACAGAAGTCTGATTCAGGAGACGTTAAACCGGCCGAGCGTGTCAACCAAGCCAAGCCAGTCGTTGGCCGTTACGCGTGTTAGTGCGATTTGATTGGATTGCCCCTATCCCGAGATACATTGTTGAAGGAAGAACCGAGCGATCCGAAGCAAGCAAAGTTTGGTCGACCGAGAGGCGACCAAGTACTCGGTAATAGAAGGAAAGTTGTACAGAAGAGGATTCTCCTCTCCATTGTTAAGGTGTCTTACATCGGTCGAAGCCGACCATGTGCTAAGGGACATTCATGAAGGTGTTTGTGGAAGTCACCAAGCGCGCTCGTTCCATAGCTAAGAAGGCTCTCGTGGCCGCTATTATTGGCCGACCATGGACGAGGACGCTAAGAAGCCGGGTTCGAAGTGCAAGAAATGTCAAGTACATGCCGATGTCCACATTGCACCTTCCACGAGTTACAAAGTCTTGTCTCACCTTGGCCGTTCGCTGGTGGGGCATGGATCCTCTTGGGCCCATTTCCACTGCTCCGAGGCGGTTCAAGTTCTTGATCGTGGCGGTAGATTATTTCACAAAGTGGGTCGAGGCCGAGCCTCTTTGCAACCATCACCTCGGCAAAAGTGAGCAAATTTTTTTCACGGTGTGTGTTGGCCCGTTTTGGGATCCTCAAAGAACTAATAAGCGACAACGGCACCCAGTTCACGAGACAAAAGGTTCAGAGAAATGTTGGCCGACTTTTAGGTAAAGCAGCGTTTTACTTTGGTCGAGCACCTCGCATAAACGGTCAAGTCAAGCGCCAAGCGAGTTATCTGCGTGGGTTAAAGCGAAGACTCGATGAAGCGAAGGGAACGGGTCGAAGAGCTACGATCCGTCCTTGGGGCCTCTGGGACGACCCTCATTCAACGATCGGGAATCCCCATTCGATCGGTATATGGGACCGATGCTGTCATACCCATAGAAATGGGTGAACTGAATTGGAGAACCTCAAATCCCCCTACAGTGGTTGACAACGACCGAGCTATTCGTGAAGAACTGGACCTAATTGAGGAGCTGCGCACCCAAGCGTCACTAAGAGAGCAATTGATCAAACAGAAGGTCGCAGCAAGATACAATACTCGCGTGCAAAAGAGAGACTTCACGGTCGGTCACTCGCTCGAGACGCCGACGAGGAAACAAGAATGCACGCCAGGGGAAGCTCGCACCAAATTGGGAAGGTCCATACAGGGTCATCAACAAGACTGGAAAGGGGGCTTACGAGCTGGAAACCATGGATGGGGCGACTATCCCCAGAACATGGAATGCAGAGAAGCTTAGAAAATATTACGTTTGAATGTAATGAACGATTTGAATGTAATGAACGACCGACCTATAAATGAAAAGCAGGCAGGCGCTCTTTTTCCCACTGGGTTTTTTACAGAGGCCTGACCTTTAGAAATATGATGTGTTCTTTACTTTCTCGCAAGAATGTATGGCCGGTCGCTCAAGATTGCCCGTGGCAAAGGAGCGATCGAAGATTTATCAAAGTTGATCAGATCGTCGAAGCGATCTACCTCGAGAGCCATCGAAATGGCCCAAGGGTTAGACAACCCGCAAACTTCAGGTCGTCGAAACGATCTGTAGCGTGTGCCACCGAGCCGGCACAAACGACGGTGACCGAATTGACTCAAACGAGCGCCATCGAAAATGGCCCAAGGGTTAAGTAATAACCCATCATAACAGGCCGTCGAAACGACCTGCCTCGAGAGGTCATCGAAATGATCCCAATCGAGTGCCATCGAAGTGGCCCAACCATAGACGAGCGCTTTCGAAATAGCACGAAACGGTCGCCGAGCGGCCTATAAATTCGAAAAAACTTGTACAAATAAATATACAAAATATGCAGACGTAACCACGCGAAATAGACGAAATGAAAAACAAAGTAAATGAAAAGAAATTGTCATTACAAACAAGGGACGCCTGGCCGGCCGAAGCGCCACTATTTGAAAACTGCACGAAGGCAGGAAAATTGTTGTGCCCGAAGGCAAGTTAAACAATTACAAGAATTACGCCGGTCGCAGGCGGGCTTTAGAGGCTTCAGAAAAGAACGGTGGCCGGGCGAACAACATTTCCATGTTCATCTTTTTGCTCAGGCAGCATGATCTTGTTCTCCGCAACGTAATGGGCGGGATTGACCATCTTCTCATCAAAATTGATGCTCAAGTCTGGATTCAATGCCCGCACCTGCCCGAGAGCATTGTAGAATTGCTCGACCGCTGCCTCCCTACCGGCCTGGGCCACCATTTGGATCTTCGCCGCCAGCTCGGCATTCTCGGCCTCCAACCTGGCCTTATCCTTCTCCAAGGCTTCAACGTCGTTCTTGGATCCGCCACTTGTCCACCGAGCTCCTTATTCCTCTTGGCGAGTTTGGCCCGATCCTCCTCGCCCCAACAAGAGCTTCTTTCTTGGCCTGGCAAGCTTGTCGACTTCACCGCGGCTCGGTCAAAGCCTCCTTAGCAAAGACGAGCCCGCAGAAACAGAGATCGTCCGGCCTATTAGTCGGTCGATCTAAGACAAAAGAAATAACAATTTGAAAAAGTAAAGTACCTTTGGCCGCCCCCATTTCGGTCATGATTTTATCTATCCCCAAGCAGAGAGAAGCACAGACCTCCATCGGCTTTTTCCTGAACCACTCGAGCTCGACCTGTCCTAAACGCTCAAGAGAGAGAATAGGAAGGTCGGCCTTGGCGGAATCCATGTTCCGGTCGTCGAAGCCTTATCCGCTTCATGAGCGATCGTCGATCGCGAGGGGCGACCAACACGGTGGCTTCTTCTTTTGGCCCTTGGGAGTGGGGGGCACCTTGGAGGACGATTCAGGGACATCTCCAGGCCGAGGTCCTTCCCACTTCTTGGCCCCTGGGATAGAAGCAGGCTTCAGAACTGACTCGAGCACCTCCCAGTTTTTACCGGCCATTCTTTCTGCAAAAGTAACGAGTTATGAGTTAGAAGAAAAATTGACAAAGAAAAAAATATAGAAGCAAAGTTCAAAAGCAAACCGATCTCGGCCTCCGGATCCCGCCCTCGAGCAAGACAAAGGGGCGGCATGGTATGTCGCCCTTGGGATCTGGGCGCATCATGCTCGCTAGCGACTTGATCATTTCCAGGGATTCCAGTCGGCCTCGCCAAGTCCTCGAGCGGTGTAAATGTAATCCCGTGCCGCTCGCGAAGTGAGCCTCGTTCCACATGATGGGAAGTAAGGGGACCGAGCATTCCGTCCGGTTGAACCTCCGATACGACCTTACCGGCCTCCTCGGTGGGAACGATCCAAAAGTCTCGACTTCTCCAGCCGCTCCCAAGGATTCTGGTATGCTTTGAAGAACCGGTGATGAGTCTTTCGCATCTTAAAGGAGACTCGCTCCCTTTTCTCCTTGTTAGCCTTCTCCCGAGCCACCACTCAAAGAGGGTAAAGAACAGCATGATCGACACCTACGACCCATTTTAGTCAAGAGGACTTGAAAGTTTTCGTAAACGCCCATGCGTTAGGGGGTGGAGTTGTGAAGGCGACTCGATGTGACGCAGACGCCACGTTGAAATTCGAGAAAAGGAGGGTGATATTCATCCTCTCGAACACGAGCCGATACATCGTGAACTTGAAGTTGGGAGAATAAGTTGCAATATCTTCGCCGCCCTTCAAACCTCTCACCTCCGGCCGGTGAATCGTCGAGGCGGCTCGGTCGGGCCCGCAAAGCAACGTGGCCGACGAGTAATAATGCTCCTATGAGAGCGAAGAGTTTCCGATACCCAAGACATGTCGATACATCTCGGGCTACATCCGCTTGAACCTCTCGGCCGACCCTTCGTTCGATCCTCCGATGTTTACCTCTCGACGAGCCATCGGCCGGGTGAACCACCTCTTCCCCGTGGATTTCTTCACTCGGCGCGCCGACCTCCACCATCTCCTCGTCCGCGATCGGGGCAAGACTCTCGCGCTTCATCATCATCAATGATAATCACATCGACATCTTCTTCCCCTCCTCCGCCGAGAAACAATGTCCTCTGGCGGTGGAGTGTTGCACCCGCCGCTCCTCGTAATGGACGGACTGGAACCGTGGTTTTGAGTGGCCGATCCTCGACCGGAAGAATGAGAACTCGAGCTCAGATCGCTCAAGAATCGCTGAAGAGCTAGAATCTTTGTCGCTCAAGACGACTTAGACTCGCCTCGTGGGGATTGGGCCCGCCGCCTCGACATATATGTAGCAAAGGATTGCGGTGGTTTTCCGAATACGCGGTCGGTTTCGTCCGTGGCATGCAAAAACACACCGTGATAAAGGGAACGAGTCGGCCTGACGAGCGGAACACTCATGAGAGGGGCGATTTGGCCATCCTCGACTCGACACCCCCTATCACGAGGCGTGGAAAAGACTACGAAATACTTTCAAAAGAAAAGACTTAAGTTTGGAAAGTAAAAGTAGGATCGATCCATACCTTGAGCAGATGTGATGGATCGGCGCTAGTAGACAACTTGACTATGAATGCAAGTCACGGCGGACAAGTCGGTCGCTGGCAGAGCAATTCTTGGAAGTGTGAGAAATGAACTCAGCTGAAGGGCTATTTATAGTACGGACTCATGGCGCGAATGACATTTTGGGGTTTTCATTGTGGGTGGGGGTCAAAAAAAAAACAAGTCATACCGTATTTGACAAAAAAAATGACTCTACAAGTTGGAGTGTGTGTGTGTGTGTGTGTGTGTGTGGTAGATTGGATTCCTTCCCTAACAAAAACACTGTTGTGTTGTGTAGACAAAACACTTCAACGTGCTTTGAGTGGATTCCACGCCAAAACAAACCACCGACAATATGCGAGTAATCGCCATAGTTAATATTTCTTTTTCAGTTCAATGACTCAATATCCTACGTTTTCTTGTCTCTTTCTAAATTGCTCTGTAAATTAGTTTCTTCTGCTTTCAAAAAGAGAACGCTTTAACAGCGAAGCTCAATCCACACACGAAATCAAACACATTAACATACCAAAATGCCTCTTCAACCGCTCTCTTTCTTTTTCCTCTATTATTATTACGAAACGCCATTCTATACATCACAAAAACCATGTGCATTTATTAGAAACTGATAAAATAAAAAAGACCAATTTTTTATGCAGCAAACAGTGAAAACTCAAGGTGGGGTTTCTTTTGTTGATTTTAGTTTTCAAAAGGGTTGTTGAAATTGATAATCATAGAGGGTGAAGAGAATGGCTCAATGGCAAGGTGATTTGGATGAAGGTATTGATTACATGTTCAAGATTGTCATGATTGGTGATTCCGGTGTTGGAAAATCTCAGCTTTTGAATCGGTTTGTTAAAAATGAATTTCATATGAAATCTAAAGCAACTATTGGTGTTGAGTTTCTGACCAAGACTGTTCTTATGGATCATAAATTAGTCAAAGCTCAGATTTGGGACACTGCTGGTCAAGAAAGGTCAAAAAATTCTCATACCCTCTTTTTTTAAGATGAATTATTTTTCTTTGGATTGGATTTTCTGTCACAAATTCACCCTGTTTGTGTAGTTGTGTTAGCAAGAAATATATTTTTGTATAGGATGATAATTATATTAATAAAGAATATTGCTAAGATCTGATCTAGTAGCCAGCATTGTTTTTAAATATAGGGAGATCAGATTAACCAACTAGAATTGGGTCTAGCAGAAGAGGGACTAGTCTCCCACAATATCGCGAATTCAAGTTTCGAATCTCTGCTAGGAGAGGTGTCCACATTTAGTGTGTCTTCATGGAGAGAAGAGAACATGTGGAAAACTGAAAAAGATGTAGAGGGATCAATGAATGTCTATCTGTCAACGAAGTTTCGAGTTTGAGTTTTGTGGATGAAAAAATAGACAAGGAGCTTTGCCCCTTGTATGGCTCACCTAGTTCCCCCCCACGAATAAGTGTGTATCTATGTTGCACAGACACTTCAGCTTCAGATTGAAGACGTGTTAGGTGTCCATTGCATGCGGTGTACATTCAATCACTTTCATTTTTTCAAATTATTATAGGTGTCTACGTGTAGTGTCGTTTCTGGTGTCTGTTTCTATGCTTCATAGATCTGTATCTAATGTGAATACTAGATTATGGGAAGCTAGACAAAACATTATAATCAGACCAAAATATTGAAGTAGTGAAACATGGTCCTTACTACATGTTTATCATGAAAATATTGGCATTTTTGTGACAATATTGGCATTCTACCACAGGTACCAGGCAATTACAACTGCATATTATAGAGGTGCAGCTGGGGCATTACTAACATATGACATAACTAGGAGCCAATCCTTTGACCATGTCGAAAAATGGCTAGACGAGCTACGTGTACACGCAGATAAAAACATGATTGTCATGCTAGTTGGCAACAAATCCGACTTGAGTTCTAGTCGTGCAGTGCCTACCGACGTAGCGAAAGACTTCGCCAAACAGAAGGGTCTCTTCTTCATTGAGACATCAGCACTTGACTCCAACAATGTAGAACCAGCTTTCCTTGGTCTTCTTTCACAGATATATTTAACAGTCAGTAACAAGCACATAACGGCTGATGGAACTGAATCAAATTGGGATAAAGTAAACCTTCTCGAAGGTACGAAAATTAAGATATCGTCGCAGGAACCTGAATGTCTGAAAGCTAAAAAAAGATTCAGCTGTTGCAGTATTTTTTAAATTTTTTGTAAGGACCATCTTCCTCCTTCCCCTATGCTATTGATTTTATATATACTCTGTCATCTAATATTCTTTATACTATTGATTTTACCTTTCAAGAGATAGTTGGTAGGCATAGTTTTACCTTTGAAGTTACTTGTTATTTTCATTTGTATTGATATTTGATATGAAATGAAATTAGATACCAATGAAGAATCATATGATGAACTTGACTCCATTATTCTAGATTTATCTCAATATATGTGATTTTTAAGTTTCATTTAGGATATCATGTTTTAATTTTGGGGGTTTGCTGGCTATGAAGCACTGACACAGTCACAGGCACCGAACACACACTTAGACATCGGTTTTAGTTTGAAAAATACAAATAATTGAAGTGTCAGTGTCGTTGTCACTGTCCGACACGACACATGTCGGACACCGGACACACCTTCAACTTGAAGTGTTGGTGCTACATAGTTTGCTGGTTCGTGGAGGTCAACTTGACTGCCATAGATATGTAATTTATCTACCGATGTTCCGGTTCATGGTTTCACTAGCAAATCTTCAATCCCAACAAAGCAGATGAAACTAGAGAAAAATAATGGATTTGTTTAGCAAGATATTTCTTAGTTTTATTAATAGAAATGAATGGAAATGATAACAGAAAACAAAGGAAATGAAGTAAAAACTAGCCCTAAACTTGTAGAAAGAGATAAAATCAACATAATGTCTATTATTGATCCCCACCCTCTCTAACAAAACTTAATTAAGTAATATGCTCCCTTGCAAGTGAAAGTGCTGGTTTGATCATCATAAGCATAGCTATAAGCTTGAGGACAAGAAGCTTTAAACACCTTTGAATAACTACTTGGCTTGCACTTCTTTGGACTATTGAACTCACCAGTACAACAATATTCTGGCTTATTGAAAGCCATACAAGCACTCTTACAACCAACAACGCGGCCGTTGTTTCTCACCTCTAATCCGGCCGGACAGTTTCGGTTCAGCTCCGAACGGCATGTAACTGACTTACACAGTCCGGATCCTCGAGACGGGATGATTGAAATCGGCATGTTGTAACCGTCAACAAGACTAACGTCATAGAAATCTCCAGCTGGACTGTCTAGTGTAAACTCTGCTAGTGAAGCTGGTGGGGCACCGCCAGCTCCAGCACATAGTAGCCTACCTCCACAGTCTCCTGTTACGCATGTTCCGCGTCCAAGCGATCAAATTTGCATCCACGCCGCCCTGAGCGACCGGACCATCCTCTTGGTGCAATGATGTTAATGGTATGGTTAGGTTTTAACTTAACTCCACCTCCAATGAGTGGTGGTCTTCCTGCTCCTGATAGAATCCCAGGAAATATTGTGTTCCTACATTTATTTTGCAAAGTGAAAACTGTTGCATCCACTCCTACAAATAAAAGGGTATCCCATATAAGGTACATTGTCATAAAATTGTAATAAATGCAAAAGCAATTTTAAAAGAATCAGAAATCAATGTCCTAAGTAGATAACTCGATTGATAAGCTATGGAACGTCGAAAGAGTTTTACAGAGAAGGTACAAGATTTGAAGCCTGCAAACTATCATAACCACTAACTTACTAATATTTGCCTATCAAAATAAAGGGATCTCAAACTCCTATGGTCACACATAACCGCAGAGGTCTTAAATTTAGACAAAATAGATTTTTTTAGCAATGTTAAAACATTAGCACACAAAAAAAGTTGAGAGAGTGTATATTTTACACCAAATTTAGGAAATGTAGTCTTCCATGACTGCAGTGAATCTCAATCCAAAAGAAAGCATCACATAGCAATTTAGGTGTGTATTGGATAAAAGAGAATATGTAATCATCAATACCTAATGAGAGGAGCATGAGAATAAGGGATAGCTGCTTCAATGCCATAATTAAGAGATACACTTTTGTGGTTTATGATTTGTTAAATTGAAATTTTTGTCCAACACTTGCATGAATTTGGTGATACTTATAAGCAAGGGAAACTAGGAGGTTCAACAAACGATCTTAAGAAAAGGACAACTATTAAGTTTTCTTGATATAATGACAAATGTAACCCTTTATGATTTTGAAAGAATCAACAGATTGCTAGTATTTTCTTATATATTGTTTAGATGTTAAAATGCCCGGAGTTTTCTTAACTAAGGAGACTAAGTCCTCTAGCTCAAAACTAAGAAAAAGTATGCTACAGTTCACCTAACTTATGAGCCAGTTAACACATGCATACCATAATTTTTGGCCTTTTGACACTTCACATTTTTTTTTTTGGCTAAAGTCATGGTTGGGAGCCTCTCTAGTTTTCATGTACTGAAATTTTAGTTCAATTTATCTTATCTGGCATATGATCATATCAGGCAAAAGATGGTTGCGTATGGAATTAGACTCCCTAGCCTTCCAACTTCAAAGGCATTTTTTTAGCCAAAAGTAATTACCAAAACTTATTCAATATTAAATCAACACTAATATAGGTCATGACTTGAATATCTAAAAAAACAAAAAAATTAGGTCATGGGTTGGGCACCCCTTGTACTCCCTTCAATATTACTTGTTGATTATCTAAAAAAAAAAATAGGTCATGACTTGAAGCTCTCTATGAATAGTTCCATCGAATTTTTGTGATGGTACACAATTTTCGCTAATTTATTATTATGAGTATTATATATATTTTTTCATTGTAAGTTTGATATCAATTTAGTGACACAAGAGACACATTTATTTCAAAAATTCAAATAGCGTCATTCATGTCACACTTTCTAAAGTTATCTTTATTTAATCACTAGCAAAAAGACAGACATATATCTGTAAGGTCTTATTCAACTGACAAATGTCGAAATTATTAGACTGGATATCATGTCTCGAGTTCGAACCCGAAATCTTACAGTTGTGTGTGTGAGTTTCTAGTGATAGTGACAACTCCATTTTCGTACCAAAAAAAGAACTTTTTCAATTTTTTATTATGTTTGTTTATTAAATTTATTTGGAACAATTAATATTTTTCGGATGGGAAAATTTAAAGGTATTTTTTTGGTCAAGAATGATTGATTTCAATAACCGGGCTGAGCCCAAACCAAACACTCCTCAATGACGCAACACTAGGGTGAGGAATGGGCAAACATTCCCAATCCATCACACTAACATCAGGGACTTACATGACTTGGTCCAATAAAACTCGGCTCATACTTCTTCCAACCCCCTAGCTACTCAGTAGACACACCAAACACGTGTGAAAAGACCAAAATGCCATTAACGAATCTTATGATCCTACGATGGTTTGGCGCACGGTCGTCCAAACCGGTTCAGAGGAGGTGCCACCAAACCAGTTCGGTAGTGGAAGGACCGAACCTCACTGTTGAAGGAAAAACAACAATGGTGAAAGAACTCAGAAGAACAAATTAAAGCAGCGGCAGCCATGGCAAATTTGGTCATTGGTGAACCCGTTAATTTTTCCATTTGCTCTCAATTTCTTATTTTCCCATTTCTAATCTTTACACAAAGTAGATTTAAACCATTTTGTTTCATCTGATTCAGAGAAGTTACAGCAAGGTGCAGATCCAGGATTTTAAAATAGGGTGTTCACTTTCTTTCAATGATTTAACAATTGTATGATTTTACAAAAAAAAGGGTGTGCGTTGTTGCGTGAGGAAAAAGAGGAACGAAAAAAAATACCTAAGGTATGTTTGGATAGTTAACATGGAGCGGAATGGAATGGAGCGGAATGGAATGGAGCAGAACGAAACAGAATGTAATAAAAGTCTCATTCCATTGTCTAGTAATTTTGCGACGGAGCGGAACAAAATTTTCACTCCATTATTTGGACAACGAATGGAACGGAATGAGTTATTACTCTTTTATTCTCTTTTTACCCTTATTTTAAAAAATTGTTAAAGAGTCTCATGTGATATGGCCTGAAAAAGAGTTTATAAGTGGAAGGCAATCCTCACCTTACAAGCCGGTTTTGTCGGGTTGAGTTAGGCCTTAACCACATTCTAATATGGTATCAGAGCCTATCCAAGATCCGTTGTGCCACCCTTTGTCGGGTCACCCGCTCCAGATGTCTATTTCTGGGCAAACCCACGCATCAGATGTCTGTTCCTGGGCGTGAGAGGGGTGTGTTAAAGAGTCCATGTGATATGGCCTAAAAAAGAGTTTATAAGTGGAAGACAATCATCACCTTACAAGCCGGTTTTGTGGGGTTGAGTTAGGCCTTAACCACATTCTAAGAAAAATTAATGACAATCTAACTATTTTTTTTAATCTAACTATTATTATTCAATAATAAATATATTTTACTTTAATGATATGTTGATTTTATTATTTGATAAAAAAAATACTCATCAAAATTTACTCATAGATAATATCAGTAAATTAAATTTTTTTTATAAATCCAGTTAATTATACAAGAATTTATAAAATGTATAAGACTGTCACTAAAATCAGAGGATGATAATTTTTGCAATTGATTTAAGAAGTATTAAATTAATATCATATACTAAGAAAATAGAATAATTGGTTCTTAAAGGATATTAGTAATTAGTGACAATTATATGCTTCAAAAAGATAATAGTTAGTGACAATTATATATTCATCTCCACCGACTCTGTAACCAAAAAAACGTGACTTATATATTTTTTAGTGGAATTATAAACATTAAGGCCAAGGGAATCCTTTCCCGGGGAAGAAGTACAGAAGCAGAAAAATGAAGGAAAAAAAATTCAATTAATGTGTTCCCTTGTTTATCACTTTATATGGTGGTATTTTGCTAGCCACACAAAAATGATGGAAAAATTATTGTACATGTTAAGTAGTTTAAGCGTGTTGATTTACATGTATTCTTCAGCATGGTTCAGTGAAAGTATTGCCGAACTCGTTTGGAGCCACCTCCTCCGAACCAGTTCGGTCGACCATGCTCTGAACTAGTTAAAATGCAGCGTGAGGGAGTATTCACACGTGAGGGTATGTTGGGAATATTTAAAGATTAGGAGTTGATAACTCTATTTTATATAGAGTTATTCATATGTTTAAACTTAGTAAATTATTCTCTTTCAAGTAAAGGAAATGAGTTTATATAGTATTTTGTGTGATATATGATAACTTGAGTGTTTAACATGGTTAAAGTTGTTAACTAGGCTATTTTGGATATATTGTGGTGTGTTTGATGAGTTTGTTCAGTGCAGCCTACAGATGCACCAACATTACAATGCACTTGCACTGCATCTGCATTACACCAGCTTGCTTGAAGTGACAATGGAAGCACCTCAAATTTCACCAAAGCTTTATCACCCCTATGACATCATGCTTAGTCATGGATCACATGGAGGAACATGCCCACTTGCTAAAGGAGGCACCTACCATAGCCCACCATAGAAGACTAGCTTTGAAGAGTCATTTACTTATGGACATGTGGCCATTCATTATTGGATCTCCCTATACACTTGAGTGTATGCTTCAACTTGTGAGACAACTTCTGAAAAGTAACCATGGTTACACCTCTAGTTTACTTCAACTACAAGGAAGGATACCCTCTCATGAAGAAAGCTCAAAGCCTATATAAAGACCTTCACTCTTCACTTGGAAAATCATCTCTCAAGAGATCAATATCTCTCAAGATCAAAATCACTTCTCATATCTTGTATTTCAATTTCATAGATTAGTTTAGGTTAGTTAGTTTTATTTTCTCTTGTAAGGAGGTTGTAAGGAGGCAAGGAAGGAATTGACGACTTCTTCCTTTATTTCAACAACAACCACGTGGAGTAGTGCACCCGCATCACTTGGCAAGTTCATGCAAAGGAAACTACAACCGTGTAACTTCTATCTTATTGTTTCCTTTTGTTATTTCAATTATATGAATATGACTTGTTCTGTTTATATAAGCCTTGTGATGTCTAGCATGAACTAAACTCTTTTGGTTGAGATGTTCTAACCTTATAATGATCTTTTAAGTAAGTTATTATGTTCATATGTGATGTTTGCATTTTAGTTCTTGTATGATAACTCTTTCATATTCATCTTTAGAATTGGCCAACTCAAAGTGAATGTAAATCATAAATACAGACATGGTTTATGATTAGAACTCAAGAACTAATAGGGATAAATTTCTAATAAAGGAAACTTTGTTAATTACATGCTAAAACCTAGACATAGGATACCATAGTCCTTAGGATGATGCAAATACACGAGTGAACTTATTTAGCAACTTGGATCATTGTTAGGATGCAAGAGAGGAATTGGCAACTCTTTTCTTTACTGCAAAACGCAAAGATCATAAGAGCTTGTAATGAAACTCTAAAGAAAGTGACTGAAAAGCACATACTGATGCAGCTGCATCAGTGCACCTGCATCACATAAAAACACAACTCTTGAAAGTGACTTATTTGGTGAAGACATCTCAACTATCATTCTCTACTGATTTCTTACATCTTTTTATTGCTTATTTACATTCTATTTGTTTATCAACATCACCTATTTGTGAGTAGGATAGCGGTTACCTTTCACTAGTGAACTAATTATTTAAACTTGTAAATTAATCCAATCCTCGTGGGAACGTTCTCTACTTTCACTTTATTACTTGATACGATTGTGTATACTTGCACATTTTTGTGTATATCAAGCGCACCAGGGGTGTATACCGAGTAGCTAGGAGGTTAGAAGAAGTATGGGGCTAAAACTAACTAAAGCTACCAACTCAAGCCACAAACCGGCCCAACAAAATGAGTAGGTAGCCTAAATAAAGAGAGACAATTAATGGTTCTCCTACACAACATAAACGGATGCAAATTAGAGATAAAACCAGAAAATACGCCGAAACGAACCCAAGCACCCACATAGCACACACTTCTCGTGTTTTTCAACCAGCAACACACACTAGTGACACGACACCCCTTCGATCTTCCATATTCCCAAAATACTCATCCCACACTACCCAAACCCCTTAACTCCCAAAATACCCTCCCTCTAAAACCTATCACCCTCCCCATTCCTCCACACACCCCATTCTTTCCAAAACTCATTCCTCCCAAATTTTCCCTATTCCTCCATATTAATCCCTCTCTCCCTCTCTTCCTCTCCTCCCTTCAGTTCCTAATTTCGTTCATTCCCTTCAATCGGTCCAAGAAAGGTATGAATTTTGTCTCCTCCACTTCGTTAATTCATTTTTTTCAGAACTTGATGTGGTTCGATTGATAAGTATCGAACTTGTTCGATGGTTAAGTATCGAACTTGACAAATTTTCTGTTTCACAGCTATGGAATTCGTAATTGTCAACGAAATTCCGAGAGGATCCAAATTCCACACCATATCTATCAGGTGTTGGAACTGTCTATTATTTGCCACTTAATAGAATCTTGCCCCCGGTAGAGGAAGATGACGCTAGTTCTGCTTCTACTGATTTTGATTACCGGAAATTCCTTGCCGGTTATGTATCCGGTGATGATGGGAGCGATGATGATGGGAGTGTTGTGACTAGTGTTTAATTTAGACTGTTATATTTTTGTTTCAATAAATTTGCAAACTGGTGTATGTATATTTATTACTTATTTACTGCTTAGTAATCTATATTACGATGATATTTAAATCAGACAAAAAGTTTTTTATTAGAAAGTGTAACCGTACGTCAAATACGAAAGACATCAAAGCGGTAAAAAACCAACATAAGCAAACAACTAAGAAACTAGCGTTTATTTGAGTAGTCCCTGTTCCAGAAGATAAATGACATCTTTCGGAGTGCGAATTGTGTCCATGTACAGCTCCAAGATACTACGTCCCATTGGAAAGTTAGCATAAGCTTCCATCATTGCGCGAATGATAACTCTATTTTATATAGAGTATTTCATATGTTTAAACTTAGTATTTGCTCTCTTTCAAGTAATAATAAAGAGTTTATATAGTATTTTATGTGATATATGATAACTTGAGTGATTTGAATGGTTATAGTTATTATTAGGCCATTTTGGATATATTGTGGTATGTTTGATGTTTTTGTTGGTCATAGTCTCAATGCTAATCGCATCAATGCTCTGCAGACCGATCTCGCATCAATTCTGCGCTACTTGATGAATAAGCGATCTGTTTCATATGCATCCACTTGCATGATGACCTCCCCGCTTGGTTCTCTCGATGCCATCCAACCTTGTATAGTAGGCGCCTACCATTCACACATAGCTATAGGCATAGCTTTGAAGAGTCACCAACATAGGGACACATGTTCTATCATCATGGAACCGCCCCTATACACTTGTCAAAGATCTTATCCATGCAAACAAGCTACTGGAAAGTAACTACAGCTATGATCCACTCAAGATTACTTCAACATGAAGGAAGGAAGCACCTCACTTGAAGGCTATAAAAGGACCTCACATCTTCATTTGGAAATATATCACAATCCATAAGTTAGATCAAAATTTCAATATACATAGTTAGTTTTTATATTTTTAGAGGAAGAGGAAGGAATTCATAAATCCTCCTTAACTCATTTTCATAGTGTTTGTATAGTGCTAAGGAGTAATGCTAGTGCATTGCTAGAAGATTTCATACAAAGGTTTTCAACATTTGTAACTTTACTCTTGTTGTTTCTCTTTTGTGATTTCTATATATATAAACATGGTCTATTCAGGTTTATATATATCTTGCAATGTCTCTTGTTAGCTAAACCTTTCTTAGTTGGAATGTTCTAATCATTTAATGAGCTTTTAAGTAAGTATGTTGCATGTATGTATGTTTGTACTTTAGTTCTTGCTTGATAATCTTTTCAAAACTTATTTTGAACTTGATCACTTAGAATAAGTAGATTTGTAAATGACCAGTAAATGGCTTACAATTAAGAACTCAAGAACTAATATGGGTGAGTGTTTTACATAAAGAAAACTTTGTGAAAACCATGCTAAGTCCTAGACATAGGATAGTATAGTCCATAGGATAATTGTGGGTACTTAAAATACAGGAGTGAATTCACTTAAGCAAATTGGATAATTGTTAGGAGGCAAGATTGGCACTAACACCCTTTCTTTCTTGCATAGAACAAGGATCATAAGAGCTGGTAATGATACTCTCAAGAAAGTGGTGAAAGGCACATAGCTAATGCAACAAAGATTCAAAGCTGTTTGCATCACATCTTGCATCATACACTTATAAGTAAATTACTTGATGAAGACATTCCAACTAGCTTTTCTCTTTTACACTATCAACATTTTTTACTTGTTTTCTTTCTAACTTAGTTGTGATCATCAAACAAAATCCAAAATTATTTTGTTACTTAGTGACTTTACACTTTATTACTTTATATTATTTTAAAAGTGAGTTTTTCAATCTGTGGGTTCGATCTTTTTTACTACTTGTTTTTGGACGGTGTATACTTGCACACAAGTGTATGTGTTGTCACAAAGACCAAGTTTTTGGCGCCGTTGTCGGGATTGAAGTAAATTCTTTTTAAAATTTCGATATATAGTAATTTAGTGTTGTATATAAATTACGGTTTTTAAAGTTTTCACAACAAAAGTACATGGTACTTAGTATATGTGAGAACTGAAAGCGAGAACTCGAATATAGTTTAGATCCGAAATAGAAAGAAAATTCGGGAGATTGCTAAGACTCGAAAGCAGAATCAACAAGCTTGCAACATGTCATTGGTGAAGAACAAAGCTCAAGGCCACACTCGGTGAGAGGAGGCCCCCGGTTCTGACAAGATGCTATCAAGAAGAAGTTCATAGAGAAAATCTCATCCACATGGATCACATAGGTATGATTAATGATAGAGATAGACCTATGAGGATTATGCTCGATTTGATCATCAAAATATGCAAACTAGTATAAATAGACCTCATATTGATGCCATGCATTTTGAATTTAAGCCTATGATGTTTCAAATGCTTCAAACTATTAGTCAATTTGGAGGATCTCCTCATGAAGATCCTCATTTGCATTTAAGGCAATTTCTAGAAGTATGTAGTAATTTTATTTTACCCGGTGTTAGTGAAAATGCATTTAGATTAAGGTTATTTCCATATTCTTTGAGAGATAGAGCTAAGGCTTGGCTAAATTCTTTAGAGCCTAACTCTGTTCATTCATGGAATGAAATGGTGAAAAAATTTTAGGAAAATATTTCCCACCTATCAAAAATGTCGGAGTTAAGAAATGATATTACATCTTTTAGACAAAAAGAGTTTGAGTCTTTATTTGAAGCATGGGAAAGATGGAAGGAACTTTTGAGAAAATGTCCTCATCATGGTTTACTGTTACTATTCAAATGGAAACATTTTATAATGGTTTAGAACCTCAAACCGAATAATGCTTGATGCATCATCCGGTGGAGTGTTATTAAATCATCATACAATGAAGCATGTGAATTAATTGATAGAATAGCGACTAATAGCTCTAGTTGGCCTCGAGAGAGGTAAGTGCCCAAAAGAAACCATCAAGGGTACATGAAATTAATGATATATCTACCCTATCTGCTCAAGTAGCCACTCTAGCTAATTTAATGAAAAACTTCACTTCTGGCAATGCTACTGCATCTAATGCAGTTTGCATCACCGAAAGCTTTCTTATTGCTAAAACAGAGAACAAGTACCTCCGTGCACACCTAGTTGTGTGTACTATGGAGGAGGTCACTTGTATGAGGAGTGTTCTAGCAACCCTATCTCTGTAAATTATGTAGGTTATAATAGGAATAACAACCCTTATTCCAACACTTATAATCTCGGTTGGAAAGATCATCCAAATTTTAGATGGAGCAACAATAGTGCACTGCACCTAGAACCGCTCCAACTACACCAACCAACCCACCAGATTCCCACTCAAAATAACCAAAGAAACTCTCAACCTACCACCGATAATTCTCTAGAAACCATGCTCAAAGCATTCATAGGTGAATCTAGAAGCGCTAGACAAACCCAAGATGCTTCCATTAAGAACTTAGAGAATCAAGTTGGTCAATTAGCCACACTACGTATCAAAGGCCACAAGGTGCCTTACCTTCAAATCTGAAGCTACTCCTTCCCAAACCAAAGGAAAGGAGCAGGTTAAGGCTATTTCATTAAGAAGTGGTAAGGATTTGGTAGAGTTAACTGAGAAGGAAAGTGTAGAAAAGGGAGAAAAAGCCAAAAATCAAAAAGAAACCAATGCGAGAAGCATCTAGTGCTCTGCATCACAAGAAGTTCAAAGTCCATCGCCTAAGTTAGTACTGAATACCCTCCTCCTCCTTATCCTCAAAGACTGAAAAAAGCACATGAGGAGAAGCAGTTTGGTAAATTCTTAGAGGTACTAAAATATTACACATCAATGTTCCCTTAGTAGAAGCCCTCCAACAAATGCCAAATTATGCAAAATTTATGAAGGATGTGCTTACTAAGAGAAGAAGATTAGTGAGTTTGAAAGCTTGATTGCCATGATGAGAAGATTGTAGTTTGCTTATGCAAAACAAGATTCCTAGGAAATTGAAGGATCCGGTAGTTTTACAATTCCATTTTCTATAGGAAAATCCTATCTGGTAAAGCTTTATGTGATTTAGGTGCAAGCATTAACTTGATGCCTAAATCTATTTTTGACTTGATTAGAAATAGGAAATGCAAAACCAACCACCGTGACACTTCAATTAGCGAGATAGATCAATAGCCTATCCTCGAAGGTATCATAGAAGACATCCTAGTCAAGGTAGATAAATTTGTATTCCTGTAGATTTTGTTATCCTTGACTTTGATGCGAATAAGGAAGTGCCTATTATCCTAGGTAGACCATTTTTAGCAACTGGTAAAACCATAATTGATGTGCAGAAAGGTGAACTCACTATGAGAGTGAATGATCAAGAGATAAAATTCAATGTAATGAATGCTATGAAGTATCCTGCAGAGGATACAGAAGAGTGTTCATCCTTATTCTCTCTAGATCAATTGGTAGAAAAACAATTTTACAAGCAAAAGATGATCACTTAGCCAATGCGGATGCATTAGATGCAGCTGCATTGCTAGATGATGAAATACTAGAAAAAGAGAATCTACCAATAGAAAACTCTTGTAAGGAAGTATGGGCTAGGACTTATGAACCACTCAATCTTGAGGATCCAATTCTCAAGAAGAACTTACCCTCAATAGAACAACCTCCTAAGTTAGAATTGAAGATACTGCCTGAACACCTTAAGTATGCATTCTTAGGAACAAATGAGACTTTACACATTATCATTGCTTTCGATTTAACATCAAACAGAGAGTGATCTCATTAGTACTCTAAAGAAGAATACCAAAGCTATAGGTTGGCAAATGGCAGATATCAAAGGAATTAGTCCTTCTATATGCATGCATAGAGTCATTTTGGAAGAAAATTCCAAAAACAGCATAGAGAGTCAAAGAAGACTAAATCCTATTATGAAAGAGGTTGTGAAAAAGGAAATCATTAAGTGGCTAGATTTGGAATCATATACCCCATATCGCACGGTGCTTGGGTAAGTCCCGTCCAATGTGTACCTAAGAAAGGGGTGTGACAAAGAATAGCCAATGAAAAGAATGAGTTGATACCAACTAGAATCAAGCACATAGGTGGAGAATCAGTATGGATTACAGAAAACTCAACAAAGCTACCAAAAAGGATCACTTTCCTTTACCATTCATAGACCAAATGTTAGATAGATTAGCAGGGAAAGAACTTTATTGTTTCCTAGATGGCTATTCAGGCTATAATCAAATAGCCATTGAGCCTAAGGATCATCACAAAACCACCTTTACATGCCCTTATGGAACCTTTGCTTTTAGAAGGATGCCATTTGGCTTATGTAATGCACCTGCTACATTCCAAAGATGCATGATGTCTATATTCTCAGATTTCATTGAACAATCAATGGAAGTATTCATGGATGATTTCTCTATCTTTGGAGAAACATTTCAAGTTTGTTTAGCAAATTTGGAACAAATTCTCAAGAGATGTGAGGAAACAAATTTAGTCTTAAACTGAGAAAAGTGCCATTTCATGGTACAAGAAGGCATAGTGCTAGGACATAGAATTTCAAAGAAAGGTCTAGAGGTAGACAAAGCTAAAGTTGATGTCATTGAGAATCTACCACCACCAAATACGAGCTTAAAGGTATCAGGAGCTTCTTAGGCCATGCTGGTTTTTATAGAAGGTTTATCAAAGATTTTTCAAAATTCTCAAAACCATTATGTATGCTTCTGCAACATGATGTAGAATTCAACTTTGATGAATCTTGTATAGAAGCTTTTGACAAGCTTAGAAAGGCATTGGTGACAAAGACCACTTATAGTAACTCCAGTTGGAGTAAGCCATTTGAATTAATGTGTGATGCTAGTGACTTTGCAAAGAGGAGCGATCTAGGGCAAAGGTATGATAAGGTCTTTCATTCCATATATTATGCTATCAAGACATTAATTGAAGCTCAAGTGAACTACGATCCACGTAAAAGGAATTATTAGTTGTGGTGTTTGCCTTTGAAAAATTTAGATCTTACTTAGTTGGCACTAAAATTATTGTCTATACTGATCACTCTGCCATTAAGTATCTAATTTCAAAGAAGGATGCAAAACCAAGGTTGATAAGGTGGATTTTACTCCTACAAGAATTTGATTTAGAAATTAGAGACAAGAAGGGAGTAGAAAACCAAGTAGCAGACCATTTATCAAGGATTGAAGGAGAATCACTTGGTACACAAGGAGAAGAAATCAAGGAAAGCTTTCGGATGAGAAACTATTGGCAATCACAATCAATGCAAAACATGAAACTGCATTTGCTATAAGCAATGCAGGAGCATCAAATGCACTTGTACCATGGTTTGCTGATATTGTAAATTTCCTTGCAAGCAAAGTAGTACCAGTGAGTATGACATATCAACAAAGGAAAAAATTCTTCCACATGGTTAAACAATACTATTAGGATGATCCATTCCTTTACAAGATGTGCCCCGATCAATTAATGAGGAAATGCATACGAAGAGGAGCAACAAGCGGTGCTTTCAGCATTGCCATTCTCGCACCTTATGGAGGACACTTTGGAAGCACTAGAACAATGACTAAGGTATTACTGATGCAGTTATTTTTGGCCTACTTTATTTAAAGATTCATATTTTTGGTCAAATATTGTGATAAATGTCAAATAGCAGGAAATATTTCTGATAAGCATGAAATGCCTAGAACAAATATTTTAGAAATAGAATTATTTGATGTTTGGGGCATGGATTTCATGGGACTTTTTCCACCCTCTTTTGGCAATTTATATATCTTAGTATTTGTTGATTATGTGTCCAAATGGGTAGAGGCAGAGTAGCATTACCTAATAATGATGCTAAATCGGTGAGTAAGTTTCTTCAAAGAAATATATTCACTAGATTTGGAACTCCTAGAGCTATCATTAATGATGAAGGTTCACACTTTTGCAATAAGATCATAGAAAACCTTCTAGCTAAGTATGGAGTTAAGCATAAGATAGCTACAAAGATACCATCCTCAAACTAGTGGACAAGCTGCATTATCCAATAGGAAATTAAGAGAATGCTAGAAAAATGGTTAGTCCAAATAGGAAAGATTGGTCTTTACATTTGGATGATGCTTTATGGGCATATAGAACAGCATTCAAAACACCCTTAGGAATGTCCCCTTACAAATTAGTCTATGGAAAAGCATGCCATTTACCTGTAGAATTGGAAAACAAATCTTATTGGGCTATCAAGAAGCTCAATTTCAATTTGAACAAGGCAGGTAAAAAGAGAATGATAGAGCTTGATGTAACACCCAAGTATTTCTTAACAATAGAAATACTAAAAATGCACCATTAACATACATCAGAGTAATTATGCCCCTGTCTGAGATACTGAATAATACAAAACTCTTGAATCCTAATCAAAGAGTTTTTCCACAACTTAAAGTACTTGAGAATACAATAACATAAGTACTTAAGTGTCACTTAAGAGTTACAACAAAATGCTCAATATCCAACGGCACAGGTACAATAGATTAGTTTTACAACTTAACAAGCAAGTCATAAACTAAGTTCCAGAAAATACAGAGGCAAACTAAATAACATAGTCTAAGCTACTATGTCTACAATCTCCAAGCCACAACATCTAATCATGCCTGTTTGCTTTACGTTTCCCCTGCATATCTAAAAACAACAACATTTGTAGGGTGAGATAACATATCTCAGTGAGTCTTACCGCGACCCCTTACCTATCACTCGGTCCATTTATGAAACATTAATTAGTAATTCAACAAGAATTACGTATACAGACAATCACTTGTGACACGTCACCAACAACCTAAAGAAGCTCGAGTGACAACATCACAATATACACATTTAAAAGTTTTAGCACATCACCAACTCCGCAAGCTCGAGTGAACCCCCATAGCTAATAGGAGCGCAAATCCTAAGAGCAGCATAAATATATGAAATGGGGCCTAGGTCAAGGGCTCATGACTTCCCTCACCTAGCATGCTAACAAAAACAGGGTCGTCACCCCGACTCGATATAATTTATATATCACACCCGCATTGGGCTCCTATACTCGATATACTTTATATATCGAAACATAATTCAATCTATGATATGTTATAATACCATACTAGAACAATCAAGAACCTATATCACGGTCCAAGCATCACTTTATAGTCCAAAGTTTGATTCCCACACGTACTCTAGGTTTTACGGGTTTTGTTTTTCGAAATATTCATAACATTAACCGCTTAATTCAAAACCACTTTGGATATGTATCAAAAAGTTCTAACCAAAATTCGGCAGAGCTTCCTCTGAAATATGGACATCCCAAAATAATACATTTACTGTATAACCAGATCCGGACATCAATTTTGTTCAAAAATCATTAATTCCGCGCATATACAAAATTTACGGTTTTCCAAACGATTTGTAAATTCAACTAACATGCACTCCACAACCGAAAACCATATTCAAACATAACAATTAAACAATCAAATCTTTATGGTTTCGTTCTAAGTTTCAAACAAACATAATTTCTCAAAATAGCGTTTTTGACTCGAAAATTCACGAAACTCCAAATTTCGAAAACCGTTCAAACATAACACATAAACTACATTTTAAAATTCCCTAAACGTGAGTAAAACTCACCTATCGTGATGAAAATCACGAAATACCGAAACGGAGCGAAACTCAACCGTTCCAAACACACGAACTCAACCCAAACTTAGATCCAAGCTCCTCCAAACCGAAATCAACATGACTCTAAACCGAAGCCCACGACTCTCTAAACCGAACCCACGACTCTCTAAACCTCCATTTTCTTCCACTAGAGCTCCAAAACTTCAACAATGGTAAAACGAAAACGAGTAGAAATTAGGGGATAAAAATTACACCATTAGAAAGAGGAGGAAAAATGGAAGAGAACGGTACCAAAAGCCCCTTACCAAGTGAAGAATTGAGAGAGATCTATCCAATTCTTTCTCCCTTCTCCACGCCTCTTCTCTTCTTTCTCTCGGGTCTCTCTCTGTTTCCTCTCTCTCTCTCGTTCCTTTTTTTCTTTTTTCCTTTCCCTGATTCTCTTTTCTTTCTTATTTTATTCCTTTCTTCTCATTTCTTATTTTATTCCTTTTCTTCTCCTTTCTCTCTCTCTGTTCCTTACCTTTCTTTCTTTTCTTTATTTATTTGACTTTTCTTTGACCAAAATAAAATGGGTGGGTCAAGGGTTAATTAGGGGAAAGACCTAAATGCCCTTGGCTCACAAATCTCACCAATCCTATTTTTACCCCAAAACTCTCACATCCAATTAACACCATTTAATCAGTAAAGCTATTTAATCCTATAATTTAACGAGGACTCATTAATTCCGAGACAATCTCATTTTAAAAATGTGTCTCATTATTTTTCACATAACAATCCACTCGTTAATTTCTTAATTTGAAATTAACGAAATTAGGGATGTTACACTTGATGAGATAGAAAAAATTAGGCAAACCTCTTATGAGAATGCTGAAATCTACAAAGCTAAGACTAAGAAATGGCATGACAAGAAAATTCTGCTGTAAGAGAATTGAAAGAAGGAGGACTAGTTACGCTATACAACTCTAGGTTGAAGCTATTTCTGGAAAACTAAGGTCAAGGTGGTCAGGACCATTTAAGTTGATAAAGGTTTATCCACATGGAGCAGTAGACTTATTTGATAAATCCTCAAATACTGTCTTCAAGGTGAATGGTCAGAGAGTTAAAATGTACTATGGTGAACATGTGGTGAGAGATTAAATGTGAATCATAAGGCTTCAGGAAGGTTAAAGGAAGGTTAAGCAAGATTAATGACACATTGGTAGCCAAAGCAAGACACATGGCATGATGCATGCGCATCACGCAATGCTAACGGCTACCTAATACACCCACTAACTTCCTTCTTCCTAAAACATAAAGCCTTAAAGTTTGTTACCGTTACCCTTTCATTCGCAATCTCACAATTTCTCTCATCTGAAACACAAACCACTCTTCACATTTTCATCTCCAATTTTTTCTCAATCACACAAGCAATCAAAAACCTAGAAATTCAAAGCAATTACAATGGTGAAAAAGCAATCAGAGACAGAAATCATCAGCAAGCAGGCCAGAAATCTCCAGAAAGAAAAGAAGGTCATGCATGCATCATCATCATCAATCAAGAAAGGCAAAGCCAAGGAATCAACAGCAAGAAATGATGACAATGTTCATCTCTCGAACATGCATCTATTGCCCGAGAGAGGTATGATTTGAAGAAGGCTAGCCCATCATTCATGTCAACAAATGGCCAATCTAAATTGGGACCACTTCGTGCTACCAAGAGGAGGCTACATTGAAGACATAGTGAGAGAGTTCTATCTTTGGAATCACACCACAAGAAGGAGCAGAACATTCCTACACTTCCATGGTGAGAGGTAAACTTGTACACTTTCATGCCAAGAAATTGAATGAACATTATATGCTGAAGTATAATGGGAATGAATTTGAAAATAAAGTGGCCAAGTCCTTTAAGAAAGAAATGGAAGAATTGAGGAATAGGATTGCTATACTGAAAATGTATGGGAAAAATTTACACCTAATGAGATTAAGCTTAGAAGCAATTATTTGATAAATGCATTAGGTAATTGGCATTTGTTCATAGCCACTTCAATTCCCGCCTACTTCACACACATATGCAATGACCAAAGAGAGATTGATCTTGCTAGATACAATTCTCTCCGAGGGAAATGTTGATATAGGTAGATTGATTGCTAGGGAAATTCTTGCATGCTCAACAAAATCAAAGGGATTTCTGTTTTTCCCTTGTCTTATAACTGAATTATGCATGAAAGAAGGTGTCCCTATAAATGCTAATGACAAAGGAAATTTCCCGTAATTGAGTCTTTGAAGTGAAGGAGAAGTTGAGAAATGTGAGAGGCCCTGCACTGCAATGCAAGAGCATTACATGCAGAAGCAGAGGGCTGTCTGGAAATTTCAAAATGATCAACATGACTGGCTTCAATTGGTCTTTGACAAGATCTTTGATCTTGTGGGCCAAGTGAATGCCCCCAATTCCCAAGTTGGGTACTTGAGATCCTGAAGGAGAAGAAGAAGAGGAGAAAGAGGTAGAAGAAGAAGGAAAAGGTAAGGAGAAGGTAGAGGAACCTAGCACTAAGAAGAAGGTGACTAGGAAGCAATCAAAAGGAAAGAAGAAGGTTGTAATAGAGCACATTTGTGGAAGAAATGTATGATCTGAGAATCGAGAATGAGGAATTAGAGAAGGAAATGGATGAAGAAATAGAGGAAGTTGAAGAAGAAGAAGAGAGTGATGAGGAAGTTGATGAAGAGGAGGAAGAGCAAGCTAGGGGTGTAATCCTAGAAGAAATAGCTAGCGTAAATATGCCAAACAAACACCACAAGCACAAAGAAGAAACCCCTATCACTTCACCAATTGCCAAAACACCCATCATCTCACCAAACCAAGAATCATCCTCTATCCCAAAATCACCATTACCCTCCCTCAATGATCCACCAGTCCTATCACAATCACCACCACAAACAACCCCTCCACCACCCTCTCCAACAAATGAACCACACAATACAACTCACACGGAAGAACCAACCCCTGTTATGCCAAGAACAAGCAAAGCGATACTTCCACCCAAGCAACATTATTTCTAATATTGTTTTCGCTCTTGAGAAAGAAATTGTGCAGGAAAGAGAAGAAGAAGGACTCAACAAAGAAGACAAAGAAGAAGAATCATCTGCAAAGGAGCGTAGCTCAACTGTTGAAATGCAGAGTGATGCTCTGCGATCACTTACTGCATCACAACAGCAACAAATGTGCATGATGAGGCAACTATCAAACTGGTTCTGGAACAAATGGCTAAACAGAAGAGGGATGCTTTGCACAACACTCAGAAATTCTTCAAGCAACCTGCAGGAAGGCAGGCAAAATTAACACCTAAGAGGAAGAAACTCGATGAATCAAGATCGATGCACTGCATCAATTCGAGAACAAATTCTCGCAACTACACTGTAGTAGGAGGTGCATCCGCACCTCTGAAGAAACACCAAGCAAGCCCAAAGAGAAGAAGCAGAAGGTGAAACACACTCCTCCAAGCAGGCAAAGCACCAGAATCAGGAGTGGAGCAAAGAAATGAGTATCACTTTACAAGTTTTCGCATAAACTGCTATAAACTTGTTTTGTTTCTATCTGACTATTTCCCTGGTTGTACTAATCCCTCTCCCCTATTTTGAACAAATGATTTGTGTTTCTGAACAAATTTGCAGTGAGGACACTACAACCCCTTAAGTTTGGGGGGGGATTTGCATGTTATGTTTAATTATGTTTATTTCTATCTAATATGTTGTGTGTTTTATTAATATGTTTTATATAGTAAATATATATGTTTTAAAGTAGTTTTTAGTTTGTTTAAATATTAGATGTACTTAACAAAGTAGTATCTAAATATTTTAGTAGAAAAGATCGCTTTTTCAAAAATATGGTGAAAGCCCATGGATGGAATTTTTATGATGAAAAGAGAAAAAGAAGCCTTATTTCTTAGAAAAACCAAAATTATTTTTACTTCAACACTTCAAAATTGAGTTTGTGAAAAGAACCTTGCTATTTAAAGATCAACTGATGCAAGGGAATTTTTGGTAAGCTTTAGGTCAAAACAAAGCTTTACTAAAAAGAAAGAAGAGCTTAAAGAATTAAGTTTGGGGGTGTTTTATGAAAACAAAGGCTGAATTTCAAAAGTGTAAAGAGTAAACAATGTAGAAAAATAATACAAAAATGTGGACAAAGCCATACCCTGAATCTTTTGAAACTATACCTGTGCCTAAGTACATGAATGCATTTGGAGGTCAAAGACCTGTGCCATGCAGGAATAAATGTATCGGAGGATAGTTCAAAAATCGAACTCGTGCAAAGTGCAAAGAAAAATATATGCATCCGGAGGTCAAAGACTGTGCCAAAGTGCATTTGCATCCGGAGGTCGAGTGAGGAAGGTAATATGAGCTAGAAAAAGAAAAGCATTATCGGTCGTAATTTGCATCAATGTAAATCGTGATCAAGAAAAAGCAAAATGCAGAAAAAATCAATGCACAAATCACTTCAAAGAAGTATTGCATCTGCTCAAAAAGATCCACACAAAAAAATAGAAAAATGCATTGGCTCAAAAGCTTTGAAAAATTCAAACAAGCCCTTTTGATTTTAGAACTCCCCAACACTTGAGAAAATTTTGTGAGTCTAAACTCTCTTTTGAAAAATATTTTGGTGTGACCAAAGATGAACCAATCCTTTCAAAGGCTAGGAGGAAATTTTTCACTTAGTCTTGGAACCAATCTCAACTCAGTGGGTTCACACACACACAAAAGAGTTTGAATAGCTTTGGTAGTTTTGAAGAAATAAAGGCACAAAAAAGATTGATAAGAAATGAAGTTCATAGGGAACTCCTCATGAAAATCCAAAAATCAAGCTGATCTATGTTCTAGAATTTTAGTTTTTATAGTTTGTCTTTGTCATTACTTGCGGACAAGCAATGGTTTAAGTTTGGGGGTGTGATAACTCTATTTTATATAGAGTATTTCATATGTTTAAACTTAGTATTTGCTCTCTTTCAAGTAATAATAAAGAGTTTATATAGTATTTTATGTGATATATGATAACTTGAGTGATTTGAATGGTTATAGTTATTATTAGGCCATTTTGGATATATTGTGGTATGTTTGATGTTTTTGTTGATGCGTCTCAATGCTAATCGCATCAATGCTCCCTGACCGATCCTCGCATCAATTCGCGCTACTTGATGAATAAGCGGTTTGTTTCATATGCATCCACTTGCAAGTGATGACCTTCTGCTTGGTTCTCTGATGCCATCCAACCTTGTATAGTAGGCGCCTACCATTCACACATAGCTATAGGCATAGCTTTGAAGAGTCACCAACATAGGGACACATGTTCTATCATCATGGAACCGCCCTATACACTTGTCAAAGATCTTATCCATGCAAACAAGCTGCTGGAAAGTAACTACGACTATGATCCACTCAAGATTACTTCAACATGAAGGAAGGAAGCACCTCACTTGAAGGCTATAAAAGGACCTCACATCTTCATTTGGAAATATATCACAATCCATAAGTTAGATCAAAATTTCAATATACATAGTTAGTTTTTATATTTTTAGAGGAAGAGGAAGGAATTCATAAATCCTCCTTAACTCATTTTCATAGTGTTTGTATAGTGCTAAGGAGTAATGCTAGTGCATTGCTAGAAGATTTCATACAAAGGTTTTCAACATTTGTAACTTTACTCTTGTTGTTTCTCTTTTGTGATTTCTATATATATATATAAACATGGTCTATTCAGTTTATATATATCTTGCAATGTCTCTTGTTAGCTAAACATTTCTTAGTTGGAATGTTCTAATCATTTAATGAGCTTTTAAGTAAGTATGTTGCATGTATGTATGTTTGTACTTTAGTTCTTGCTTGATAATCTTTTCAAAACTTATTTTGAACTTGATCACTTAGAATAAGTAGATTTGTAAATGACCGTAAATGGCTTACAATTAAGAACTCAAGAACTAATATGGGTGAGTGTTTTACATAAAGAAAACTTTGTAGAAAACCATGCTAAGTCCTAGACATAGGATAGCATAGTCCATAGGATAATTGTGGGTACTTAAAATACAAGAGTGAATTCACTTAAGCAAATTGGATAATTGTTAGGAGGCAAGATTGGCACTAACACCCCTTTCTTTTATGCATAGAACAAGGATCATAAGAGTGGTAATGATACTCAAGAAGAAAGTGACCGAAAGGCACATAGCTAATGCAACAAAGATTCAAGGTGCTGTTGCATCACATACTGCATCATACACTTATAAGTAAATTACTTGATGAAGACATTCCAACTAGCTTTTCTCTTTTACACTATCAACATTTTTTACTTGTTTTCTTTCTAACTTAGTTGTGATCATCAAACAAAATCCAAAATTATTTTGTTACTTAGTGACTTTACACTTTATTACTTTATATTATTTTAAAAGTGAGTTTTTCAATCTCTGTGGGTTCGATCTTTTTTTACTACTTGTTTTTGGACAGTGTATACTTGCACACAAGTGTATGTGTTGTCACAAAGACCAAATGAACGTCGTCGTCGCTTCGAATCTCCATAACTGAATAACGGACAGTCCTGTCATCTCCACAATTGTAATTTCGGTAACGTATACGCTCCACGTCTTTACGCCACTCCCCCTCTGGATGAATCTTCCTCTCAGGCTTTTCCTTCAGTTGGGCGAATGTGATGTCCTTACTCAGCCTACAGAAGATATGTTTAGGACAACGAAACACAACACCATCTTCCCTGGTTGTGACAGTTCCACGGTGATGAAGGATCGTTAGGAATTTGTCGCTTGAGTACTGTGTTGGGCACAAATGTCATTCTATTTCAGCGGGTGGGGTGACAGTGTTTGGGAAGAAGCAGAGAAGATGAAGCAGAAATATAGGTTTAGGGTATACTGTTGGTGTGAATATGAGTGAAATGTGAGAACGTATTTATAACAGGTGTGATCGTACGTGAGCCGTTGATTTTGGATGATCAGAACCGTTGAATTTCTATCTGTTAGGGCACAAGTTCCAAAGAAAATAATAGTCACTCATTTTTCTACCACGTTTGACCGCTTTTTTGACTGATTTTAGGCCGTTGATGGCCGTGGGCGGTGGAATCTGAACCATCGAAATGGAATACAAAAATTGTGTAACATAACAATAGTTCAGACATAAAGAATCTAACAGTTCATTCATTAACTATCGAACCATTGTTAGACAAATTTGGGGTGTGCATCAAAATTTTAAGTACTCGCTACTTTACCATCGAACTAGTTCGATGGTTAACTATCGAACTGTCCTGAAATTTAAAAAAATTAAAACGCACGTGTTTCATTAAGGGAAACTCTGTCTTTTCACGTGTGTTGGTAGTGTGTGATGAGTTAAAGGGGGGTTTAAGAAGCATGGGCAGAGTTTAGCCCAACAAAGCTAATATAGCCTCAGTGTGTTCGGATTTAGTGTGATTTATAGGATATTACTTTCCCCACTCCCCCTCCTACTCAAACACACCCCTAACTTCTAAAAATCCTAAATTACCCCTAACTTAAAAAATTAAAACTCCCCCCACTAACCCTTCACTCCCTCACTCCCTCACACCAACCGAACCTTATTCTCTCACTCAACTCCTCCAACCTCTCACTCATTCTCCTCCAATCTCTCACCCATCTCCTCCACTATAACCCTCAACAATTACTGGGTTATTTTCGCCTCCTCTCACCCTCTCTAATCGTTGAATTTTCTTCAAGGTTAGTGTCTCCATATTCACTGCGTTTGGGTTTTTTTTTCTGGAAAACCGCTGTGTTCGAACGACGTCAACCGAACACATGAAAACGAAGGTGTTCGAACAAGGCCATTCGAACACCATTCAAATGAGGTCATGCGAACCTATGGTGTTCTGGCTTATAAAATTGGCCTGTTCGAATGGCACCGTTCGAACAGGTTCGCATGGGGCCATTCGAACACTCGTTTGACAGAAGCCAGAACTGTTGATGTGTTTAGTTGGTTTTTTGATGTGATGGGGGTTAATTATGGTGTTTTAATTTAGTTGTTGCAGTGTAATTGCTTTAATAGTATTACTTGTTGTTTCAGGTATGACCAAGATGCATGGCGGTAATTCGCAGCAGCCATTCGACCAAGCTGGTAGGCCACCTCCTACAGTTTCAGAATTTAAAAGGAGGCAAGTTGCTGCTGGTGAACCCTCCAGGGGTAGGGGTAGGGGTAAGAGTAGGTCTGAAGCCCCGACCCCGGTTGATGATATACGTGCAGAGGATATTTGGGCGGGACATTGAGTGTGATGCTCAATGTGCGGCAGCAGAGCTGGCTGACCCTTCATTTTATGCTTCTGATGATGTTCCTTCATCATCTGCACATCATGAGGCTGCTGCACATGGGGAGGTTGCTGCTGAGTATCACGAGGAGGTTGCTGAGCCTCAGGAGGAGGAGGCTGCTGCTGCTAGGGCCACATTCCCATTCCCTGGTGGACCGCACGATGGTTAGGTATTGCCTACTTACGGGGCACATATTCTGACGGATTTCTACGCTGGCCAGGTAAGTTATTCTTATATAATTGTCTGTTGTAAATTTGTTTCTTATGTTGTTGAATGTTTTGGCTTATTGTGCCATTTGTCAATGCAGGTTCGGCCCGATTTAAATACGATTCCACATGGACCTGTTACCACTGTGGTTCCCTAGCATAAACGCCAAGCTTGCTTCCCTAGCATAGATAAGAATAACTTACCCAGCCAATGTAGAAATCTGTCAAGCTTTGAAGACGCGTGTAAAAATAGCATCATTGTTGATGCATAAACGCCAACCTTGCTTCCCTAGCATAGATAAATTGAAACCGTGAAAATGATGAAAGCCCATGCCACGATTCGAACCCCACCAAAAAGAGTTAATCATCCTTTCCATTTCCTCCCCGAGAGATGTGGGGATGAGGAAAGTACTCATACAATAAGCTCGGATTGCGTGAGCCATAGGTTTGACAAGAACTTCCCTCCCTGGTTTGGACAAATGTCTACCTGACCAGTTCTGAATTTTGTGTCATACACTGTCTCTGATGTTTCCAAACAGACGCTTTTTGCTCCTACCTACCATAGAAGGCAAACCTAAGTATTTATCAGTATCCAAGCACTCTGGCATGCCTAGATTGGCCACAGCATACTCCTTAGTAGCATCTGTAGTGTTCCTGCTAAAGAAAATTTCCGACTTGTGAAGATTAATTGATTGTCCTGGAGCAGATTCATAAGTTGCAAGCACCTCCTTTAAAATTCTGCTTTCCTTATCATCAACCCTGCAATATAAGAAACAGTCATCTGTAAATGAAAAGTATGTCAGGATTGGGCATGCTCCTTTATTGTGTGACAAAACTTTAACTATATAAAATAAAGCAAAATACTTACGCTTTTTTAAATATATATATATATATATATATATATATATATATATATATATATATATATATATATATATTATATATAACCATGAATCGACACCTAGGCATCCACCTAATCACCACGTCAATAAATATGTCAAGACCAATTAAATCCACCTCAAACATGTTATTTGAAATATATCAAAAAAGCGGTGAGGATCGAACCCATTCCCCACATCGTCACCTCCTAATACCGACCATTTGAGCTACCACAATTTCATATTACTAAAGCATATTACATAATGTTTATCCTATTATTTCTTTTATTGCAAAACTTTTTACCTACTTTTTATATCTATTTATTATTTATTTTGATACATGTATATTTGTTATTATATATTACATTTATATATTATATTTATTTACCATCTAATATTTTGTATCACATTCCATAGATTTTATTCTATATATTTACTAACTAGAATATTATTAAATATGAGTATTTTTTTAACAAACGGGATGATTGCTCGAATTTATTAATAAAAAAAGGAAAATAAATAGAGAAAAGCGAAGGGGGACTAGACCAAAATCCTTGCCAATGTAAAAGATCAATATTAAATATGAGTAATTTTATCCATTTCAACCTTTTTAATTCTCATCTTATAAATAATTTTATATATTAAAAATGTTTGTCACATATTTTGTATTCACTTGATGCACATACAATTAGAATCAATATACAACTTTGATCGATCAAGATATTTGTAGTTTATAACGTTTGTGCTTAATATTCTTCTATTCACTACGCCGCACTTAGAAAACAAGTAGAGAGAATAAACAAGATGATTGAGAACATTGATCCTACGGTTGTCAACGCCAATCAACTTAGTCAAAAGCAAACTACATGTCCTTATGCAAATGTATATTTGCTATATATTTCTAAGTTACTATTTACTAATACTATTTTAGACCGTATAATATTTATAAGTAATTCTGTTGTAATAACATCTCAATATGAAAATACCCTCGAAATTATATACATCATCATGGTTGTCACTACTAAAGTATTATTTGATTAGTACTTATGTAGTTTTTAAAGTATTTTTATTTATGGGTTGTCACTACTAAAGTATTATTTGATTTCACGGGATCTCAAAATTATAATATATATATATATATATATATATATATATATATATATATATATATATATATATATAAATCTAAATTTAATTTCCTACTATTATACAAATATTTAAAATAGTTGAAGTAATTATCTTATCGTGGTTTTTTTGGTATAAACCGGGTATCCTCTCTACAAGAATTGCAGAGACTAATCTCTCGAGCCGGGTAGGACCACAATTGGCGGCAAAGCTCTCCCTCAAGAGATTTAACACCGCTTCATGCCCAAGGCTGGATTTGATCCCAGGACCTTGGTTAAGCTGGAAGAGACCCTTACCATCTCATCCAAGTGCTCTTGGGTATTATCTTACGGTGTCTAAACAAATGAATTTTGACCCGTGCTGGCAAAAGAGTCAAAAGAAATGTTATCATTCAAAACAAATGAAGGAAAACATATTTTAAATAGTATGACACGTCACTAATTACATCATCAATGATTTTATTCCACATCATCAAGTTAATTCGCTGAAATATATACCAAAAATGTCAAAGCAGGGAATCGAACCCATCCCCTCTTGAATTCAATGCAATTCTTAACCAAGTCGACTACCTAACTCTGTTGTTTCATAAGCGTAACACATTATTGTTAAACCATTCTTCATTGTTATTTTAAATAAAAATAAAAATCTTGGTATATTATTTTATATCTCTATGATATATAACCATGGATCTTCCATCTCACCATCCACATAGTATGACACATCACTAATTCATCATCAAGTTAATATATTTGAAATATATACCAAAAATGTCAAAGTTATCATCAATGAGCATGATTATGTATTACTATTTAGAGTTTTAGATATTAATCTTTATATAATCTTAAAGATTTTTATATAAACATTGCATCTACGAATAAGACTAGATTTTTCATATTCTAATAATCCTCAAGTGTTAGTTTGATATTTCCGTTTATAGTTTCTTTATAGGAATATACAAAATACCATAAGAGTTCTTTCGCAATATATGTACATATATTAAATCAAAATTAACATTTAAATAGTCAAATAGTATATAAAATATTCACTATATATAAAAAAATAAATAAATGTATAAACATATATATTATATATCATAATGAATTGATAAAAGTCGGTGTACAAAGAAATCGACGTGTCATATAACACATACTTAAAAATACAACTGCATTTTTAAATTAAAGGTGCCAAAAATAATTTAAAATTTTATGGCAAAATGAGATGTATACCCGTATTGCTTATAACAATAAAATCGAATTCCACGAGTTCACACACGCTAGAGAAAACAAATTATGAATGATATATTACAAAATAGATGTTCTTTTCGCCATTAGTAATAGTAATGTGCTTTTCTATATACTCATTCAGAATACATTAGATGATAATCATATTTTCATCGGTTTCAATTTTCGTTTGAGTACTTTGTTTGAATACTTTTATATTAATTTTCCTTCATTTAATTATTACAGAACATTATAAGACAAGAAACAAAATCGTTTTCTGGACAAAACCCCACATCCCAATTGAAATTGTAATATATAATTTTATTATATATATCTAATATATATACAAAAGAAAATGAAACAAGAGGCCTAATTGCTTAGATGTCAATCAGCTAGAGTGTCCACCTCATTACCAACTTAAAATGCCACCTCATTATCATTAAAACCAAATATCTGTAGTGTCACAATCAGAGTAATTCAAGAAAAAAATCATTAATGTTAATACAATGTGGCCCATCATCATCAGCAATTTCATTGGTCCATCTCCATGAAAAAAAAAATGAAAACGCGTTTAGAAACACACCATTCAATTCCTACACTATTTATGCTTACAATTCAATTCGCTGTCAAAAAAAAATCCTTACAATTCAATTCATAACCTTAAAACGTGGAAGCTCTTGCTATCCACTAATTATATTACGATTTCATTTTGTTTCTTACCTAAAAAATTAAAATGTCAAAAATTACATTAATTTAATTATTTGTTCCCACAATTTTTTTTCGAATGCTAAACCGTAAAAAACTTTTCAAATTTTCATTTATTTACCAAATTCAAATTTCAAACTCATTTTGTTTTCCCACTATTTTTAACCTTTATTTCACTATAAATATCTTCATATTCGATCGCGAAATCCATTCTACATAACCCCTCACATAATTCCAGAATTTTTAATCGTTGCATTTCTTGGTCAGAATGGATGTATCTACATACAGATTTGATGAGTTTTTGTTTCTAAATGACAACTGAACATTATCCGATCTTCATCACCAAAAAAATAATGTATGCCTCTTTTCATTTTTTTCGAATCAATTTCATCATCATATTTATAAGTATTTATATCTATATGCATAAGATGTAACACTCATTTGCTTCTAAGTTCTGACACATATGTTATTTGTTATTCCTGTCTCAAACCACTTGCAAAAATCAAATTAATCTTATGTTGGATGAAGAGTCATATCTCAAATATATAAATTTTGAATAGTTTCTCGATGGAAGCAGTGTGGACAAAACAAAAAACTGTTAAATCTATTGTCACTTTCAATTTCTGATCAAAAATTCAAAATGTAGAACTTCACTAATTTTAAGTGTGAGAAAGACAAATTTTTTGCTTCTCAATGTTATCCCATAATTCTTGCTTTTGTAATACCTTTTCCCTTATAAATATAGTTCTATTAATTTTTTTTATTTACAAATTAATAGATCAATAATAATACATAAAAAATGAATATGAAATAAAGTATCGAGAGGAAAAGAAAAAAACAAAAGGGAAAAAAGGGAAAATTAATATCTAAAGTACTCTGTACCACTTGCATCGAGAGCAAGGGTACTTTCCAGACCAATAATTGCAACATGAGATTCAAAGGTTCACCATGGAGAGTCCATTTAAGCTCCAAACTTTGCGAATAAATCTGCCGCAACATTACCCTCCCTCTAGCTATGAATCAGCATCACCGTCCACTCTTTCATCATCACCTCTTTAATCGATTGAATCAACGCATCATACAAATGAAACCGGTTGTTGTTCCTCTCGATAAGATCCATCGCCAACTGAGAAACGCTGTAGCAAACCAAGTTACAAAATCATAAATCCCAAGCAAGAAGAAACCCTTTGTAGATCGCCATTAATTCTGCTTGAAGGATCTCTGTAATTCCTAAATTCCCAACAAATCCGATGATCCACGCTCCATCGCTCCGTCGTAGAAGACCACTGAAGCCCGATCTACTCGGATTTACTGTTTCAACGTGAAAATCGTTATTCTCATTGTCAAAATATAAATCATTACTGTTTCAACGTGCAAATCGAGAGCAAGGGTACTTTCCAGACCAGTGATTGCAACAGGAGATTCAAAGGTTCACCATGGAGAGTCCATTTAAGCTCCAAACTTTGCGAATAGATCTGCCGCAACATTACCCTCCCTCTAGCTATGAATCAGCATCACCGTCCACTCTTTCATCATCACCTCCTTAATCGATTGAATCAACGCATCATACAAATGAAACCGGTTGTTGTTCCTCTCGATAAGATCCATCGCCTACTGAGAGTCGCTGTAGCAAACCAAGTTACAAAATCATAAAACCCAGGCAAGAAGAAACTCTTTGTAGATTGCCATTAATTCTACTTGAAGAATCTCTGTAATTCCCAAATTCCCAACAAATCTGATGATCCACACTCCATCGCTCCGTCGTAGAAGACCACTGGAGCCCGATCTACTCAGATTTACTGTTTCAACGTGAAAATCGTTATTCTCATTGTCAAAATATAAACCATTATTGTTTCAACGTGCAAATCGTTGTAAGAACTTTCTTTTACAATCTAAATATAAATTAAGTTTATTTTTTTATTGCTTATCGAAATATTATTTTTCAATTATAATTTTGTCAATTGACACATTAATTAGTTGCTTTTTTACTCATACCTTAAGTTACTAATCGTATTTTATCTTTATTTTTCATAAATATTAATTATATATATACTAAATTAAAATCAATTAACATGATTCATTGTTTTTTATTGTAGAAACAAAAACATTATTTGTTGTTATTACACTTTATTAAACTTAGATACACTTTTCTTTGTCTCTCACTGTTGGTTGCCTTGACAATTTTAGTGACATTGGGACGTCATCTCTCGAGTATGAACTCGAGTGTAAGTAGTGGTAGTGTGCGTGTGGTGTTTATTTGTCATTTCATCTAAGTAGACAAAAAAGATACACTTTTCTTTACTTCTTTTATTTATTAATTATGTTGTTTTTTAACAAAATTAATTTCTTTAATACTTTGTAAGAAAATTGTTTCAGTGCATGCATCGCACGGTTTACATAGTAGTATATATATATATATATATATATATATATATATATATATATATATATATATATATATATATATAAATCTAAATTTAATTTTCTACTATTATATAAATATTTAAAATAGTTGAAGTAATTACTCATCTTGTGTCTAAACAAATGAATTCGAGGCCGTCTTTGGCGCACTGTAAATTATACTAGTTATATATAACCATGGATCTTCCATGTCACCATCCACATAGTATGACACGTCACTAATTACATCATCAACGATTTTATTCCACATCATCAAGTTAATTCGCTGAAATATATACCAAAAATGCTTTAAAAATGTCAAAGCGAGGAATCGAACCCATCCCTCTTGAATTGGTGCAATTCTTAACCAAGTCGACTACCTAACTCTGTTGTTTCATAAGCGTAACACATTATTGTTAAACCATACTTCATTGTTATTTTAAATAAAAATAAAAATCTTGGTACATTATTTTATATCTCTATTATATATAACCATGGATCTTCCATGTCACCATCCAGATAGTATGACACGTCACTAATTACGTCATCAACGATTTTATTCCACATCATCAAGTTCATTCACTGAAATATATACCAAAAATGTCAAAGCAGGGAATCGAACCCCATCCCCTCTTGAATTCAGTGCAATTCTTAACCAAGTCGACTACCTAACTCTGTTGTTTCATAAGCGTAACACTTTATTGTTAAACCATTTTTCATTGTTATTTTAAATAAAAATAAAAATCTTGGTACATTATTTTATATCTTTATGATATATAACCATGGATCTTCCATGTCACCATCCACATAGTATAACACGTCACTAATTACATCATCAACGATTTTATTCCTCATCATCAAGTTAATTCGCTGAAATATATACCAAAAATGTCAAAGTTATCATCAATAGACAAATTATGTATTACTATTTAGGGTTTTAGATATTAACCTTTATATAATCTTAAAGATTTTTATATAAACATTGCATCTACGAATAAGACTAGGTTTTTCATATTCTAATAATCTCCGTTTATAGTTTCTTTATAGGAATATAAAAAAAGTGGAGTGTTGATATTTTCCGTTTATAGTTTCTTTATAGGAATATAAAAAATACCATAAGGGTTCTTTTGCAATATGGAATGTACATATATTAAACCAAAATTGACATTTAAATAGTCAAATAATATACAAATTATTCACTAGATATATAAAAATAAATAAATGTTTAAACATATATATTATATATCATAATGAATGGATAAAAGTCGGTGTACAAAGAAATCGACGTGTCATATAACACACGAAAACATACAACTGCATTTTTAAAGGTGCCAAAAAATAATTTAAAATTTTATGACAAAATGAGATGCATACCCGTGTTGCTTATAACAATAAAATCGAATTCCCACAGGTTCACACGCTAAGCGAAAACAAATTATGAATGATATATTACAATATAGATGAGACATTCTATTATCGTATATCCTTTTCCTTTCGGCATTAGTAATAGTAATGTGTTTTTCTATATACTCATTCAGAATACATTCGATGATAGTCATATTTTCATCGGTTTCAAGTTTCGTTTTAGTACTTTGTTTGAATACTTTTATATTAATTTTCCTTCATTTAATTATTACAAAACATTATAAGACAAGAAACAACAAAATCCTTTTCCGGACAAAACCCCACATCCCATTTGAAATTATAATATATAATTTTATTTTATATATATATATATATATATAAATCTAAATTTAATTTCCTACTAATATATAAATATTTAAAATAGTTGAAGTAATTATCTTACGGTGTCTAAACAAATGAATTTTGACCCGTGCTGGCACGGGTAAATTATACTAGTTATATATAACCATGAATCTGACACCTAGGCATCCACCTAATCAGCCACGTCAATAAATATGTCAGCATCAATTAAATCCACCTCAGCATGTTTCGAAACCATTCCCCCACACTGTCACCTCCTAATGTTGACCATTTGAGCTACCACAATTTCATGTTACTAAAGCATATTACATAATGTTTATCCTATTATTTCTTTTATTGCAAAACTTTTTACCTACTTTTTATATCTATTTATTATTTATTTTGATACATGTATATTTGTTATTATATATTACATTTATATATTATATTTATTTACCATCTAATATTTTGTATCACATTCCATATATTTTATTCTATATATTTACTAACTAGAATATTATTAAATATGAGTATTTTTTTAACAAACGGATGATTGCCCGAATTTATTAATAAAAAAGAAAAAAAAAAAAAACAGAGAAAAGCGAAGGGGACTAGACCAAAATCTTTGCCAATAGACAAGATCAATATTAAATATGAGTAATTTTATCCATTTCAACCTTTTTAATTCTCATCTTATAAATAATGTTATATATTAAAAATGTTTGTCACATATTTTTTATTCAACTTGATGATGCACATACAATTAGAATCAATATACAACTTTGATCGATCAAGATATTTGTAGTTTATAACGTTTGTACTTAATATTCTTCTATTCACTATGCCGCACTTAGAAAACAAGTAGAGAGAATAAACAAGATGATGAGAACATTGATCCTACGGTTGTCAACGTCAATCAACTTAGTCAAAAGCAAGCTACATGTCCATATGCAAAGGTATATTTGCTATATATTTGTAAGTTACTATTTACTAATACTATTTTAGACCGTATAATATTTATAAGTAATTCTGTTGTAATAACATCTCAATATGAAAATACCCACTGAAATTATATACACCATGCGGTTGTCACTACTAAAGTATTATTTGATTAGTACTTATGTAATTTTTAAAGTATTTTTATTTATGGGTTGTCACTACTAAAGTATTATTTGATTTCACGGGATCTCAAAATTATATATATATATATATATATATATATATATATATATATATATATATATATATATATATATATAAATCTAAATTTAATTTCCTACTATTATACAAATATTTAAAATAGTTGAAGTAATTATCTTCTTGTGTCTTTTTTTGGTATAAATAGGATATCCTCTGCACGCAATTGCAGAGACTAATCCTCGTAGGGTAGGACCACAATTGGCGCAAAGCTCTCCTCAAGAGATTTAACACCGCTGCATGCCCAAGGCTGGATTCGATCCCAGGACCTTGGTTAAGCTGGAAGAGACCCTTACCATCTCATCCAAGTCTGGATTCGATCCCAGGACCTTGGTTATGTATTACTATTTAGAGTTTTAGATATTAATTAATCTTTCATATTCTAATAATCCCTGAAGTGTTAGTTTGATATTTCCCGTTTATAGTTTCTTTATAGGAATATACAAAATACCATAAGGGTTCTTTTCATAATATATGTACATATATTAAATCAAAATTAACATTTAAATAGTCAAATAGTATATAAAATATTCACTATATATAAAAATAAATAAATGTATAAACATATATATTATATATATATATATATATATATATATATATATATATATATATATATCATAATGAATTGATAAAAGCCGGTGTACAAAGAAATCAACGTGTCATATAACACACGAAAAATACAATCGCATTTTTAAAGGTGCCAAAAATAATTTAAAATTTTATGGCAAAATGAGATGTATACCCGTATTGCTTATAACAAAAAAATCGAATTCCCACGAGTTCACACGCTTAGAGAAAACAAATTATGAATGATATATTACAAAATAAATGTTCCTTTTCGCCATTAGTAATAGTAATGTGCTTTTCTATATACTCATTCGAGAATACATTAGATGATAATCATATTTTCATCGGTTTCAATTTTCGTTTGAGTACTTTGTTTGAATACTTTTATATTAATTTTCCTTCATTTAATTATTACGAACATTATAAGACAAGAAACAAAATCATTTTCTCTGGACAAAACCCACATCCCAATTGAAATTGTAATATATAATTTTTTTTATATATATATATATATATATATATATATATATATATATATAAATCTAAATTTAATTTCCTACTATTATATAAATATTTAAAATAGTTGAAGTAATTACCTTACTGTGTCTAAACAAAATGAATTTCGACCCGTGCTGGCACGGGTAAATTATACTAGTGTATATATATATATATATATGGTTGTTACAATGATGATTTGGACATATACAATGCTAATGTGTATATTTATATCCTGTTTTTTAAATGCGGTCTTTTCTGATTTGGACTATTATTGGGCTGCTTATGTAGTGTTTCAACGCTTTCAACGAAAAGTTAATCTTTATTTGTACTTCACGTATCTTAGGGTAACTTATTACACTAGTCCAAGAGTGTTAGTTTTTTTTTAGTACGTAAACGGAGTGGTCGCTACCACTAGAAACTCACACACACAACTGCGAGGTTACGAGTTCGAACCTGGGGCAAGATATCCATCATAATAATTTCAGTATTTTCCAGTTTAGCTAGACTTTATGGATTAGTTTTGTACAAATAGAGATGTGACACGACGATAGAAAATGAAAAAATATTTTTATTAGAGTTTGAACTTCTTTCTTTTGACAACAGAGTTTGACCATAATGTAAACATTATAATTAGAGTGTAAATATAAATCTTACAAAAATTTAAGTATATATTACTAAATTTAAAATTAGACAAATATAAAAAATTATGGGTTATATAACTTTTTTTGTCCCTAAACAATTTGTGAATTTTGTTTTTAGTTTCTATAAAAAACTTCATCATTTTTGTCCCTATAAAAAGATTTACTTCTTAGGCCCTACATTTTCATCCATCAATGCTTTTAGTCTCTCAAAATTATTATTTTGACATGAAAACAATCATCTCAAATCATTGATAACAATAGATTCAATACAGTTTGGGATAAACTCATAAACTTTGGAACTAGCAATAAATCGTGACGCTCTCGTAAGAGTGTGAGCCACACGATTAGCTTGTCTCTGGATAAAGATAACCTGAAAGCTGTGTAAACTAGATAAAAGGTTTTTACGATAAGAATTTAACGTCCCGAACTCCGTATTAGTGTTGGTAGCTTCCTGCACTCCATTAACTACTTGATGAGATCTAACACGATCTCCTAAGATTTGGATCTAGAAAAATTACAAAACAAGTTGTTTCTCACAAAAACACAAGAACAAGATGAACAAAAACGCAACACAAATGAAACAACACTTACTTGAAAGGAAGAAAATGCAAATATGGAAGAGATAGAAATGGAAGTGGAGAAGGATGTCCACCACTTCTTCCTTGAGAAGATGATAAGGACAACACTATCCTTGAGCTCTCCTAGCCTCAAGGTTGTGTGCTCAAGGTTCTCATCTCAAGAAACCTTGGAGAATCTATGATGAACCTTCACCTACACTAGCAATTGAACTTTCCCTCACCCTCTCTTATTATTGTGGCACTCACTCTTGCTCAAGTATCTCAAATGAATTCCATTCATCAAGTTCTAGGTTTAGACTAAGAGTATATGTTGGGTCACTTAAGGTAAGCCCTACACATTAGGCCCAATTCCTAAATGAAGTACAAGCCCATATGGCCCAAAATACAAACAAAGTGGTTGCAGCCCATAACAAAGCCAAGAATGCCCAAATCCAAATGAAAATTACAACTAGAAATTAACTCCTAAATTTATTGAAAAGCAATTACAAAGAAATAGTGAACACTAGAGTTCAGGTATTCTAGATGTTCCAGAGTGGGCCAGCAAGCCCAATGGAATGGTACGTCACGAATTGGGCCAGCAGCCCAATCTACCAAAGTAGGCCCAACTTGGCCCAAACACATGACTTGGAGCGCAAGTCTCGCGCCCGGCCGAATAATGCGCAACGGCCAGGGCGCCACAGGGGTATAAATGCTACCCTCATCCACAATACCAGGTACGTAATTCTACCTTGTGAATCCTGCCCGATAGCACACCTCTGACTCGAGCGTCGGAGTGTCTTTGCAGGTACCACCTGAGGGCATTCCAGACCGGTCCAGACCTCTCCACAACGATCGGCCAACAGAACAGCAGCGGCAACTTAATCTCTATTGGTCAGGTACGATCAATTGGCGACCACGGTGGGAGTGTACTAACGCTATTCCACATTCACAAACATGTCTCCACGCGGCCGACTTGCGACATGCGCCAATTCTGGGCAACAACCATCGGTCCATGCAGACCCGCAACAACCGACTCCAGAAGGTGTCGCTGTCGCGGTCAACGAATCCCAGATGCCCCAACAGTGCAGGGCAATCAACCACAGCTCGGGCAAGGGAGGGTGCCCATTTATGGCCAAAAGAAAAGTCTCCAGACGAGACGAAGACCAGTAGACACCCAAAGTGGGGCGCCCACATGGATAAGGGACCACCGATGTATGGTCACTCTAAAAACTGGTCGCCCGCGCGCGACCCCAGAGGTTTGTCAAGTCCGAAGACCATAGATTCGTCCAAGTTTATCCGATGAGGGCGTGTGAGCATGCGTTGGAAAAATGAGAAGCAGAGCTACAACTTTTGTGTTGAGCTCAAAGTCTGATTCGTAAGTCTTCCACCACTTTCTGGTCGCCCAAGTGGGGCGCCCAAAAACTGGTCGCCCGCGCGCGACCCCGAAGGTCTGTCCAGTCCGAAGACCATAGCTTCGTCCACGTTTATCCGATGGGGGCGTGTGAGCATGCGTTGGAAAGCTAAGAAGTAGAGCTACAACTTTCACGTTGAAGTCAAAATCAGATTCGGGCGTCTTCCACCCGATGCTGATCGCCCAAGTGGGGCGCCCAAAAACGGGTCGCCCGCGCGGGAACCCGGAGGTCTGCCTAGTCCGAAGAGCATAGATTCGTCCACGTTTATCCGATGGAGGCGTGTGAGCATGCGTTGGAAAGCTGAGAAGTAGAGATACAGATTTCATGTTGAACTCTAAATTATATTCGGATGTCTTCCACCCCGTGCAGGTCGGTCGCGCGAGGCTAGACAGGGGGGCAACGATACAAGCCTCGAATAGGCTGCGCTAGGTCGCTCCCTGTAGGTCGGTCGCGCGAGGCTAGACAGTGGGGCAACGAATCAAGCCACGAATAGGCTGTGACAGGTCGCTCCCTAGAGGTCGGCCCCGCGAGGCTAGACAGAGGGGCAACGATACAAGCCTCGAATAGGCTGCGCTAGGTCGCTCCATGTAGGTCGGTTGCACGAGGCTAGACAGAGGGGAAACAAATCAAGTCGCGAATAGGCTGCGACAGGACGCTCCTTAGAGGTCGGCTCCGCGAGGCTAGACAGGGGGGCAACGATACAAGCCTCGAATAGGCTGCGCTAGGTCGCTCCCTACAGGTCGGTTCCGCGAGGCTAGACAGGGGGGCAACGAATCAATCCTCGAATAGGCTGTGCTAGGTCGCTCCCCACAAGTCGGCCCCGCGAGGCTAGACAGGGGGCAACTTATCAAGCCTCGAATAGGCTGCGCTAGGTCGCTCCCTGCAGGTCGGCCCCGCGAGGCTAGACGGGAGCAACGAAACAAGCCTATTCTACCTTGTGAATCCTGCCCGATAGCACACCTTTGACTCGAGCGTCGGAGTGTCTTTGCAGATACCACCCGAAGGCATTCCAGACCGGTCCAGACCTCTCCACAACGATCGGCCAACAGAGCAGCAGCGGCAACTTAATCTCTATTGGTCAGGTACGATCACTAGAAATTCTCCCAAAGTATTCTTGGTCACCTTTAGTGTGTCATTGTCAATTATAAAGGTGGACACACTAAAGTATATTCCCTTTAAGTGTTGAATCTCTTTTTGGTCTTTTAAGTCTTTATCTTTGTGACCTTCATCCAAGCTCAATGATTAGGCTAGGCATGCATGTGGACTCACATCACTACTGGTAAACAATCCAATTCGATGGAGACCGAAGGTAGCCCCAAGTCCCTAAGCCAGAGAATGGCTTGCCAAAGTCCCATCACTTCCGCTTCTTATGGTGTGCGTAGACCCGTAAACCATAGACTATTACCACAGTAGAATGCACTTGTGTCTGTCCTAACACACATTCCAACGCCATACTTGTTATCCGTGTTAAAAATGGTTGGACCAACATTGCATTTGTACGAGCCATTGGTGTCAGAAAATGTGATCTGCAAGTATACACAGTCTACAACAAGTAGTATATGAAAGATAAGATCGTACCCACAGGGATTGAATTAATTCTTAAAGTTTATCAAGATAGTTGAATTAGTGCTAAAGAACCAAGTAACAAATAATAATAATGATGAGGGAACGGAAGTTAAATGAGATATTAAAGATGAGTGTATAATCAAGTGAGACAGATAGTTGGAATGCTCTTTCCTAAATAAATCACTTTTGATATTATTGCATTATATAAGATGCTGGTGCAATGGTTGTTGTAGCAATTGAATTGTGCTTTTCAGTCATTATCGTCAGGGCTTTATTATAAGTCTTATGTCTAAGCTCTAAATAAGTTTACCCTTGTATATTAAGTACCCACAATTTCACTTATGGACTATGTTATCATATGTCCAGGTTTTAGCATAGAATTAACAAAGTTTTCTTTATTAAACACTTACCCACAGTAGTACTTGAGTTCTAGTCACAAACCATGTCTGTATTTATAACTCTACTTATTCTAAGTGATCAACCTTAAAATAAATTTGAAAGAAGTATAATACAAGAACTAAATTGCACATATCAATACATAACACAATAAAGTAGTCAAAAGATTATTATAAAGTTAAAGCATCCAAACTAAAGAAGTTTAGCTCATGCTATTCATTGCAATGCATATATAAACAGAAGTAAACATGTTCATATATTTGATAAACCAAGGGGAAAACAACAAAGTAAAAATTACACAAGTGATTAATTTGCCTATCAATGTTTGTAGCATTGATTTCACAAAGATTCGATCAAGACTACTGAGATTGTTTGGAAGAACTTATACAGCAAAGGCTTAATACGATTAGCAATAACTTTAGAAATGATTTTATAAATAACATTACACAAAGAGATCGGTCTAAGATCCTTCGTAGAAGTCAGATTCTCCACCTTAGGAATTAAGACAATATTGGGATCATTGAGACTTGGTGGAAACTCCCCTTATTCAGCCACTATTGCCCCGTATGAAACAACTCCAAACCACAAAGAATCCAAAAGTGTTTGAAAAAGGTCGGGTTCAAGCCATCCGGCCTCAGTGCCTTATCCAAATGCATTTGGAAAAGAGTCTCCTTCACCTCCTCAACCTCTAGAGGTCGGACCAACTTAATATCATCCTCCTGAGTAACTCCTTGCAACATCACACATACCAACCTGATCATTAGCTTCCACTCCATCATCGTCGACCAACTTGGAGATGTGATTTCTCCTACACTGTGCAATAGCCATCGCATGAAAGAGCTTGGTGTTTGCATCTCCATCTCGAAGCCAAAACACCTTTGCTCTTTGTTTCTAAAATGCCTCCTCTTGCGCTAGCAAAATACTAAGTTTCCTCTTCATATCTAACAATAATCGATCCATTCCACCTCCAACTCAGTAAAATACTAAGTCTCTCATGACTTTTAATAACGCTTAAAAGCACTATATAAAAGATTAAAAAAAACACTATTAAAAGTCAAGAGAGACTAAAAGTATTGACAAAAAAATATGAGTGAATTTTTTATAGAGATTCAAAATGAAAGTTGCAAATTTTTAGGAACCAAAAACTTATTTAACCGAAAAATGATTGAAGAATGAGTTATAAAGTTTAGGCAAAATTACACCAAGTGTCCTTTAATAATATTTAATTGTAACAAGTTAGTCATTTAATTTTTTTCATACCGAAAAATATGTATTTGTTCAAGTCTTGATATAGGCAAAATTACAGAATGAATTAAAGGACCCTTATTTAATATTTAACCGAAAAATGATTGTAGAATGAGTTATAAAGTTTAGGCAAAATTACACTAAGGGTCCTTTAATAATATTTAATTGTAACAAGTTAGTCATTTAATTTATCCAACCGTGACAAGAGTTCCTTTCAACCACTGCACCACACCTTCATTATTTTTTGGCTTAAATGCAGTTTTAGCCCTTTATTTTACTAAATGTGCAATTTTGATCCCCCTATTTTGGGCAACTTTGGTCCCCGATTTTATTAAATGTGCAATTTTGATCCCCTATTTTATTTTGGGTAATTTTGGTCCCCCTATTTTACTAAATGCACAATTTTGATCTCCCTATTTATTTTTGTGCAATTTTGGTCCCCCTATTTTCCAAATAATTTTTGTATAAATAAACTATTTTCATATTTTATATTTTGAATAGTTAAATATTTATTTAAAAAATAAAAAATTATTTAATTATATAAAATAAAATAAGCTATTTTTATATTTTATATTTTTAAATAGTTAAATATTTATTCAAAAATAGAAAATTATTAAATTATTTAAAATAAATAAGCTATTTTCATATTTTATGTTTTCAATAGTTAAATATTTATTTAAAAAATAGAAAATTATTTAATAAGCAATTTTCATATTTTGTATTTTTAAATAGTTAAATATTTATTTAAAAATATAAAATTATTAAATTGTTTAAAATAAATAAACTATTTTTTATATTTTATAATATATATTAAAATAAATAAATTATTTTCTGGTTTTTTAAATAAATATTTAACTGTTGAAAATATAAAATACAAAAATAGTTTAGTTATACAAAAATATTTGGAAAATAGGGGGACCAAAATTGCACAAAAATAAATAAGGGGATCATAATTTCGCTTTTAGTAAAATTGGGGGACCAAAATTCCGCGAAATAAAATAGGAGGATAAAAATTGCACATTGTGTAAAATAGGGGGACCAAAATTGCCTAAAATAAAATAGGGGGATCAAATTTGCACATTTAGTAAAATAGGGGGACCAAAAGTGCATTTAAGCTTTATTTTTTTTTCGTACCATGTAGGTCATTTAAGTTACATAATGTGTTCACCTTTAGTTCCTTTTTCATTTTCCGTTACAAAAAAACCCAATTCACCCTAATAGAACTGATGTGGCTACATATCATTTGTCTTGTAAAATTTTTGTTATTTAAGACTACGGTCATGTAACAATTTGTCTTTTCAACTTAAATGAAAAAGGAGATGAATTTTTTTTTTTTAAAATTTTTAAGTTGAAAGTTCCAAATTGTTACATGACAATAGTCTTAAAGGACTAAATTCTTACAAGATAGATGATAAGTAGTCTCCGTCACGACCACGTCAGCTCTAATAGTGAAAATTGGACATTTTTGTAATAAAAAATGAAAAAAAGAATAACGGTGTACACATTATGTAATTTAAAGAACCTAAGTGGTAAAAAAACTTAAAAGACCAATTTATTATAATTAAATAAGTTAAAAGAATCTTGTTTTTTTAGATAAGCAATAATTTAATTGAAGGGACACAAATGGGTGCCCAACCCTTACAATGGAAAGCGGAAAGGGGGAGGGCCTCCTCAAAACCTCCCTGAGCCAAAACCCAATGGGAAAAAAACTCAGGCAGGAAAAAGAGTATCTCGCACAACCTGCACTACAGTGAGGATAATCAACCTAACCCACTGTTTCTCCCCCATCTAGATTACATATTGTTTAGGCATTGGAGTGGGTTAGTCCACCACATTGAAATAGAAATAGAGGAATTACAATTCAGCTTATATATACACCAACTCCAGATATAGCTTTTGATACGAGTCGCAACCGAATCAACACTTGGTTCCTCGTTCTTGAAAATAGCTCCGTTCCTTGCGATCCACATGCTCCAACAAGTCGTCACCCATATAAGATGTTTCTTTCTCTTGGACTTTTTTCCTTGCACAATTGGTCGCACCTATGAAATAGATCTATTATGTTCTGTGATGAGTCGAAGACCAAACCAAGCCAAGCACTAGACAGAATTAAACTCGCAAACGAACAGGAGGAAAACAAATGGTGCACAGTTTCGCAAAATTCGCTGCACATGGGACATATAACGTCCTCAATTGAGTGCAGAATATTTTTGTGCAGCAATTTATCGCGCACCGACAAAGAATTCGACAACAACTGCCAACCGAACAACAATACCTTCGAAGGAGCTGTTGTTTTCCAAAAGGACATACAAAAATTCGAAGGATCCGTATCATTAGAGGTGTAGTCGTCTCAGACTAGCTGGAAATAATATGACTTAACCGAGAATAGCTTAGACGGATCGTTAGGCCAAATCCACTCATCCTTCTTACATCTAATGGGAGACACCTGCTGTAAGATGCTACTAAGAATATCACTCTCTGCCTTAATAAGCGGGCCCGTTGAGTTCTGCCACGGAACCAGCCACACCCAAGAATCATTATGCCAATGTCCCAGACTAGACACCAAAATGTGTTGTTGATCGCACCCAACAGATAGCAAAGGAAACACCTTTAACAAAGATTCAATTCCTAACCATTGTTCCTTCCAAAAATCAATATCATTACCATCACTGAGTGCGTTTGATACACCACGCAAACCTTCTCGGTTTCTCAACATGAGAATCCAAATCAACCAAGTCTCTCCACCAAATAGATCCCACACTCCGGCGCTGAGTACTTACCACGAGTCATGAATAAAAGAAGATGCAAGATTACCGTATCTATGAAATAACAACTTGCTCCACATCACATTAGGATCCATTAGAGTTAAAAGAATCTTGTGTAATTTTGCCTACAAAAATAATTGGCTAAATTACTCCAGAAGTCCTTTAAGTTATTTAATTGTAATAAGTTGGTTTCTTGAGTTTTTTTCAGACACTTAGGTCCTTTAAGTTATTTAGTTGTAACAAATTAGTCCTTTAAGTTTTTTTCTTACAACTTAGGTCCTTTAAGTTACAAAATATTTACACCGCAAACCCAACTTTGATATTAAAAAAAGACTAACGGTGTAAACATTTTGTAACTTAAAGGACATAAGTGGTACAAAAAAAATTTAAAGGACCAACTTGTTACAACTAAATAATTTAAAGGACCTATATGGTACGAAAAAAACTTAAAAGACTAACTTGTTATAATTAAATAACGACCTATGGTGTAATTTTGCCTAGAAAAATAATTTGATTGAATTGAAGAGTTATACCCTATCGTAAATCAAGAACCCCTTGCTCAACCCACTCAAACCCAAACAGCGCCTTCTGTCACTCTCTCTCCACAGGAAGCTGAGTCCGTGTGAGTGAGACGAAGACATGGTGAGTTTATTTCCCAAAATCGCCTTCAAAAACACACACCACAATGAAAAAGAAGAAGAAGAAAACTAACTAACTTGTTTTGTTTACTATGTGATGTGATCAGTCAGGTAGGAAAGAAACAGTTCTGGACTTGGCCAAATTTGTTGACAAGGGAGTTCAAGTCAAGCTCACCGGTGGAAGACAAGGTGCTAACCCTTTCTCTTTTTCTATTGAGGCCTTTCTTCATATTAAACGCTGCGTTTTACTCATCGTCTGATTTTTTTTATTAGTTGTTGACAAATTTTTGTTTGATTTTGTATTTGTTGATCTATTTGTAGTTTATTTGATCAACTGAGTTTTATTTATTTGTGTACACTGTTATCTTTGTGCTGATTTGCTTTTAATATTTTGATTTCTTAATTATAGGTCACAATTGGTCTTGTTTTGGATTGATTTATTGAAATATTTCATTCTGTTTTGAACTTTATGTGATTACTTCTTAGATTTGATTTTGTATCAGTTTTGATTTTGTTAATTGGCTTGATAATGAAAATGGTAATACTTGGAATCGGGATGAATATATGAATTGTATATTTGGAACTGTGGCAGCTCACCCCCCTAATCGTGCGTGGGAGTTGAAGCTAGTAGTTCTAGCTTTGAGTTAGACGTGCGCCAGCACATGATGTAATGCGGAATCAAACATGTATAAAATCTGATATCTGATATTCATACAAATGTGTTTGTTAACTCTGTTTTATGCGTTCATATATGGTTGGGTTTTTTCACGTCGTAAGTATGTGGCGTTACTACTGAACAACTTTTTGGGGCGTTCTTGGTGAGCATTGGTTCGTAGAACTCTTTACTACAATTAAATGGAGAAGTATGATGCTTGCATCTTTGAACACATTTCTTTCCCCTCAAATTTTGCTTTAGAATGGAGTTACTGCCCAAATTTGGATTAGTTTCTAGCTCATGAGAGCTTCACAAACAGAGATAAATACTTGTTTCCTAACGTACGGAAAAAATCCTTATTTATTGCTTCTGTTGTGTTTATCCAATAACTCTTTCAATGGATCGGGCCTTTCTGATATGCATAGAGATTTGGTAGTCTTGATGCATTATTGTCTTTATTCTTTTGAAATTCGATATTTGTTGTTTTCGAGGATACCTTGTGTTCTCTATTTTAAATTTCCTATTTCTCTCTTCAAAAATTTGTTTTAGGTCAAAGAAAAAGGTTGTAAGGTCTTACTTATATTCTCTTCATAATTTGTTTGGAAACTAGTAGTCAGGTTTGGATAGGAAACAAATTTTTGTATTCACACTGGAAATCCTCTTACCCCCACTTATAGCGCGAAACAATGGAAGAAGTTGATTGGTAGTAAAGAAAATTATTAACTGAAAATAGAGAAGACCATAGAGCAAGACTTCAAGGACTAGCAACCTCTCTACCACTCGAATCACTTATTACATGTTTATAGCCGCTTTTATCCTTCCAATAGAAGACTCACTGATCTTTGTTCTCTCTTCCTTTACACTTAAGCATCTCTTGTAACAATTTAACCAAAATCACTATTCCCACTGCCTCTCTCCTGTCCTTGTTTGCGCTTTTTATTTTGTAGTGTTTACTTGGGTGATGTGGGGTCTAACATATTTCAATTTGTTGAATTTCAGTGACAGGAACTCTGAAAGGATATGACCAGCTACTTAACCTTGTCCTGGACGAAGCTGTTGAATTTCTGAGAGGTAAATACGATATAGTACCAGCACCTTTGGACATTTAGTGACTCGATGATATATATTCTTTGACATATATGAATTCTAGATCACTATAGTGCCCATGATGCAAAATAATTAAGATGATTTTTCAGCATTCAGGGTTAGATAAGCTTTTCAAAGAATAGAAAGAAACAAAAACAAAAAGAAACTAGTTTGAGCTCTTTTCTTAAAAGGTAGATATATATAGCTTCCAAATAGGACAATTACATAAAAATGCTTTTTCCTAAGCTTATTACAAATTTTTGCATATTTCACAATATTATGCGAGCACTAAAAGAGATTTCTGCCAACTTGTGAGAGTGAAAGCCCGAATGAATAATGAATTAAAAGTAGCATGCTTTGATATCATTATTCAACAGCTGAAACGACCCTCATTGATACTGCTTTAACTCTTTTGAGTTGATTGTGTTTTTATTTTTGACACCATGTAAAATGTTAACAACTTTAGGATTGCCTGCTTGAAAGCTCAGTCATGCAACATAGACAAAGGAGACATGATGAACCTTTTTGGATAGTTAGATTTCATAAATAATTTACCAGTGTGAATCTACAAACATTATACATAGATGCAGAAAATGCAAGTGACCAAAATCCATGGAATAAAAGAGTGTCTCAACGCATTACATTGGTATCGTTCAATAAGGAATAACACTGAGAAAGGATCATTGAGTAGGGCTATTATCTTGTACAAACAAACTCGTCATGAAGGAGCATACAAACCCAGTGTTGTTTCTCAGTTACTCAAGACATGCGCTTCACTTTCCTTTCTTGATTACGTTATGGCCTTCCACGCAGAGTCCATCAAGGCCGGTTCACATAGCAACATATCCATCGGAAATGCATTGGTTAATGGGTATGCCAAATGCGGTGTTGTTTTGGATGCCCGCAAGATGTTCGATGAAATGCCTGAAAGTGACATGGAATGTTTTGATTAGTAGGTATATGAGAAATGGTGATACTGAGTCTGCTTCACTAGTGTTTGAGGAAATGCCGGGGAAAACAAGAGTGACTTGGATTCAGATGATTGGTGGGTTTGCTAGAAATGGGGATACTAGTAGTGCTAGGAGGTTGTTTGATTCCATATGAGTTGAAGGATGTGGTGATATGGAATGTGATAGTTGATGGGTATGCTAAGAAAGGGGAGATGGAAGCTGCTAGGGATGTGTTTGAGGTAATGCCGGAGAGGGATTGTTTTGTTTGGTCATCTATGATTTGTGGGTATTGTAAGAAGGGAAGTGTTGTGGATGCTGAGGCTATTTTTAATCAGGTTCCAGTTCAAACTTTGGAGATTTAGAATTCCATGATTGCTGGTTACGTACAAAATGGATTTGGTGAGAAAGCACTGCAGGCTTTTGAGGAAATGGAAGTAGAAGGGATTGAGCCAGATGAATTCACTGTTGTAAGTGTTTTATCTGCTTGTGCTCAATTGGGGCTTCTGGATGTTGGTAAGCAGATTCATCACATGATGGAACATAGAGGAATAACTGTGAACCAGTTTGTTTTGAGTGGATTGGTTGACATGTATGCAAAATGTGGGGATTTGGTCAATGCAAGATTGGTATTTGAGAGATACAATGAGAGGAACATCTACTGCTGGAATGCTATGATTTCAGGTGTTGCCATCAATGGAAAATGCAAGGAAGTTCTTGAGTTTTTCGATAGGTTGATGGCGTCAAATATAAGGCCTGATGCCCTCACCTTTTGTATTGTTCTCTCGGCCTGTGCTCACGAGGGTTTGGTGAGTGAAGCCGTGCAAGTAATATCTAAAATGAAGGTAAATGGAATTGAAGTAGGCGTCAGGCATTATGGATGCATGGTTGACCTATTGGGCAGAGCAGGGAGATTAAAAGAGGCATACGAATTGGTACAAGAATGCCAATGAAACCTAATGAAACAGTTTTGGGGCAATGCTTGGTGCTTGCTGGATTCATTCTGATATGAAAATGGCAGAAAAAGTTATTAACTTGATCGGTACAGACTCTGTTACATGTGCTAGTTCCCACAATGTGCTTCTGTCAAATATCTACGCAGCTTCAGAAAAATGGGAGAAAGCTGAAATGATGATGAGGAATATGGTGGATCGAGGGTCTGAAAAGACACCTGGGTGTAGTTCAATTGTCCTCAGTGACTTTAATGTGGAATAAGTGAATTATGAGTGAAGAAATTTCATGTTAGATGTGCGGGCTAAGTGCTATCAAAAGAGGAGTAATAGCCAGTAAACACTGCTCTAGATGCTGCCTCCATTATGGGCTAATGTTCAAGTAGTTCTTAGTTAATGATGCTATTTGATCCTTGATTCTAATCAAGGTGCTATCTGCATCAAGGGCAAGGAGCTGTGTTGTACGAAAGGGAAACGAACCTTGGGAAGCCACATATGAAGTGTTGAGTGCCAGTGAAGGTTGACTAAATTGGCAGGATCCAATAACCCCAACATAAAGGCTTTACGTTTGTGCAAAACTCTCAGGCTTCATCAATACATTCTCAAACTGGGACTTAAATCGTTTCTGCTGTATAACCTCTTTTTAATGTTATTGCAGAAATTTTGGTCTGGGACAGACACTGCCATATGAGGAAATGACATCTCATTTATATTGGGTGCTGTTTGGCATTCCGAGCGCTTCTGTTTTTTTAGGGTTCCTGCTTATGTTGTTTGCTGCCGCTTTTCTTATGATACCAAAGCTTTAATTCTGGCGCAATTTGACTTGCTGTTGGCCAAAATTCGTAACTGCCAATTTCAATGCAGATGTAGATTGTTGCTTCCAAGCTCTTTTCGGCTTTGTTTTTTAACCCAAGTAGACATGGATTTGGTGTATATTTTCTTTGTTCTGCATTGTTCTCTGGCTGTGTTTCCTTGCACTAAATTCAGTGTGTTTAGTTTGAGCATTACTTATGCTTGATTCAACACCCTTGTTATTAATAAAATTGTTTGGTTTATCAAAAAAAAATTATACATAGATGCATCCGTGCTAAGGCATTCATGTAAAGTCTATTAGCTCAGTTATTTGATACTATCTAATTATCTGATATAGAATAGTCCTACAATTGTTAAAATCTGTCTATTTCAACTGCATTTTGTTTGCACAATAGCACTTTTTTTTGACAAATTGCACAATAGCACTTCGTTTCTCAAACTAGTGCTTAAGAAGGGATTTAACAATGCCCCTTTGCAATGCAACTATATAATCTCTTATAAATAGAATTGAATATTTAAGTGTTTTATCAACAAAATAACATCTTTCGTTTCAATTCATAACCAAACTCGATGGTATTTTCTTTTATGTTGCAGATTCTGATGATCCACTGAAAACTACAGATCAGACCAGAAGTCTTGGCTTAATTGTACGTTTCTTTCTTTCTCATCCTTTGTTCTATAACATAAATTACCCTGGGCATCAAATGATGTAATTTAACTTGCACGAATAAATCTCTGGTCTATATTATCAGAATACTGTAATTGATTTCTTATCAATAGTTATTAATAGAACATATGGCGCTTGTCATGAATTGAGTTAGATAAATTGATGAGAAAAGGGAAAGCATTAATCAATTGGAACGGATGGAAAGTTCTTGTTTGTATGCAAATCTTTATCAGGAAAAGAAAAAATGTGAACTTAATATTGCAGTTTCATAATTTGAACATGGTGGTAAGTAATAGGAAAAAGGGATGGGTTACATTGTTGTCATGCTAAAGTCTCCTCATTTGAAGTTTCTTTCTCATCCCAGCAACTATAGTGGTTCCTCACTATTCAACCCTTCATAGTAACCTACTAACAGGGCATAAACATAATAAGACACTTTTTACGCGTGCTTAGCTGCGCTTTTCTTTTTAGAATTGTGATGATAGCTGATTTTTGTGATGGTTGGACAAGTCTAATGTTTGTTGAGAGTGAGAAGCAGTTTTCCTTCTGTACAACTGAGCTGCATATGAAGCAACATAAAATCCTATCATGAGCATGTTTTGAAGAAGAAAAAAAACATTTCCTGCATGTTGCACAACTTGACCAAAATAAACACTTGGGTCTGTTTGATTCCTTTCTTAAAATATGTTTTTCAGTTTTCAAAACAGAAAAACTTGATTGGGTAACTTGTTTTGTAAAGCTGTTGTATAAATCTATTTCTTACTTTCTTGTTTTTAAACTTCTAAAAATCAAAGCAGATAATACTTATTCTAAAAAATAATTTTTCAAAACTATTCTATAGAAGTTTTTAAAAACTAAAAAAAACCGAAACACAATCAAACAAGCCCTTATTTTTTTTTAATGATTGTTTCTTTCACTATATGATCTGAATTCCATTGGTCTAAATACTCTTGAAACCTTACTGCTTTTGTTGCAATACATACAGGTTTGTAGAGGAACTGCTGTGATGCTTGTGTCCCCAACTGATGGTACAGATGAGATAGCTAACCCCTTTATTCAGCCAGATGGGGCCTAGGTGTAAATGTGTGTATAAAACACCTTATATGTATTCTAACCAAACCTCTCATCATTTTAATTATCAACCATTATGGTGATCTGCTTAGTATTATTTACTCTCCAATATGTTAACACTTCACTTTTGACAAAAACAGTTTGCATCTTGTTTTGCTGATTAAATTGATCTTCCTGCAATTTGAGTTTGGATGCTTAGATGACAAAGTTATGCACATATTTAATAATTGAACTTCCTGCTATGTGAGTTCAGTTTTTTTGTTTAACATTCAAACTTATTCACATATTTAATTTGTTACGTATATCATTTTAAAAGATAAAACGATCTGTAAAAATTTGTCACTTGCGCACAAATTTATGCCCACTCTTTAGCTAAGACAAAGCTCTAGCAGCATGTACACTATTAGTGAGGGAGATTTTTGGAGCATTAAAGCATGCGCCAATTTGACGGAGTACATCACACATGTACACACTTTCCAAATCCACATATCCTCATCTAACGATAGTGTAGACGATGATAAGAGAATGTAGAAGTCCTTCAGTAGGGTTTCCCCTCAAACAAAAAATCTTCTTCATGTAATCCTTTTGTGTTGAAATAGTAAAGAGTATTGGGAAAACTTCTTTAAGAGGAAATTTCCCACCCACGAGTCTTGCCAAACTAGGACTCCAGAGTCAATCCCAATTTGAGATGTAGAATTGACGAACCAATCTTATCCCATGCCCAACCCTTGTCCCACTCTACAAATATTCAACCACTATAATGAAGCAAAATAGGAGTACTTAACCCGAACCAAATCAAACTAGGTCACCACTTGACTCAATAGAAATGCATTTGTTTATAATAATTCAAGGTTAACATTGTGATCTTGACAAAAAATGGGTTAACATTATGATGTCATTGACAACATTGGTTATGTTGTAATCTTTATTTTTATTTTTTCTCTGCAGAATATAATTGAAAGTATAATTAGGAATAAATTAATAATGTAACCTAAAACTATCAAAATAATAAATAAAATTAAACAAATTTCTTCTTTTTAGGACAAAAAACAAATTTCTTCATTTAAAATTGACAAAAAAGAGGAATGAGGAGAAAGTACTTGCTAGTGCTAGCAATTAGAGCAAAGCATGATAATACTTGCACCTTTGACACCAACATATAAGAAACACAAACAGCTTTGGGGACTCAAGGTATTGGTGCTATTAAACCACGATGAATGTATTATTGGCAAAGAATTTAACGCTCTTTTTGGCAATGTTAATCCGCTAGCTTATAGCGGATAAGCTACTTGCAAGTGTTTGACACAACTAGCTTATAGCATTTTTCACTAGCTTATAGCTTATAGCGTTTTATTTTTTCTCCCATTTTTATCCCTATTACTTTAATTAAATTTCTTATTTATCCTCTATTAAATCAAAATTCTCTCTTTTTCAAACATTAATTACAAATGTCTATTTATGTCATCTTATATTTAGAAGCTAGTCCAATCGCTAATTTTACCCAACACTTTAAATTCAATCTGTTAGCTTATCTACTATATGCTAATTTATCCGTTAACTTATCCGCTATCCGCTATTTTTTTTACCAAGCAGAGCCTAAGTAACTTACAAGTGATCAAGTTAAAAACTCACTGCTATTGTAGATTAAAAAGAAAAAACTACATTTATAACCAAAAGCTGTGAAAAATTTCATCAAAGATGACCAAAAGGATAGCAACAGGCTTGCAAATGGTAGCAATTTGATAAATACTCCCTTCACTCTATTTTGTTTGACGTTTTACAATATCAACAAAGTGTTAGTATTTTTTCTCCTATTAATTAAGTTTTCTTTTTCCAATACTTAATTAGTAAAAGAGATTGAATAACAAAAGACATATTAAGCTACTATGAGAAGATTATTATAAATTGTAGGCTATTAATTGATTTTCCTAGTCTATGTGTCACAACCTTAAACGTTAAACAAAATGGATTGGAGAGAGGCCAAAATCACAGTTCAAAAGGACTATAATGTTTGATTCATGAGCTCTCCTCATGTACACACTAATTCATATCCCTTCAGAGAGTTCTAACAAGGCATTCAGAGGATGTATTCCAACACAACTAGCATTAAAATCCACTTAATACAGGCTCAACTCCGATTACGTTAGTGATGTCATGGCCAATATTTACGAGTTCCACTAACGTTTGGGAGGCACATATTGCACACGCTCATCTTCACAAATAGCCTGCAAAATGGGCATGAGAAATATAATAAGTAAAGAGAGTTCAAAATAAATAGAACATTAATTCAGTGAAAAATATGAAAATACAAAAGAAAAGGCAAAAGAATGATGTCTTGTGTGCGCAGCTTGAAAAGTAGTGTATATCTTTTGACACCGCTCTGTTATACAAGTTATAACCCCAGTCACAACAAGTTGCGTAAGACTAACTTCTTCACACGTCGTAATGAAACAGACAATTCATGGCATAAATACCCCCATTTTAGTTTCCAAACATTATAAACACTTGAGCACATCTATTCGAATTTCGAAGTGCCAACTCCCAAGGCAATAGTGCTACAAATAACTCGGATTGTAAATACAGAGTTCTCCCTAAAAGTAATTTGGATTTTAAAAATAAAATTTTCAACCTTTACTGTCGACGAAAACTAGACTGCCATATATTTCGGCCAACCAGGTAAACTAATGCTTAAAGGCACCATCTAGAGGGAAATCCATAAAAAAGCAGGAGTTAAATTATGGTTGAGAGGAAATTTGCATACTATTGGAAATGGTGACGTGAAGGAGTAGTTGAGGCCTGAATACACTTAAGTCCATAGTGGTTTCTGCTATACAAAATCCTACCATTTAAGTATATAATATAAGTTGAAAGAAAAACTAAGACTTCTTCTGAGATACCATGGATGTAAATCCTCAAAAGCAGTAAGGACAACCCCAAAAATGCTATAGTGGGATAGGCGAATAGCCACTATATTGAAGATAATGGGAAAAAATAAGTATTTATACTACACACATAAATGCTTAAGAATAAACAATTATCCAAAACGCAAAGACATTAATAATCAGGTAGAGTCTAGACAAACAATCACCATTAATCTAAAGACGTAATTGATGAAAATAAAACTATAACTTTTCCCACATACCATCCTTGGTTAGGCTGAGTAGCAATGAGGTGCGGCCAATCCCAAAAACACTGTAGCACGATGGCCACTATACTGTGGTCCTCAATATGTGCATATGTGCATATGTGTGAATGCATGCAAAAACATGTATGTATGCACGCAATTATACTACACACAAAAGCTAACAAATGGAACGAGTCCAAGTTAAAACATATTATTACTAATAACTAAAAGTCATGGTGAATCTAGACACACAATCATTATCAATCTAAAGGCATGATTAGGAAATTATGAAGTCATGAACAACGAGAAGAGACTGAAATTGAGGTGCTATGTTGGGCTGATTGTCGTTGAGAGGATGACATGGTTACATCAAAGAGAGGCTTGAATTAAATAAACCAATGTCTATTTGGCCTTTTCCCTATGTGTGATTTGCTGTCTTCTTTGTCTCTTGTTGGTTGAGCATTCTAAAACGTAGAGTAAGACTGAGTACTGAGCAGTAAGGAGTCGAGAAGAAACTAAGGTCAACGATGCGTAGATGAGAATGCTACTATCAATGGATTCATGCACATAGAAGACATGATTCGTGGGGAAGGAGTATTATAGAGAAAATGCAGGCAATGCAAATTCTGGAAAACATATAGTCTCACATTAGGTAATTTGGACATATATGGAGAAGTCCTACTAAAGAGGGTGATCAAATGGAGGATTATTCAATAGTTAGAGGTAGAGAGAGACCAGGGAAACTATAAGCCAAACCATTTAGAAGAATTTACGTTTAAATGGATTGTCATTATGTTATAGACTATGAAACACCCACACGCATTACACGAACACCTGGACACGACATTAATCTTTGGTTTTGTTTTAATTTTTTTTTGAAAAATACAAGTAATTGAAGTATCGATGTCAGTGTCGGTGTCCGACACGATATATGTCGGACACCTGGACACATCTTCAACCAGAAGTGTCGGTGCTACATAGGTTATAGGACATTGTGCGGTTACTTGATCCATGTAGCAAGCTCTGCTAAGTGGGAAAAGGCTTTTGTTGTTGTTGTTGTTATGTTACAACACATATTGCCTCAGACATAAGAAAGAAGCACTTAGGGATCAGCTACTGCTTTACCAAACCAACTCTAGAGACTGATGAAGAAAGTGAGCAATATAAGAACCAAAGACTTTATTCATTCTATAAAAGGACAATGCTTTGGTAAAACACCTGCTATTGACAAAGCAAAGAAAGAGGATGGATCAAATAGGAAGAAAAGTAGCCACTTAGGTAGATGAGAAAATCAATAAGCATAGGGAGAGTTATAAAAGAATAACTACTCATTTAAAAGATTCAGACTGATTTGAACACACCCAACACGAATAGGCAAATAATAATAAACGACATATTCAGACTTTTCTTTTGACATTTTCCCTTCTATGTTCATATGTTCAGCAATCATATTCTCAAGGGAGCCTTCCATCAAGTTGGCAATCTTTTATTGGCGAAACCGAGTATATTATGAACTGAAAAGCTATGTCCGGACAACAACACTCTCCAATCTCTTAAAAGCATGGGTTGAACACTAAAGCTAAGTCATATGAACTATCCAATGAAAATCTAGAGAGATCATTGAAAATATGTGTTACTCTAAACCAAACAAACCAAAAGTCGCAAATGGAACACAATCCACTCTAAATACTGAAAACATCGTAGATTCATAATACTATCGAGCTTCCTAGAGTTTAAGATACCCAATATAAAATTTCTAATCCATTCCTGTGTTGGAGAGAGCAAAGGCTCATTCAAATAGATAGTACAAGTGTATAATTAAAATTTAAAACTAAAACGCCTTTTAATCACTTCCATTTTACCACTTTTGTTGGGCAAGAGATTAAAATAGATAACCCACTATCTCATTTATGGTCTTATAATTAGCAGAAGAATCCCACAATGCCCTTAACGGAGAAGCAAAATATAGAGGCCAGCCAAATAATGTGGATGGATCCACTGACCAAATGATTAATTGTCATTTCTATACTAGAAAATAGATAACTGTGTATTAACATAAAAATAAACTCTTCAACAAGAATAGTATATTATCTAATAAGATCTATATCACACAAATAAATAAAAAAACAAACCTGCATCTCTTCTGGAAGAGCCTCTGAGACAGCAAGAGTGTAAACACCAGGAACATTTTTTCCTGCAACATATTCCAGAAGAACCTAAATTTCCGCACCTTAATTGCGTACAAATCTAGATAGAAATTCAACTTTAACAATTAACTTTTTCATTTACACTTTTCAAATAGTTGTCGGTCACTTCTATTGCCACATAATTCGTTTGATTATTGGAGTGAAATTGATAAAAATGGTCAACTGTTTAAAAAAACATCCTTTTCACTTTTTCTGTAACACGGGAAATTTTATTGAAGAAGAATACAAGAATCTCAATGAAAATTGCAATATGGTATCCTTCTGAACAGAAGAAAAAGGGAAAGAAAACTGAAAGCCAAGGGAAGACAAATATATAAAGTGTGCAGGAAGTAAACGAATATACCAATGCGCAACCAACGGGCAGCCCAACTTCGAGTTGGATCCATTACTGAAATTATCCTGTAGGAAAATCAAATTAAAGAAGAAAAATAAAATGAAGATTGAGAATTTCAAAGGTGAAGAGAGCATTAATGAAATAGAACTGACACAGACATACCCATTAAAATTGGGGGTAGTGCAATCAACAACACGCTCATGATCTTCTTCCATCTTAAAAAATGGGCAGTTCTCACAACCTGACTCTCGAAACTGTGAAGCAAAAGCAGTAATTGTTTTATATTTATGAATTTATAAATAAAAAAAGAAGGATGAGAAGTAAGGAAGGGAAGTAAGACCTGATCGTAGGTTTTGACAAGGCGGCAACGAAGGCAGGCCCTCAACTCATGCCCAAAGCTTGTAGGAATTTGTGCAGGTTGCTTTGCCATTTTTTGTCAGCTCTCACGCTATTTGAGCTGATGGTTGGATTGATTCAAATGGATGAACCCATTGTCAAACAGAATATGTAATGATTATATAATCATAAATTATAATTATTAAATATTAAATATTAAATATACTTGTGTACTTAAGTAAAGTTCATTTGAAAATCCCTAATAGATGTGCAATTACATAAAACAGTAGGCTGAGTTCTGTAAGAAATGTTCTTATTATATTAGTTTTTTCCTTTGTCCGAAGGGTTACAGACTTCAACTCAATAACTGTTTTATAACCATTGTTCATTACAGGCTCAGAAATACACCTGACATTGTAAAAATGATCCATAAAAACAATGATTGGGGTGCTTACATGATGATCACAAGATTGCAGACACTAACACTAAATCCCTAAAATAAAAAGAAATCTTTCAAAACCCAATGCAGATAAGATGAAATAAGCAAAAGCCAACCAGTCAAAAACAGAAAACAAAACATGCACATAACCATTGACAAACATCAACCAAAGTCAAAATGCGTGAGTTTCATTAGCTGAGCTCAGTTAATTCTAAACAACCTTGCAGCTTTTGAGTGGGTAATTTGTTTGTTGAATGTTTATTTATTTTTAACAAACAAATATTGGAATTACAAGGTTATTATCTAGATGGCATTGTAGCTATACTATCAGTATCGATTTGTCAAAAAAAATTCAGAAAAATCATCATACTAGCGGCATCCTTTGCAACCAGAAGATAGTTGCTTAATTAATCAGTTTCAAACAAGAACATGATGAAAGCATTCATTTCCTTTATTATTAAATTCAATTTCAAACAAGAAGATAAAAAGAGCATCCATTACCTTAATTATTCAAACAAGCCTGGCCATTTGCCCAATTTCAAAACGGCAAACATACCCAAAAAAAACCCTAATTAGTCAAAACACAGAGAACAGGAAAAAAAAAAAACTGGAAAATTGGCGATGAGCAGTGAGGTTGGAGTGCAACTTGTAGTGGCAGGTGAGACTAGTGGGAAATCAATTTCGAATTTGAGAATGAGAATGAGAAATTAGAGAATAGAGAGAGAAAGCCCGGGTTGATTTCTACATATTAAGAATAATATATTTGTAATTTACATGAAAATTGAAATAAGACATAAGGGTGCGGCCGCAATCGCTAGAGAGAGGAAGGGAGATTAGGGGGCTAAAAAGAAAACCTGTGTTTGTGTTTTCCGGCGATTTCCTTCCTCCGTTAACGCTTCAGCAAGCTTCTTGGTTTTCCTCCTGCTAGTGCTACTTCAGTCTGCGTTGTTTTGGGTTTATGATGCGACACCTTGGTTCAGCTGCGTTTTGTAATGAAGTGTTTTTGCTTTGTGTTAAATATGTTTTTAGTCCTACAAATATAGGGTGGGTCATTTGATTTTAGTCTTACAAAATATATGTCTTGGAAGCATTCTGATAAGCACCTGACATGTACACCAACTAACATTATTGAATACCCAGAAGGCTTTTTGTTTTCGTACCCCCTCCTTCTCTACCACACCCCCATAATATCCCAAATGGACAAAAATACCCCTGAAAATTTACAAAAATCACATTTCACATTTCACATTTCATAATTTCGAAAAAGTAAGTAAATTGAATGGGTTTTTGAATTACTAGGTAATTAGAAAAAATTCGAATACTTCAGAAGTGAGGTAATTAGGTTCGTAAATATGAACGGAATTACCTCACTTCTACTCGAGTATTTGAAAATTTTTTCGAATTACCTAGTAATTCAAAATCTATTTTTTTTTCAATTTTTAATATTTTCTAATTACATTTATTTTTTTAACAAATGGCGAGTAGACGATCGGACAACGTAGAGCGGAGCAGAGTCTTGGGAGCAAAGACACCGCAAATGAGGCAGCGAGCACATCATTTCCGGGAGGCAAGAGTAGCGTGATACTCTTCTCCAGACACTTTACAGAGGCTCAGAGCTGTTGGGCATGCTTCTGCGTCAGAGGCGCCAGAGAGCCCGTGCCAGAGTCCTAGAGATGGTTGAGCTCGAGCACGAGCCTCGGCGGCCTCGGCCGTGATGAGCGGCGGATGAAGACCACCACGATTATGAGTACCATATGCGGCACCAACAGGAGCACCCAGAGATGTATCATGACGGTTGGGAGGCTTTGGAGGAGCAGGAGGATGAGGAGGAGGAGGTTCAGGAGGAGGAGGAGGAGGTTCAGGGGGAGGTGGTGGAGGAGGAGGAGGTTCACTGCCCCAGCTGTGGAGCACACACCCTTATATTTACACTAGGATACGCACTGCGCGTCCTGGATAGATAGAGGCGAGGTAATATTTTAATTTTTTATTTTAATTTTACTTAACAACAATTAATTACTTATTTTTAATAACGTATGGTTTAATTTTAATTTTGGGCTAAATTGTTGTTTTGGTCCTTTATCTTTAGCCTTAATTTCATTTTGGTCCTTTATCTTTTTTTTTTCTCGTTTTGGTCCCTCATGTTTCATTTTTGTGTCAATTTGGTCCTTTTTGTAATTTTCCATCCATCTTCTTTGACACAAAAATTACAAAAAGGACCAAATTGACACAAAAATGAAACATGAGGACCAAAACGAGAAAAAAAAAAGATAAAGGACCAAAATGAAATTAAGACCAAAGATAAAGGACCAAACGAAGAATTTAGCCTTAATTTTTTCAAATTTCTAAACTAAAGGTTGTATCTCACGGCGAAGTTTTCTAAAATTAGACCTACCGACCACCACCCACGGGTAGAAGCTTTGGTTGCGTCACGGCTAAGCTTTCTCGAGTTGGACATCACACCTCTGAGGGGAATCAACCATGAGTTGATATATGCTTTTGTGGAGAGGTGGCATCCCGAGACCTGTTCATTCCACATGCCTTTTGGGGAGATGACAGTCACCTTGGATGATGTGGCCGTGCTGCTCCACTTGCCGCTGGATGGCACCCCATTGGACCACAGGCCAGATTTTGATTCTGTTGAGGCTCTTCACATGGTTGTGGATCGTTTGGGCATGGATCAGGCTACTGTCATCCAGGAGCTTAAGGATAACGAGGCGATATCGAGGATCTCTGTGTAGAGAGGGCGCTACTGAGGGAGAACATGGCACGGGGTGCTTATGAAGCAAAGTGCGCGCGGTGCTACATGCTCTTCTGTTAGGCACCACCATTCGGGCCGACAAGACTCATACATTAGTGCCGTGAGGTGGATGTATCCGCTTCGAGATCTTCAAAGAAGGTGTGGCGATGGTCTTGGGGTATAAATTTGCTCTTAGTTACCTCTACACCCGGTGTAGCGGTCTTTTATACGACTGCCAGCGATTCTGCGGATACGCGACATCGCTTCTCGGTAATCATTTATTTATTTTTTAATTTAAAACTTTTAATTAAATTTAACATATATTAATAAGCGATTATTTTTAATTTAACTATTTTGATCTTTGGATCACGAGCACTTTCCCACCGTCGTTGGTCGGAAAGTGTTAGCTAGGGACGCATCGACCACGTGCCACCCGGTGGGAACAAGAAGTTGGATAAAGTAAAGTTGGTGGACTTTAGGGGCGCGGATAGATGCTCTGCGGTGGGGATGTCATCCTCACCCTTATGATGACCACGAGCGGTATGTTCCTTTGTCGAACATATCCATTGCTGCAAGGTTGGATGCTTTAGGGCGATGACGCTATTCCCTACATGCGATGCAGTGCGTTGGCGATTGGTAGTCTACAGAGGATCCTCTTCCACCCATTTCGAGTAATCCTCCCTCTGCAGACGGATCATCTGAGGGTTGCCATGTATCGATCGGTCGGGCGCGGACTTTTTGGCGAGCTAGTAAGTGGCGGGCTACCACGGCGAGTGCGATCCCGATTACCTTCCTTGGTACGATCAGTAACGAGTGCGTCTTACTCCGGTGCGAGCCACGAGCGAGCGAGAGCCACGGCGAGCGGCTCGGGATCCACCATATCATCGAGAGCCCTGTTGTCCCGCAGACATATGAGGAGAGGTGCAGAGAGCATTTGCATTGACCGGGATGCCTTAGATGTCGCGTTCAGAAGTGTCTAATTTTGGCCCACCAACCGGGCACCCACTCGGCCCAATTTTTGGTTGGTAGGGCTCAAAAATGGAGGCCCAAAACCAACGGTAAGTTTTTGGCCCACCCATTGGCCCAATCAAATTTATGGGGCGGGCAAGCTATTTATTGTGGCCGTGGGCTAGCCCATGGGCGATTTGTTTTTAATATTTTCAATCTAACAAAAAAAAAACTAAATTTCACTTGAGTGTTAATAACAAAAAAAATATATTCCACTAAAAAAATACATTCCCATTTTTAATATAAGCCACTCTATCTTCAAGTTCCAAGTTGTTATAACACAAGTTGTTATAACATGATAATATATGTATCTCAAGTTGTTATACGGTTATAACATGATAATATATTTTATTGGCTTAAGTTATTTTTATTCTCTGCCAAGTTGTTATACGGTTATCTCAAGTTGTGATTGCTCTCTGCTAAGTTCTAACTCTTCATTGTTTTGCATGTCTAACTCTAGGAATACCGTAAAGAAAAGAGACAAAAGACTTCTAATGATGGTAAGTCTCAATTGGAAATATATTTAAATGAGCCATGTCTTGATGGGAATGAGATTGACATCCTCCAATATTGGAAGATAAACAAGTGTCGATTCCTCAACTTGCAACTATGGCTTGTGACTTTCTTAGCATTCCAATCACAAATGGTAGCTTACGAATCTTCATTTAGCATCGGGGTCGTATCTTGCATAAATATAGAAATTGCTTACTTCACGAAGCTGTGCAAGCCCTCATTTGCACGCGTAATTGGTTGCACGGCTATAAAGAAGTTGGACCATCTGGTATTAATAAATTACAAATATCTTTTGTTATTGATTTTTGTTGATTGGTTGCATTATTTTTGTCATTGACTTCTTTTGTATTATTCATTGTAGATGTGCGGAAGCGGTAGAGGAGATAAAGTTATCGATATTAGTTAAATGTCGGTCTTCTTTGAATTTCTTGATGTGATCCTTGAATATATAGTTTTTTGCTTTAAGCTTTAGTTTTTGGACCAAGATATGTGTAGTTGAACTATTTTACCTACATATGGACAAGGTGTTTTGTAAAGCCAAGACAAATTTAGGCTGCTTTTTTTACTGTTATGGTTATCGACAAAGCGTTAATGTATTAACCATGGTGATTTGTAGAGAGCCAAACAGATTTATATTGGCTTTGTTTGAGCCAATGCAGCATTTTTTATGTTATGCTACTCCAAAATAGTCTTTATGTATGTTGCTCATTTGTAGAAAAAACTATGGCCAAAATTCTAAAAATTCAATGATTTGTGGCCCATTGGGGTGGCCCATTGGGCCACGCAGGCTTTGGTCGGGCGGGCCGGGCCGTAAAATATGTAGCCCATTCAAATATTGGGCGAGTGGGCGCTGTGACCCACCAATGTTGTTTGGCCCAACGGGCCGGGCCGGGCTTGGCCCATTGACAGCTCTACCCGTTCGCCCACTTCACGTGCTTATTTTCAGTCATTGTTAAACATTTTGGACCCATAGTAGTTGTATTTGTACATTATATTTTTTTTATGTTGCTCATTTTATATATTTTGACATATTGCTATTTAAATTATAAACCGTTCGTATCATATTTCCAAAATAAAACGCGTTTAAATATTAATTTAATATACAAACAAAAAAAAAAATACAAATTTCGGAATTACCATTTTTAGAGGTAATTCCGAAATTTTTTATTTTTTATGAACCGGAATTACCTCTAAAAATGGTAATTCCGAAAATTTAATTGTTTTTTGAACCGGAATTACCTTATTTTGAGGTAATTCCGAAAAATTTAATTTTTTTTTTTAAAACGCAGGGGTATTATTGGCATTTTTGGAAAAATGGGGGTGTGATAGGAAAGGAGGGGGGTACGAAAACAAAAAGCCTACCCAGAAATGAACATGATGACCAAAGCTAAAAGTGAAATTTCACCTAACTAAATACTACAATACAATGTTCATAATTTTATCTTGCATTCCAATTTCAAAATGCACTTAGCTTCAATAACCCATTATTGTTTTCAAAATCTGAAGCATAGTCATATCAATTGCACACAATCAAACTTATTTCAAGACTTATATCAAACAGATGGTGGAATGAAAACCCAATATTCAATTTGACACTGCATATGTTTTCATTTTCACCAATACAAAAAGGAACACTACATGGGATTGATTTGAATCAATCTGAACCCATGAAAAAGCAGCAAATCGAGAATCCAATTTTAAAAAATCCACAAACAGATTCAGACAAAAAAATATAGGGAAAGGGGGTCACGAAAAAACAGAAACATAGAGAATAAGAAACTGAGGGGAAGAATTCGGCATGATGATTCTCGTACCGTAAGCGACACTGTTGATCGGCGAGAGCAAGACGTCGAAGGAGAAGCAAAATGCTGAGGGTTTGGCGAGAGGGAGTGGTGGTGTGAGGGTTTAGCGAGAGGGTTCTGAATGAAAGAGAAACCTAAATTAGTATAAGTTTTTTTCTTTTAACTTTTTTATTCAGTTTTAATTCCTAATAAAACTTCTTTTATTAAATTAAGACTTAAATATTATTTTGGTCCATGTAAATAAGTCAAAATTCATGTTAGCCCCTTTAAAAATACTTCTTTTAAAAGGTCTTTGCAAAATGTTTTTTTAAGTTATGTTGGTCTCTACCTTGATTTTTAAGATGATTTGACACATTTTAACACAGCTGACAATATTGACGTGGATGTTTTAGTACACGTGGACTGCCATATCACTTAAAACAAATATTAAATTCCTATTATGTCCTAAATTAAAGTTATCTCCAAATCAAAGTTGAGTGGATATAATAGGAATTTAACATTTGTTTTAAGTGACATGGCAGTCCACGGGTACTAAAAGATACATGTCAACATTGCTAGTTTTGTTAAAATGTGCCAAATCAGCTTAAAAATTAAGGTAGAGACCAAAATGAATAAAAAAAATATTTTGTAGAGACCTTTTTAAAACTAAAATAGATTTTCACTCATTTTGCGAGGACCAAAATGATATTTAAGCCTTAAATTAAATAAAAGTAAATTTGAGGATGCCATATATTGTTTAATTTATTATTATGTTACAATAAGAATTTGAAAAATATTTAGCTACCACTTTTTCGGTTACTACGTAATAATCAGTGAGGATTTATTTTAGATTTTATGATCAAGAAATTGGTCTCAAGATTACTTTACTGTGGAAATATTTAGCAACCGAATTGTTAGTTGCTAATATTTCGGTCACCAAATTAGTTGCTAAGACTTACTAGATTTAAAATAAATCAATTTATAGAGACCAATTTTTCAGTCACTAAAATTCTATTGCTAAATCACCGCTAAATCAATTTATAGAGACCAATTTTTGATCACTAAATTTCGGTTTCTAAATCAGTCACTAAAATATATTTGTGACCGATTTAGAGACCAGCTTATGAGTGGTCAATATTTTCGAGGTCTCTAAATCAGTCTCTATACTGACCAATTTTAATTAGTCTCTAAAACGGTCGCTAACTAACGAATTTCTAGTAGTGCACTTAGACCACCTCCGCCACAATCAATCACCACTTTGACCACCACCAACCATCACTCCGATCACCGCCAACCACCACCAACCACCACCGACCACCACTTCGCCACGGTAATCACCGACTACCACGCGACCACCGTCAACCACCATTCTGAATAGATTATATAGTTGTAATATTTTAATTTTTTACAAAATAAATAGATTATGTAGTTGTAATAAATAGATTATATTACTAAATAAATGGAATATATAGTTGTAATATTTTAATTTTTTTCAAACCTAATATTGTTATATATTGTTTTGATTAAGATAAGTTTATGATTAATATTTATCTTTATGTTTGAAAGTGATTTTGATTTTTGAAAATTTCTTAACTGAAAACTGAATTTGGTTTTGGTTTTTGAAATTTTTAAAACTCAAAACAGAAATTGGTTTTGGTTTTTGAAAATTTCAAAACAGAAAACCACCCTGAACATTTGAATCCTACACACCACTATTAGGGATAACAATTTGGCTCATACCTATTGAACATCTACAAAATTTATCCATGGCAAGCGAGTATTTAATTACCCATCAAACTGTTTGCGAGCTCAGGGACAGGCATTATAGTGTCGAGCCTGCACCAATATATAGTTAATATATTATGATTTCAGTATAACCAATTTTAAAAATATTTAAAATCCATTGAATTTTTATTTAACTAAATTTTAAATATTTTTGTTTCGATAAATATTATTATTCGTAATATTTTAATAATTAAATTTGGAAAAAATTGATTACTGTTCTTATTGAATTAAGATATTCTTTGTTATTTATTATTTTTCAACTTTTCGTAGTTAAAATACAAATATTGGTGCAGGAATGAGTAGAGCTGTAAAAATCAAATGCAAACTCTAAAAAATCATTAAACTCTTTGATTGGGAACATAAAAAGTCATTAATTGAATATGAGGTAAAAATGCAAATAACAAAAATCATATGGAAAAGCTGTTGTAAAATGAAGTTATATATTTGACATAGTTTGTGAATACATGCATGTGAATACTTGATTAATAGCATAAAAAAATTGGTTAATTGGTGTTGTGAATTGATTTTTGTTTATATTTATCGAAATTTTTTATCTAAATATCATTACTCATATTATTTTTTCTCGTGAGTTGATCAGTTCCACTATGCCTACAAAAACGAAACTACTTGCAATATTGATTGATGTGGGAAACAAAAACCATAGATCTCAGAGAAACGATAAAAGTAAATTCACACCCACAAGAATCAAATACTACAAAAAAACTTACGTAATTATAAATCAAAGGCAAACCAAACATTGATTGATTAGCTAATGCAAGTTACTAACGAAGCTTGATTAATAATCCACACTAAGCAATTTACTCCCAATCTTGTAATATAAGTAAACATTAGTAGCAAGTTTAGCAAGTATTTTGCTAAGACAACTTTGACCCCAATCCTTATAGAGAGTACTTAAAGGCCTATGCTTTCGAAGATCAAGCTTATTAACCACAAAAGCCAATTCATCAACCCCACAAAAATTCAAACGAGGCATCTTCATGACTGTAGCAGCAAAATGTCCTAATTCAACTGCATTTCTGCATCCAATTCCATAGTGTTTCTCCAAGTTAGCCAAATTATCTTTTATACCAACACCCACAAATGTATAATTCGGTTGACGAAGAAAATTCAGCAGTGATATGGGAACAGAATTTATATTATATAGCTGAATAATAAGATGAACGATTCCATAGTCTGAGTATTTTATAGTTAGATGTCGACCTTTGAGTAGAATGAATGTTGAGCAACTTACGGGGAATTGCATTAGAAATTAAATACGTACGTTGTTATATCTTCCCTTAACTCATACTACTAAATGCGAGCTTAATTAGATTCATTTTTCGGTAGACAAAAGGGTTCCTTAACGTTTCTTTATTTTGGAAGTGTAAATTAATAAACACTCCATCTGTTCTTAATCTTTGCTAATTTTGGCTTGTTACACACAAATTAATGTAATACTCCATCCGATCTCTTTTATAAGCAAAATGTTACTGCTTTTACTATATTTAATGTTATTGTTCTATCTATATCCTTCATTTAATTGAGTGGTTGGCAATAAAATCAAATAAAAAGTTTCTTTTATTAAATATTAAAAAGGTTAATATAATAAATTTGGTTAACTTTTTGTAAAAACTTTGTTGGGAGAGGAGAACCACACGAACTGGCAAAGCTGGGTACTCATGACCAACCAAATTCTCCGGCACAGATCGATTAGCCATCGATAAAGTGGTGAATAATGCACACCAATGACATGTAACAAAAAAAGGGCAGTCGTTTTTTTAAAAAAAAAAGAGCAAAAGAACGTATGTAGATATGTCTTTCTCACAATTAAAGAGCACAAGGGAGTGCTCTAACCCGTGTGCATCCAACCCAAAACAAGGGAAGTTACTAAATTAGAACTATTTCCGACTAATACAAACAAAAGGGGGCACATGTCACTCATAATAAAGACATTGTGATCCTTTCTACCTAGCATGTAACCAACACCACAAAAGAGATTTTATATATCCTTTAAACAACTAAGACCCAATCAAGGACTTTACTAGAGAATATATATCCGTTTTGCATATTCAGACCACAAGATCGAGTGCAAAATCAAGCTCAGACCCCATTTCACCCTTCCCCCTGGCCAAAAGAGCAGAAGTAGGAGAAAAGATGGAAAAGGTCTTGTGGAAGTGGTAGTTGCCAACTAAGCTATCTAATACTGCATACCATACTCATTGAGTGAAGTCACAACACATAAACATATGGTGTGTTGAATCCCCTTATTCCCCACAGAGCAGACAAGAATCTATGGAAGGATTTGGAATAACATGGCGTCGAACCAAGTTTGTCTGAGTGGGCAGCCTATCTTGAAGCAACTACCAAGAGAATGCAATCACCGTTAGCGATGCAAAGGCCCCGCCACAACCTACACAAGGATCTCACATGGTCATAGGAAAAGCCAAAATGAGGTGGACTCCCCATTAGCAAGTCTCCCTGACACCCTACTGCTAAACCAATTCCCATAAGTGCTCTACACTATACCCAACAAAGAGATATCTTTCCACCAAGATGAAGCAAAGGTTGAAGGTGTTAAGCTAGCCAACGCTGGTGTCGTAGTTACCTCCACTCTATACTTTGCCACCGAGACCTCATGCCAAAGGGACCTATTCCTAGTGAGAAGCCATATTCGCTTACCCAACAAACTCAAGTTAAACACCCAAATTTTCTTGACCCAAGCCCTCCACCCAAATCCCTCCCCCGCTCTTAGTCTTAGACACTTCTGCCCACTTAAACCAAGGAATTTTCCTCCTCTCCATACATATTCCCGATAAGAAATCCCTTTAGATTCGTACAAGTTTATTCCACACACAAACAACATTTTAAAATAAGAAAGGAGCAAGATATGGAGACTATTCAACACAAAGTTTAGTAGAACTACCTGACCTCCAGAGCTGATGACCATGTTTCTCCAAGATTGGATCATTCTCCTTAAGGCACCCACCATAGATTCCCATGTGGCTTGCCTTCGCGGGTTTGCCCTTACTGGAAGACCCAAATATTTGAAAGGCATTGCCACCAGCTTACAATCCGTAAACTCTTATCACCGGTGTCTGAACCCCCTTTATCATTTGGCTCCTGTCCACCACATCTGGCCTCCCTTCCCCTTCCTTGCGGTTTCTATGTTCAAGGTGTTGTTTTTGCTGCTTTCATGTGGCTTTGACCACTTGAGTGTCGACTCATTAGCTTTTGTGGTGTGAGTAGTTGTGGCTCACTCTGTTAAATTTGGCGTCGTGCTTTGCATATGTGAGGTGGTGCAGGCAGGAGTGGGTGGTGGGTGTGTGGCGGCGCTTGCGGTGTTTCGGCGTTGCTAAGGGGCTTGTGACTACCTATATGTGACTCTCTTCACAGCTTGAGCTTGCCTTGGTCTGGTATGCAAATTTCTAGTGATGTGTTTCGAGGAGCTTAAGGTGTTTAAGGTTCTCATGATCTCTGGCGATGTGTTTTTATCAGTTTTGCGTTCTATAATTCTCACATCGGTTCAACAATGGCACCGTCATCACCTAGAACAATCAACCAAAAGGTCTAAAATCGTAATATAATAAATGCAATATTTTCCCTGCTACAAATTCTGATCCTACTCCTCATGGTCCTGATAAGAGTCTACTGATCATAGTACTCCTGCTGACACTCATACTCCTGCTGAGTCTGATCAGCCGTCGTCTGTCTGTCTCGAACCTGCCTCTGACGCTGAGAAGCGTGAGCAGCAACTTTGTGCCTCATCTGGGTGCTAGGAGCAAGAGGAGTACTACATGTCATCATCTCGTCGTCATCGGGGTACTGGTCCCGAAGCCTCGCCTCTCGCAAAATTGTCTGATCTTGAACTGCTCGCCACTAAAAAAAATTCAAAAATTCAAAAAAAAAAATTAAAAAAATGGGATTCCCGAAAATATGTCATGTTTATGTAAATTCGGGGGGATTGATTTGGGATTCCCGAAAATACCTCAAACCGAGGTATTTCTGGTTTGCAATTTAATAAACCGTAAATACCTAGGTTTGAGGTATTTTCGAGCGTCCCTAATCTATCCCCCCAAATTTACCTATTTCCGGGAATCCTAAAAAAACACTTACTTTTCTTCGGATTTACGCAAAAGTGAGGAATAATTCCGTTTTTTGTAATTTAGTAAAGGTATTTTTGTTCGTTTTGGTAATTATGGGGGTGGAAGGGAGGTGGAGGGGGGGTGCCAAAAAAAAACCATTACTTTAAAGCTTAATATCCCTTTTCATAAGGAAATATATAAACATTAATCCCAAGACATAATTAAATACTACTCCCTCCAGTCCCTATTATAAGAATAAAATACATAAATCATCATACTAAGGAGCTCATTTAATTTTTTGTCTCTTTTAAGTTAAGTTTCAAAAATACCCTCCACTCAACTCAATAGATTCATGTGCACTACTCTTGCTCATTTTGAACACTGAAAAGACAAAGCATTCAATGAGGATAAAATTGATATCTAAGCTAAATATACAATAAAAACTAAGATAGTTTCTTATATTTGGGGCAAAAATTGACTCAAAAAATCTTCTTATAATAAGGACCAGAGGGAGTATAAGGTAAAAAATGAAAACATAATTAAACAATATTCCGAAGACATAAGCAAAGTGCTTGCTAGCTTTTTATAAATACCACGTATCTTCCAGACCGGATCCTCTCCAGTCAAGGATCCCTCCAGTCACAGTAATTCTCTCCATTGGATCTCTATAATATCCAATCTCAACCCTTAAATTTTTTTTTTTTAAAAAGCAAGAAGAGAGAGATAGAGAGAGGTGACCGAAGAGGATCATCTTCCCGTATCTTACAACATTAGTTTCACACTCGACTTTGTTTTTTTCTCACTCACTCACTCTAGGTAGCCTATGTTAATAATATAAGTATTAAAGTAGTACATGTGGTTATTTATTATGATTTATATATGGTGAGCAAAATTTGAAAGAGCTCAATGATCGAATCATGGAGGGATTTTTGGTGGAGACTGAGCAGCATGAAAAGTAATGTTTGGAAAACCGGACTGGTCGATTAAGGAGAATATTGATATGTGTATGATCCAAGAAACAAAGCATAGTGACTTATCCAAAAGGAGAGTTGGTAGCATATGGAGGGATGGTGACTTTGATTGGATATGTAAAAATGCAAACGGAATGTCAGGTGGGCTGCTAAGTGTATGGAAGTCCGACCTATTGGAGGTCATGTTCTCTTTCTCCGGTGATCATTTTGTTGGAATATGTGCCAAAATCCAAGGTCAGCTTTGCTATTTGGTGAATGTCTACTCAGCTTGTAACATGGCAGGGAAAAGGAGGTTGTGGGATAATTTGAGATGTCTGAAAGAGGATTTTGAGGTAGGAGATTGGTGCATCGCAGGTGATTTTAATGCAGTCATATCTAGGGGTGAGAGAAGCGGGTGCATCTCAAGTTTCAATAATATAGAGGCCCGAGAATTTTTGTCCTTTATAGAGGATATGGAGTTAGTGGATGTACCGGTGCTGGGGAAGAAGTTTACATGTTATGGCTCTGATGGGAGGGCTAGTAGATTGGACAGATTGTTGCTGACCGAGGGGCTAATTACAAAATGGAGTGTCAGTGCCCAGTGGGTAGGTGATAGAGACATCTCAGACCATTGCCCTGTGTGGTTGGTTACATCGGCTTTGAACTGGGGACCCAAGCCTTTCAAATTCAACAATTGTTGGCTTGAACACCAGGATTTCATGTGATTCATCACAGAGTGTTGGGACTCTTTTCAGGTGAGAGGGAAGGCATCGTTTGTGTTGAAAGAAAAATTGAAAATGTTGAAGGATAAGCTTAAGGTATGGAACCGTGAAGTGTTTGGGTTTAAAGACTTGCAGATAGAACACATAGTGCGGGACTTGAATGAGGTAGAACGGATTGCAGTGGAAGGTGGGGGAGTTGATGATGCTCAAAGAAATAAATTAAATGAGGAGTTTTGGAAGGAACTCTTTGCCAAGGAAAGCTTGCTTGCTCAGAAAGCGAGAGTCAAATGGTTATCGGAAGGAGATTCTAACAGTAGGTTTTTTCATGCGTGTATGAAAGGGAACCGGAGAAGAACTCAACTATTGAAACTAATGGTGGATGGGGAGTGGGTAGAAGATGTGGGGGGAGTCAAAAAGGCGGTAAAAAATCACTTTGAGGAAAAATTTAAGGAAGAAGAATACAATAGGCCGACACTTGATGGAGTAAATTTTAATCAAATATCGGGAGTGGATAATGAATTGCTTATTGAAAAGTTTACACTGGAAGAAATAAAGGAAGTGGTATGGGAATGTGATGGTAACAAGAGCCCGGGGCCGGATGGATATAACTTTAAATTCATTAAGGAGTGTTGGGACATAATTGGGGCGGATATTGTGAGATTCTTTGAAGAATTCCATAGGTGCGGAACCTTCCCTAAAGCAGTAAGTGCGTCCTTTCTCGATAAGTTTCATTAGTTCCACTCCAAGACCCAACATATTATGCTTTTGTTTTGTACTACTACTTTAATTAATATATTTTCAGTCTTTACATTATCAAGATTTTTCCATTCTCATTATTATTATTTTTAAATAGGTGTAGAAGGTGTCTAGGCAAATTAGTGCAAGGCTGCTTTTGCACTATGTAGTATGTAGAGTGACACAGTGGTTTTTGTTGTGACATGAAATGGAAACACAAAGCTTTGGACCAAGGGTGAGATGTTTTATATTACGGTTTAAAGAGTACACAGACATTGGAGATTTGTTGTTTAGCTTGCAGCAGGATTCGATTTAATATACTCCCTCTCTCATAATAATAGTCACTTTGGCAAAGAAAAATTGTCTCAAAAAAATTGTCACTTACGATTTTCAATGCAATGTTAGCTGCTTTTTTCCAATTGTACCCTTCAATTAAAATAATATTTATCACTCCCAAGTTATTATGTTCATCACTCCAAATGTTTGATAAGAATACTTTGGTAAAAACACTATTCTCTCTTCTTCTTTTATAGTCTTTTCTTATTATGCGTGAAACGAGCTAAAATGAAAATTATTATGAGACAGAAGGAGTAGCTAAAGAGTGTTTGATTTCTTTCACCAAAATGGCAACAACTGTCATAAATCAAACCAACGGATAAAGCTAACAAACATACAGGAAAAAACCCTTGTTTTTATGCATCTCCCACGGTGCATTCCAAAATTTGCCAAAGTGTGTTATGTAGTCCAAAATTTCTGCAATGTCTTTAGTACAGCTGATGCTATGAGTCAAATAAAAGTTAGTCTATATTGGAGTCTAGTGTAGTGTTGTACCAATAGTACTATTTTTTCTGTTCCCTTACAAGAGGCATGTGATTATTTCCCCTCCATTATCAAGAATCAGTCAAGTGATAAAAGTAGTTTTGTAATTTAGCCAAAAATAAAATGAGATCACAACAATATCACATGGTTGAACAAAAAAAAATCACAATATCACGTGAGGGCCTCTCACACACGTGACACGCAGCAGCTCCTCACACACTTACCATCACAATTAATACGATCACTCATTCAATTCACATTTCACACGCAGCACACTCTCATTCACTTTCACGGTTTCACTCTCAAAATCTATTTCACCCACAACAAAACAAACAAGACACAACCTTGCTCAAGAAACCCTAACCTCACTACTCTAGTGCCGCCGTCCCACCTCCATCCATGGCTTCTCATTTCTTTCACCCCATAACAACCTAATCTTCATCTCTCAATTCTTTCCATCTCTCACTAAGTTGAAGGATTTAAAGGTTCGAGATTGATTTTTTTCTCTTTGTTTTTTTTGTATTTCCTTCAATCTTCTTTCTTTCTTTTGCTGGGTTCGACCTTTCATTCTAGCCTCAAAATTCTTTTCTCAAGTCGGTCACTCTTTTTCTCTCATTTTCATCATAAACTCTTATTAGGGAAAAATCTCAAGTCCCACATTGACTAGTGATAAGGTCTCTAGAGGGTTTATAATGAAGAGGCAACCCTCACCTTACAAGCCGGTTTTGTGGGGTTGAGTTAGGCCTAAAACCACATTCTAAGATGGTATCAGAGCCTATCCTAGATCTATCGGGCCACCTACCATTAAAAAAAAACACGCTACAAGCCCAAAAATAAAAATAAAAAAGGTGCTGTGCGTGAGGGGGTGTATTAGGGAAAAATCTCAAGTCCCACATTGACTAGTGATAAGGTCTCTAGAGGGTTTATAATGAAGAGGCAACCCTCACCTTACAAGCCGGTTTTGTGGGGTTGAGTTAGGCCTAAAACCACATTCTAAGAACTCTCTTTCTATTTAAGAAATTTAAAATTGTTAATTAATTATAGTTTTTTGGTCTATTATAATGTGTAAATAGCTTTTGACATTTTTCTCAATCTTGTTATTTCTTTGACTTTATCCTCATCAGATTCAATATTATGAATTGGATTACGAGTGTTGTAATTGTTGGAGCAAAGAGACTCTTACTATCTAATTTGGTTAGATTAAAACTTGGTTTGACAGCGAGAATGATATACGATGGGAGATATGACGTCACACTCACTTCCTTTTCTGAGGCACGTCGAGATACTATTGATTTTTTCTTCTTTAGTTTTATACTAATTTAGTTACTATATATATATATATATATATATATATATATATATATATATATATATATATATATATATATATATATATATATATATATATATATATAAAATTTAGAAACTTTATATCATTTTAAAATATTTTGTGTCGTATTCTATTTTGATTGTAGGAGTCAGACGATGTGCGAGTCCAACCGATATTGCAATGGTATTGCTCTGCTCTAATACATGATCGATTGAATTATGTGGTGTGAAAGGGTTGTGTTTTATAGTTATATTTGTTTGTTTAGGTGGGTCTCCTCTCTAATTGAATTTCTCTGACTCTAATTGAATTTCTCTCTTCAATTAATTTAGCCTGATACCAAGTTCCGAGCAACATTGCTGGAAGCGAGGCGTTTAGACAAACACATAAAAAGGATAATATTGGGAGATTTGGACATTGAGGTTTATACGTAATATTGGGAGATTTGGACATTGAGGTTTATACGTGAAACCTGATACCAAGCTCTTAAAGTTGATGTTGTTATTCATGTTGTAGTTGCATTTACGAGCGGTTGGAAGTGACCTTTAGATGAATTTGGATGTTTTCAATTCTTTTATGACCCACTTTGGGTACAAGTTGTAATACTAACACATTCATACTGTAAAGAATTTCCACCTTCTTTATTGAATTTCTAATCTGTTTTATTGAATTTTCTTTTACCTTGTTATTGAATTTCAAAGGTGTTATTTCAGTTTTTTGAGCCTGCGAAGCTACTACAGGAAATCGCGTTTTATAGTTGATGGCAATACTGGAGTCTGGAGTGGTGTGTGTTTGGCGTTGGTATTTTCTTCGTAGTTAAAATACAAATATTGTTGTAGGTATGGGCACTTGGGTGGCAAAAAAATTGAGAAAATACATTAAAGTTACTACTATAGTGTTTTGCCAAAAGAGTGCCCATTTTCATACCTATCCCCTATCCAAGACTGAAAAGTGCGGTTTGCGTCATCTATTATTTGTACTAATTTATCAAGACTGAAAACGATTTCGTTGACTAATAAAGTTATCAAATGAATTGAAATAACAATTGATATGACCGAAAACGATATATGAGTTAATATATGCTCTAAAGTTGAAAACATCATATATATATATATATACTAGTATGTATCTTCCGTGCCAGCACGGGTATACATCTCATTCTAACTTAAATTTTTTAGTTTTTTTTAGGAGAAAAAATAGTCAATTTGATATTTTAGTGTGTTATCTGACGTAAAAAATTGTTTGTACATAACGGTAAATAAACCTATTATGAATTATATTATAATATATAGATATGCTTGTGTGTGTGTGTGTGTGTATATATATATATATATATATATATATATATATATATATATATATATATATATATATATATATAATTAACATCCGACGGGGTGGTATAGGGTTAGGTTCATCAAAAGTGATTGTGAAGCTAAGATAAGAAAATAAGTACAAAAATTTGCATTTTAGATTTATCTTTAGTGCAACTTTGTTGCATGAAAGTTGTTTTGTCAAATAGACTATGTTGTTGGAGAATTAATTTGAATTATAATGGAGTATGTTTTTTATATACTAATTGAATTATTGTAAAATGGAGTATGTTATTGGAAAATTAATTTGTTGTGAGAATATGTGTTTTCTTATTGGAAATCATTTGGACAATATATTTTAAGAATTTTTTTACTGTCATATTAATCTTTGTAAAATCATATTAGCAATTTGATTAGAGTAAAAGTTTTAATAAATTTCAATTTATAAATTTAAAAATCAATTAAGTCTTTTACTAATAAAAAATATTGGGATTTTAAAATTTGTTAATGTGTTACTAAACAATATAGTTATGGAAAGAAATATAAAATACAAAATTGATATAAGATAATGTCATATTAGTTTTTTAATCTTATTTTTGATCTTATAGTTTAAGATAGACACTTAAACATAAGTTTTAATCTTATTTTTGATTTTATAGTCTAAGATAGACACTTAAACGTAAGTTTTAAAAAAATATTTTGTTTTAACCTATTAAAAGTAACAAATATTTTAAAAGGATCAGTGTTTTAATAATGATATTGTTAAAATTAAACTTTTTTTTTTACGGTCGCAACCTACAAAGTTGAATAATATAGTATATTAACATTACATTAAGTATAAGATATTTAGTATGAATTACAGCATAGCGTAGCAGCTTAGTTGGTTAAAGGCACTTCTTCAAGTAGTAGGGTGGGGGTTCAAACCCCACTGGTATCATTTTTGGTAAGTTTGCGCGAATTTATGGGTAATTACCATATGTGTAATTACCCTATTGTCCACATGAAGAGATGAGGTGGATGCCATGTAATTATTTAGAAATGCGCATGGCATTTTTACGATTGGTCCTATGTGGCGACCCATGTGGACAAACTTATGAATTGATATATATATATATATATATATATATATATATATATATATATATATATATATATATATATATATATATATATATATAATGAAAATAATTAAATATCTATAATGAAAATAAAAAATGTATGAATAATATGATAAGAACAGAAATCAGGAATTTAATTCATTATAGGACTTAATCTTTTAGAATATAGGATAGGATGTCATGCCGCTACTCGGACTCGTCTGCGGATGTTGGTAAGCCTCTGACCCAGCAGATGAATGAGTTTTCTGTCCTCAAGAAGTCGGCTAGCACACCTGAAGCTAGCCGAACTGGTAGTGACTCCACTCAACCTCCCACCACCAGGCTTGATTCGCTTTTTGCATCAGAGTCTGATCCATCCGATAGGAACATTTCGAAGAAGCATTGGGGGGATTTGTCAGACGATGCGAATGACCACATGGACCATGAATCTGTTGTGGATAAGTCCAGTCAGGTGGTATCCACATCCAGAAAAAAGAAGAAACACAAAAAGAGTTCGGCCCAGAAAATAGTAGGGTATAACCCTCAATCAAAGACAAATTCTGTCTTTGTTCCTTTTTTATCTGATTAGAGGTTATTGGATCTTTTAGTATCTTCTTCTAGCCAACGCTTGGTTGGGTTTTCCGTTCTCTTGCTTGTTAGTTAGATTGGTTTTTTAGGTTTTTTGTCTAGCTTGTAGGCTGTAGTGTTTTAGGGACTCTTTTAGGGGTTATCTATTATTGTTTGATTTTCTCTGATGGCAAGGGTTTCGTTCTAGTATCCCCTTCGCTTTTCTCTGTCCTTTTCCTTTTGTTTTTAATAAATTCGGGCACTCTCTCCCTGTTTGTTTAAAAAGATTATAATGGTGGTTGTTAATGAAAATACACAAAAATGAAACTTTAAAATATATTTTTTTTCTCGTGTGCTGCTAGGGATGGCAAAGCACGTAACCCACCAAAAAAAGACGGATTGGGCTAGAGTATTGGGACCACTGAGACCGCCCCGCCAAAAGGAAAAAACCGCGAGCTAAAGCAAATACAGGGCGGATCGGCCCGCGAGCCGCTTTTTTTTTTAAATAAAAAAAACTTAATTTTTTTATAGTATTATAACTTTGTAAAAAACTTCATTCAGTACTATAATTTTTAGTATTATGATGTGTACGGTCCTGAACTGAGAAGTTACCTCGTCTGAGGAGCTTGCAAGGTTCCGCTTCTCGGGACTCGTCAGCTGCCTTCGGGGTTGACAAATCGTTCTCGGGAGGTCCGAGTCGCAATCATTCCCACGTCGGGTGGGGGTGTACCTGCAGACATTTTGATGCCTAAGTCAGTAGAGGAATAGGCGGAATGTGCAAGAATGAGAACGTACCTGGAATTAGAGGTCGGGTGCTCTATTTATTGACGAGGGCGCTCGGTGTTGCTCGTCGGATCTGCCTGGTAAATCTGGACCGTCGGTCCTTCAAGTGTGGCGCGGTGATGCGTTTGTCGCTGAGTTTGCTTAATGGGCCGAGCTTCTTGGTAAATATTGGGTTAGGCCCAAGTACGCGACGAGGCTTCTAGCCCGGGTCGGAACAGTGCCCCCCCAAGCCGGGGACGAACGAGGGAAGAGGTCGGCCTCGACTTGCCAGTCAGCAGGTTGATCCCTTCTGGGGAAGCGAAGCGATAGGTAATTATTATGGCACATTTCCCAAAGGCGGCTTTGATTGGATGGCTCGCTTTAATGTGTCGTTCGGTTTCCGAGGCCTAGGCAATATATACCCCTGGCTTCGAAATTTGCCTTCTGCTTGCATTTTGTGAAAAAGAACGAAGTTGAGAGTATTCACTGTCTGTGCTTTCGAACTCCAGCCGCCGCCGAGATCATCTCCGTTCGTGACGCGCGGTGGTTTTTCCTTTCTTCCGCCGTCCGAGTTCATCGTTTTTTCAGACTTTCCAGGAAATGTCTTCAGAAGCCAGGAACGACTCCCTTCCCCAGAAGCTTCTCTTCCTCGGTCCGGAGGTGTGCCCGCCTCCGGTGGCGTAGCACAAGAAGGTCTTGAGGTTGCCAATCCTCCGGGGGCCGAGGCTCCAGAGTGGAATGCAGATGAGTACAACTGGGTGTCTCCAACGATACGCGACATCACTGCCCGGCTGGTGAAGGAGAAATCGCTCTCTTACTACTCTGCATTCATTGAGGCCCCCGAAGGTCAAGTTTGGAAATTGCAGGACGCCGAGGATCTCCCAATCTGTACTGCTTTTCCGAGGGACACACTCGGATTCTTCTTCCATGGGAAGAGTCTTGACTTGATGGGGATACGGGTCCCTTTAACTGAGTTTCAGCAAGGAGTGCTAAACTATCTTCGCCTCACCCCGAGTCAACTGGATCCGAAAGGTTGGGGCTTCGTTCGGACATTTGAGATCCTGATGAAGTATTTGGAGAGGGAACCGTCCGTTCGGGTTTTCTTTGCCTTCACTCGGATCACCGGGTTGCCCGAGAAAAATGAGAAAGGTAGGCACGCACATGTTGGGCTCCGGGGAGTTACTGGCGAGGCTTTCTTTAACCCGTGACCGATTCCAACAATGGGTATAAGCGTCAGTACTTCTATGTGAGGGCCGCCAACCGAGCAGTGAAGGAGGCCATCACAAGCTCCTTTGTCAGCCGGGAGGAGTACGTTCAAAACTTCCCGTTCAACTGGACTGCTGCTCACTTTGGTCCCGAGGTGGGGTCTTATGCCGTCGAGGCCACTTCGCTAGTCGGAGAAGATGTTGTGACATACAACCTCCTCTATCGGTGGTCCGAGAAGCTGAAAAACGTGGGCGAGAAGTTCCCGTGCAAAAAGATCATCGACGCGGATTCGGAGTATGAGGAGAAGCTGAAAGCTGTACTTGGTAAGTTCATCTAGGTAACCGATTCTCCCAATACCCGGGAATTTGCTTATGCAGTTAGCTTGACGACTTGTTTATTTTATGCAAATGAACTAGCCAAGGGGGTGGAACTCAATCGGCTTCCTCAAGCATTGGTGATCCGTCCCTGCAACGCCGAAGCGAAGAAGGGCAAGAAGATGCGTCGAGAAGAGGCAACCTCGAGTTCCAAAGAACCTGCCTAGAAGAGGCTCAAGTTCATTTTGGCGGACGAGATTGAAATGCCCTCGAAAGCTGAACTGGAAGCTTGCAGTCGGGTTGCCGAGGCTAGGGAATCCCTTTGCAAGGCTGTCAAATGCCAAGCTTTGAATGCCCGAATCGGTTGGTACAAGGCCAAGCTCAGGAAGCTAGAGAACCAAAACCTCTCGGACGAGGGCAACCTGTTAGATCAAGAAGATAAGTTGATCTGTGTCTGAGACATCCTCGTTCCGGAGCACCACTGTTTTGGCCGACTCTGCTTCGCCGAAGGTTGTTCTCAAGTCCAGATAGCCTCGGACTTCCAACTATTCGCCAGTGAAACCAACGAGCGTTCTCGGACAATCCTTTAGCAATTCTTCGGGTAGCTTGAGGTCTTTGAAACACTTCCAGTACATGACATTGGCGGAGCTTCCTCCGTCTACGAGTACCCGGGCCACTTTGTACCCGCTGGTAGTGGCACATATCACAATCGGGTCGTCAGAATGGGGTTGAACTCCGTTAAAATCTGCAATATCAAAAGAGATCGAGGGATAGATCGGGGCTAGAGCCTCGGTTGCGCTTGTAGAAACCGACATAATGGATCGGGCGTACTTCTTTCTGGCCGAGGACGAGGGACCTCCGCTAGAGAACCCTCCTGAGATGGTATTGACTACCCCTCGGTCTGCTACCTCATGGCTTTCTTTCTGATGGGACTCCTTCCTCGGTCCCCCCCTCTTGAGGGGTTGTCTTCTTGGGGGGCTTTCTGCTCGCCTCTTTTTTTGTTCGTCGAAAAGTAAGAACTTCTTTAAGAATCCACGCTGGATAAGCTGTTCAATCTGCTGCTTCAAGGTCCAGCAGTCGTCGGTGGTATGACCCTCTGTCCTGTGAAACCTGCAATATGCTTCAGGATACTTACCCATCGTGCCTTAGATAAAAAGCGGCACTGGTGATGGTTTCTCGCTTGCAAGTCTCGTTGTTCATAATGGCCGATGGCCAAGCTCTGAGCGGCGTGTAAGAGTTCTCTGGATTAGGGCGAGACTTCTTGTTTCGTGCTCTTCCTCCCCGGTCTCGGCGAGCCGAGGCTGGGAAGGGTTCTGATCGGGTCCCCTATTCTGGTGGCGAGTGGGGTCTCCGGGATCCTCTGGCATCTCTAGCGTCCTTGGAGGCAGCTGTATCCTCGGCTTCGATGTGCTTGTCTGCTCTTGCTCTGACCTCGTCCATGTTGTTAGGGGTAGTGATGGACAGCGCTTCGCTAAAGGTCCCGTTTTTTAGCCCTTTCATAAAAGCCGTGACAAAAAACTTCTCGTCCGGGTCTTCCACCTGCACCGTTATTTTGTTGAAGCGCTCCAAGTATTTCTTTAGTGGCTCCAACGACCCATGCCTGAGGTCAAAGAGATCCCCAGGATGGACAAGCTTTTTCTTGTTGGCGGAAAACTGTTGAACGAAGCGGCTCGCGAGGTCCTCGAAGTTGGCGATGGATCGGGCAGTCAATCCCTTGAACTACTTTAGGGTGACATCGGTTAGTGTTCCTGCAAACATCTTGCAGCTAACGACATCGTTGCCCCCGATGATCATCATCTGGGTCTGGAAGGCGTCGACATGGCTCTAAGGGTCTCCCGTTCCATCATAGGTTCTGATGGCCGGCTCACGAAACCGGGGGGGAATAGGCACTGCTTCGATTTCTTCGGTGAACGGTTGGAACGCCCTCATGGGTGCTCGGACAACCTCTGTCCTGTTGTTCTGAAGGGCGACCATTTGTTCATGGAGCCGGGCTTCCCTAGCTTCAAGTGCCTGAGCACGGAGAGTTTGCTCCTCGTTCCTCCGGGCCTGCTCTGCGTTCTGCTCCTGAAGTGCTCTTACTGCTTCCAGTAACTCGCATATTCTGGGATCTGTGGTGCTTGTGGAAGCACTGTCGTTAGCTCTGGTCCCTACCATGCTGTGGTAGGCTTTTTTCTGGTTTGGAGTGGGGTAGGAAAATTTTACCGGGCCCCACGGTGGGCGCCAATGTTCCTAACTATTTCCTTGAGTAGGATTTAGCTAGAACACGATAAATATAGTAAGAAGTATGGGGTGATTAAAATAACATCAGTCCTCTTTATTGGCCTCAGGGGCTTATCTTTATATTACAAGGTGTCATTAATGCTCATAAGTATTACACATGAATGCAGCGAGATCTTAGGCGAGATTCTCAGGCTTTCCTAATATATCTAGCTAGATTCCTGCTTAGAGTCGAGCTTGTAGGAGACGTCGGCCCCTTTTGGCCGAGGGGAGGTCCCTCGTCCTGCATAGCCGACTAGTGTCTCGGCACTGAGGGAGAGGCGGTCTTCGTGCGTCAGTCTTCGTCTTCTAGGCTCAGACAAGTCAGCTAGGAAGTGTCACGCATCCGAGCCTTCCTGGGCGGTCGGTTGGGAACAGTAAGTGACATCTTTCAGGGACTAAACTGACAATAACGGATGGATTAACGGAGTTAACGACGCACATTAACGGGAGGGACTAACGTGACGGACGGATTACATTTTCAAGGACCATTTTGCATTTTCGCTTGATTCAGGGACCAAATTGACAGCGAGTTACACTTCCAGGGACTAAAATGACTATTTTCCCTAAAAATAACTATTGCATTTTTTTCAGACGTGGGTCTTCATTCTATTGAATCATTCATCATATGGGTTAGAATGTACTAAAGGAAGACAAATAAGTGGGTGAACCATGCTCAAAGACATGCCAGAACCAGATTGCATATCAACTTTTTCTCCTTTACCATCTTCACCAATTTTCCAATCAAAGCATTGCACCATAGCAGCAATTGTGCTGTTCATCAAGTTAAATGCCAACATTGTCCCTGGGCACCCTCTCCTTCCTCCTCCAAATGGAACAAAATTAAAGTTCACTCTTTTAACATCATTCTGATGATCATCATCTTGCTCGTTCAAGAACCTTTCAGGCTAAAAATTCACTTGGATTTTCCCATGTTTCTGGTCTCTCATTATAGCATACAAATTGATTGCAACTGCTGTTTTTGCTGGTATATCAAAGCCATTTATTTTGCAGTCTTGGCGACATTCTCTTGTTGTGACTGGTCCTGGTGGGTAGAGTCTTAGTGTTTCCTTCACAACTGCTTGTAAATATGGTAGGTTTGGGATATCTGATTCTCCAACAAGCCTAACATTTTGTGTGACTGACTCTATCTCCTTTCTTAGTTTGTAGAATGTTTCAGGATGGTTAAGGAGCTCAGCCATTGCCCATTGCATAGCTTCTGCTGAGGTATCTGTGCCTGCAATGAAGAGGTCCTGCCACACAAGAGTAAATATTAGTTTTAGAAGGGCCTATAGGCTATGACAATTTCTAACAAGTAAGCTAAGACACGTGTTACACAATAGGATTCAATAACTGTTCCACAGCAATCTGATAAGACACAAGCACGGGAGTGGATTCTCTTATATTGGAAAAAGGGTTTTTTCTTTTATACCCCCACCCCATCCCCTCCCACCCCCACCGATTTGCGATATTCCCATAATACCCCTGCCATAATTCACTTTTTGACTTTCATTTATTTCTCTCTGACTGGGACCCACAAGATAACACATCGTATATACCTCGATGGAAGGTATATACGATTACATTAATTAATGAATAACGACTGAAAAACTACTTCATCGTATATACGTCCTTCAAGACATATATACGATTGCGATTATTAAATGCTTCGTTGATTACTCATCGTATATATGTCCTTCAAGGCATATATACGATTGCATTATTAAATGTTTCGTTGACTACCCATCGTATATAGGTTATATACGAGTGGGCTTTGAAGATCTAATCGTATATACATATCGGGCCATGTATATACGATGTGAAAAAATACCCATCGTATATACATGGTTGAGGAGGTATATACGATCGGGCTATTTTTTTCGTTTTTTCTCGAGTTGCTATCTGTTTTGTTGGAGCAGATATTGACCCGCCTCTGCAAGAGATGCCGAGCTCTCGGTTGGCGCACGTTGATATTGATACTACATTAACTTTCACGAGCGGATACGGTATAATTTTGTTACTCAAGTTTGGTAAATGGAATTAATTTACTTAAGTACTTAGTAAGTTATATATTTTGTAGATATTTTCTACACGGACAGTCGTGTGGAGAGTGGGCCAAAGTGTTGGTAGAACTATCGGTGTAGTTGTTGTTATTGTGAGATCCGAGAAAGCAGTGGAAAGAGTGGAAGCGAGATAAGATTGTTTTTGGCTGCGACAAACAAGGCGAGTTTACTAATGATTCAAGGGTTTCGGCTCTAAAAGGAGAGGTTGTCCTTTTAGATTGAAAGCTACTTGCACTCTTCGTCGTGGGGTTGGTGTGTGAGAGTTAAATGTGGTAGACACACGCACGAGTTGCTCAAAACTTCCATTGGTACTTGTTTATTTGGGCGCGTGCATCTGGCGCGCAAAGGATCCAGTTAACGAGCATGCGGATCTTGATGTCGGACCGAAAGCTACTATTATCGCTTTGAAGAAGCTAGATCAGGAGAATGTGACTAGTCTTCGTCAAGTTTATAGCGGCCACAAACACCGGTCTACAAAGAGGGTCCTAGAACGGACATTCGGGAGGTGTTGAGATTGATTGAATCCCATAATTATCTATGTTGGTCTAGAAAGATTCCGCAACTGATGTCGTCGGTGATATCATGTGGGCTCATCCCACTTCTATAAAGTTGCTCAAAGTTGTTTCCCAAAGTTCTCATTCTCGACTCAACCTACAAGACCAACAGATATAATTTGCCTCTTCTACAGATTGTAGGAGTCACAAACACCGAGATAAGCTTCCACGTTGCATTTGCTTATATTGGGCGGGAGCTTGCTATTCATTTTTCTTGGGTATTGGAGCAAATTGCGAGGTATATGTGAGTTGCATTCTATTCATCCTCAGTTTTCTTTGATGCACAGAGATCTGTTTGTATGTCCGCTATTCTTGACGTCTTTCCCGCTGCTACAAATTTATTGTGTCATTGGCATGTTACAAAAATGTCAAAGCAAAGATTAAGGAGTTGGTTCACAAGGATAAGCGGGAGGAGGTCGAATCTCTCTCGGCTATGTATTATTGATTACTGTTGATGAGTCGAGTATCTATCTAATCGAAGTTTTTGAGGTCGCTTGCTCACGATAAACCCTCTCATTAAATATGTGCACGACACATGGTTGACCACGCACAAGGAGCGATTTATCTCAAAGATGGACTAACCGGATCCCACACTTGGGGAATTCCACAACCAACGTGTATTTCTATCCGTTACTCGATTTTTTTGACACGTGGACATATTTTTTTTTGTCGATTAAAATTCTTTGACACTTGTTTATTATTTCTATCCGTTACTCGATTTTTTTTGACACGTGGACATATTTTTTTTGTCGATTAAAATTCTTTGACACTTGTTTATTATTTCTATCCGTTACTTGATTTTTTTGACACGTGGACATATTTTTTTTCGTCGATTAATTTTTTTTTTGACACGTGGACATATTTCAGAGCGGAATCCTTGCATTGGTCTTTGAAAAGACAGTTGAAGACTTCGAAGGGTGATTTATCAAAATGTTTGATATCTATTGATGACATTTGGCAATACATTTTGATCAAATTATCGGTCTTTTCAACGAAGCATCGTGAGAATTGAAGTCAAGTCCAATATTCCCTTTGTTTAAAAATCTTCAAGGACTTGTTTCTTTATCCGCATGCAGAGACACATGGTTAATGAGTTTGAAAGGTCGAAATCGGGGTTGGATACGACAAAGGCGGTGTTTTGGTGCATTCAAAGGAAGACACATCTACTTCCTTGTGCTTGTGAGATAGGTATTTTTCATGCTTCCGCAATTCTATTCCGCCATCGTTGTTGATGATCACCGGAAACAGAGTTGAGTTTGGATGCAATAGATGATAAATCCACTCGGGATAAATCATCGGATGCGATATTTCTTACCGGTTTGATGCTATCTTGGCAAGATTTAATAAAGTTAGTGAGGAGGAGAAGTTTCTTATTAAGAGGCGGCTAAATGAGATAGCTTTCTTCTACTTCTTCTATGGTTGCACCTAAATCAAAAGTCGAGCGAAAGGTGCACCAAAGAAGAAAAAGGGAAAATTTTTGATGCTAAGCGTGATCCTTACGGGTGGGAGCACGTGGATGAGAGGTAAAGCAGATGAAGAATCGGGGCTTCCAAAATTCCTACACACATGGCCAACCAAATTATCTCGTGGTGCTTAGAGTATTATCACGCATACGGTGAGACTAAAATCCACTTACCGTTTGTTCCAAAGACACGTGCGCGCAACTATGTTGAAAAAATTGTTGATGTTGAAGGTGACTCAGAAGCGCGGTTTTTAAAGCGATCGGGGTTGGACTTGACATGGGTGAGGACTCGGCCTCACGATTAGGCAAGCTTTGATTCAGAAACAAAGGACAGGAAACCTTGTATTCGACATGTTTGGGAAGAACCGATCGTTAGAGCTTCGCAAAGCTTTAACTATCGAGTCATACGGACGCCACCGAGTCAAAGTGGTTTGATTTGTTCGAGATGGGGTATATGGTTGCAACCGGGTATAATGTTGCATTGGTTTGATTTCTTTACCTATGAATTTCACTTATCCGCCTTTGAGAGGCACTTACAGTTCATCTAAGTTGAAAATCATATACATTTCCGAACAAGCAAAATGTACTTTGGTTGAATCTTTCAATCTCTCCCACTTGTCTGCTGCCTCCTATTGCCCCATTGTGCTGGTACCACCAAAGACCACGCACGAGTCCGCTTCATGGTTGCATCCGTATGCCGGACGTTTTACCCTATGGCGATCTATGTGTCCTCGTGCGGCCTCTCACCACAAAGTGATGCGTCTAGATGTATAGATTTAGCCGATGATTCTATTGACTGGCTTGTAGATAGATTCACACATATTTTGTATTACACGTGTATATATACTATATCGCGTTTTTGTAATTATACGCGTTTACTTTATCCAATAGCACTACGCACAGTTGATGTTAATCAAATCGCGAGACTTCAAATTATAACCGTAATAAAATCATAACCGCTAACAAAAACAAAGCCCATCGTATATATCTCTTTTGGGACATATATACGATGGGGCATTTTGACATCGTATATAAGTTCATTTTGCGTATATACGATTGACTTAAAACGCATCAATCGATATACACGCACAATGAACATATATACGATGTCAAAATTTCCCCATCGTATATATGTCCCAAAAGAGATATATACGATTCGTGTAATTTAGTGAAAAAAAAAGATTTTTTGAAGGGCATTTTGGGGATTTCAGCGTGGGTGGGGGTTTAAGGGGAGAGGGTGGGGGTACAAAAGAAAAAACCCTTGGAAAAAACATGTGGGAGTTATGTTTTTAATCTCCATCATTAGATCCTCTAGTCTCCTACTTTTAATATTTTAAAAATACAATTTCTCTCTCATTTTACATAATAAATGAGTGACTGTGATTGAACATGAGAGAAAATAACATAAGAGAAACAAGACCACTTAAGTACTCAACCAAACATCTCATACTACTCGACAACACTCCATAATACCAACTCAAATACTACATGTTTGAACTTGTGCAACCCAAACGTTTTTCTTTAGTAATTGAATGAAAGTATAACAGAATCACTTTACAAGAGAAAAAATTCAGTAATTCAATTGGCACAATTAGAAACAGGGAAACCAAATGCACAATTTAGTACTACTATTTTGTGCAAAATGGAATGTATGCAAAAAGATGCCACCAAAAAATGTGCAACTAATCATGTTTCCATTTGACAGAATACACAGGTAGTTTGACAAAATACATGAATCATTTCACCTACCTATCACTACGATTTACATGTGTTTGGTTGATTAACTTTCTCACCATTTAACTTCACACAAAATATAGTAAATGTTAAATGAAAAAATGGGTGGTAAAAATAAAGATACATATGTTAAATGGAAGTTACTTACCATAAAGAAGGCTTTGATATGGGTTCTTGTGATCTTAAACTCAGCATGAGCATCATGATAAACATCCAAAAGAATATCCATCAAATCCCTCTCACTCTCATCATCATCATCATCATCATCTCCATTTCCACATAATGATGATGATCTTTTATCTTCATGCTCCTTCAGCACCTTCTCCAACAATTCATCATACCTTCTGCTCACATCCATAGCCCTTTTCCCATAAATCCAGAAAGTCAACTCCTTGAGAGGACCCAACACATCCCCAAAACACAACTTGGCAGCAAGTTCAAAGGACTCCTTCACCAACTTCCTGATCTTCTCAGCGTCCTCGCATTTCTCCGAACACTTGGTGCTCATGGCCATTCTGCAAGTGACATTGTTAGTAATCTTCATAAGCTCAGCACCCAAATCAACCGCAACACCAGCACCAGCATTCTCCAACATTCTTTTCACCGAACGCTCAATCTCCTCCCTTCTAATACTCTTAGACCGCTCCAATTGCCTTGCACTAAACAGTTCAGTAACACAGAGCTTCTTCATGAATCGCCAGTAAGAACCATAGGGAGCAGTAATGAACCCGGAAGTGCCATAAGGGAGTCTATCGGCGAACGCGAAAGCAGGACGGGAAGAGAAGGCGAGGTCATTGGTTTTGAAGATGGCGGCAGCGGTGGAGGAGGAGGAGACGAGGAGGAGGCGGCGGGAGGGACCGAGACGGAGGTGGATTAGAGGGCCGTGTTTGGAGGAGAGAGATTGGAAGGATTTGTAGAGAGATGGAGTGAGAAGGTGGAGGTGGCCTATTAGAGGGATAGAAGGTGGAGTTGGTGGAAGGCGGAGAAGGGTGGTAGTGGTGGTGGTGAAGAAGATTATTATTATGATGTAGAAGAATGAGAGAAGCAGGAATAGTAATAGTAGCTCCTCTATCATGGTGGTGGTATTCTTTGCTCAGTCGTGTTGTGGTCTGACTGAGGAGAACACTCAATTGTTCTTTTAACGACACGTGTTTGCTGTGAATGAGTTATCCGTTTAGTATTACTCCCCTCCCCGTCCCATATTTTTTTACAACAATTATATATACTCAAAAATCGACAAAAACCAACTTACAACACTAATTAATCAAGTTTTTTAGACTATTAGCCAAGTGATTAATTAACCAAGTTTTTTAACAACGCCTCAAAAACTGTGAAAAAACAGATTGGCTAATAGTCTAAAAAACTTAGTTAATTGGTGTTGTAAGTTGGTTTATGTCGATTTTTGTCTAAAAACCTATGTCCAAATATCATTTTTGTTTTTTTTATGTTTTAGCAAACTACACCTAGAGTAAAAAAAATATTAATTAGGTAAAATATATCTAAACTACTATCGTTTAAGGTTTTTTTTTACCCCCTCCATATACCTCATATCCCCCATAAATGTCCAAACGGAGAGATTGTCCCTGATATCTCCATACAATTCCCAGAAATACATCATAAAAAGATATATTTGGAGGCCAATTTTTCAATTTTCTCGGATTTATCGAATTTTACGGTATTTTCGGTTTGTAAAATGTGTTCCAGATTTATCTATTTAAGTGGTATTTCCGAGAATCCTATTAAAACCCCCTCCGAATTTATCTTTGATTTACGTATTTTTGGAATGAAAAAAAATTGATTAATTAAAAACGCCTTCTACATTGATTTAAAATAATAGATTGCAACAACAAACAACTCGAAAATATGATAGAATCTACTGAGATGGTGGAGTTAAACGACGAAGGATCTCAACAACGGTCCTTTTACTTTCGACGTACAACTGCAAAGGACTCCGAAGTTGAAACATATAATGTCTGTCCATCATGGCTCGAACATCATTGTTGTTCTTCACATCGATTATGGACCACTGAACACGATTATTATCGCCTATAGTAGGGTAGCGATAAATAATACGAGTGACTTCTTGCTCGTCACCCCCAACTACACCTTACTCGTTAGTTTTTCTTCGAGAGCAGTGAAGGTGATGTTGTCGTCAAGCCTACATAAAATGGGTTTTGGACTCCAGAAATAGGGACCATCTTCTCTGTTGGTGATTGTGCCCCGATGGTGAAGGGCAGTGACTGCGGAATCACGAGAGTATTGTGTATTCAATGTGTCCATTTTCTTTTGTTGTGTGTGAAAGAAGTGAAATGTAATGTGTCTATTTACAGGGAAAATGTGAAACCCTAAAGTGGATTTCCACCGTTGATGAAAAGTGGTCGGCAAAATCTAGAGCGTTAAAAGTGTCGACAATATGAAGACCGTTAAATAGTCGGCAAAATCTACACTGTCAAATAAAAATATAATAAAATACAATCATGTAATGTCTACGTAATCAACTTCAGTTGGGGGGTTAGTGCAACATGATCTGGAACAAAAGCACACCATAACTGCATACGTCCAATGTACGCATATAACCACAATCTAGCTTCAGCTGAAGCATATGCACCCCAAGCAGGATGAACAGGAGGTAGTGGACTAGTAGCGTTCAACATGACCCGAACCCAATGATTTCCATGGACAAACCCAACACAGAACAACTGGCTTTGACTAGAAACATAGCCTCCTCTCAAAGGGAAGAATGTCCATGAGCCACCATCATGAGGTGATAACATAACAAGGGTTATCTGATATCTGCTCGCTATAACATGTCCCATGTCAGGCATCGAAATCCACTTGTCACGAGGTTGATACTCTTTGACTAGAGCAACTAATGAATCCCTAATTGTCTGAATGTTGTCACCCATCACCTGTGAGTATTCAAACCAATTTGAGTCCATCTCCTGAATCAAATCATTCCGAACTAGTTGCCAACTATTCTCTGGCCAGTTAAGTGAGGCAGAAATGCATCTGAAGCCACAGTTTCCATCCCCCTCCACATTGATAATGTCATCAACGTACTTATGTATAAACTTTGGAAAGTGACTTACCAAATGGATGTCATGCTGTGCCCGCTCAGCTGCTGACCTCTGTGATGGTAGTTGGGAGACTTGCTGTGAGGACCGTTGGGGAAGTATCTTTGATGACTTCTGGGTGGGTTTCTGAACTGAGCTCAAAGATGCATCCACGTGCTCCCAAGAAGAAGGATCTCTCTTCACATCATACTCTTTATTCTTCTTCACCTTCTTTAGTGCACCCCTAGGCTTGACTTTGTGCTTAGGTGGGACCATGGATGTAGTGTCTTTGAAGACATAATCATCAAGACCTCTCTTCCAGACACATCTCTCCTCAAGAGACATGTTAGCCCATTGCCTCCAAACCTCCTCTATTGTATAGCTTATGTCACAATAAAGTGATGCTTGTTTCACCCGCTCCTCATCCATACTCTCCAAACTCAGCCTCTTCCAATGAGAGTCAATCATATCCAATGGGATTGGACGACCATGTAGGTGCAAATAAGCAAGCTCACAAGAACACGGTAATCCATGAGTAACGTTAATCACACAATCAACACAATGGGTCTTATCGGTGCCTACACCATCCAACATGCCATCAAACTCACCAGCTACATGATTCAATGCCTCATGAGACACCAAACCGTGTAGATTCTTGTAGAATGGAGTATTGTGTAGGGCATCCACACAGTTGATGCTCTTTTGAAAAGAACCGACAATTTTATCAATTTGTGAATCGATCATCCCATGCAATGACTCCCAGCTTCTGCATAAATCACCACCACTAGAACTCAGTGACCTCTTCAATGCCCAATGGGCTGCCTCAACTCTATGACACATAAGCAAAAATTTAAAACACAAAACCGACAAAAAACACATAAGATTAAAACACATAAGCAAAATATTAATGTACCTATTAGTCGTGGTATTTCCAAAGTGTCTCACTTTATCCGTCCACGATCCATAAAATCTTTCCTTGTGAGGATACTGACCAAATCTTGTTCACATATCGATAACTGGGATATATCAGAACATGATTGTTCAAAATCATGCAAACTCTCATAAAACTCATCCTCACATGTAGAGTCAAATAATGCATGCCAAAGTGTGATCAATGACTTCACTTTGTCTCCATTGACTGCCTTCTTAATGTTAGCATTGACATTTTTGTTAATGTGACACCGACAAACCAAATTAATTGCCTTGGGAAACACAACCTTAATAGTGTTCATCAATCCCTCCTCACATTCAGTGAGGATAACCTAAAGAAGTTGGCCCTCCACATTTAGCACATGAAGTTTTGCTTAGTGCCTCCTTGTACCTCTGGTTCTCATTAATAATCCTTTCTTTCTCAGCTCTTAAACGTTTATTCTCTTTACGATCATCTTGAGGCTGTATGTATATATGCAACAGTCATTCGTAAATAATGAAATATTTATTTTAAAGTATTTAAAACAACCCAAAGTATATATATATATATATATATATATATATATATATATATATATATATATATATATATATATATATATATATATATAAATCTTTATTCTTATTTTTTTAATGATAAAATAGTAATATTATTTAGGATGAGTTTACCATCAACAAAGTATTTAAGTATATTGTGTCTAGACCTGCTTTCAGTATTGATATATTTTTACTTTATAAATAAAACAAAGTAGCTTACTCAAAACCATAAGTCAAAGTGAGAGAATATAAAAATTTGGGGTGAGTCTCTTAAATAAATAAAAGTAAAGGGAATAAAACATAAAATTGATTTGTAATTCAAAAAAAATTACTTGTGATTCTTTTTTTTTCTTAAAAAGGGAGATCTACTTACACACCCTCACTCTAATGTAGGTAGCATGTATATATTGAATAAAATTTGGAATGCATAAATATAATAAAAAAATTAAAGGACATTAAAATCTTATTTGGATTGTTCGACCTTTGAGAATATTAAGTAGGAGACTAAAGAAAGGAAAAAGAACTCACCTGATTTTGATGAGAGTAATATTCCTCACTAACTAGAGAAGTTTCTTCTGGCAGTGTTGAAGAACTCAGATACACTATCTCCAATTTATAACCTTAAGTATGATGTGTGGTTTAAATTTTGCCTTGAAATCATGCGGAAATTACTATGGTTTTTAGTTTAAAAAATGTCTGTATTGGCTAGAGGATAATGAAGAATTTAATATTCTTCTTACTGACTAAGCAACTTGAGGGGCACAATTGACTTTCAATTATTCTCTTCTCCCATTGGCTAACCTCAATACTTCTTATGTTTCGTTTGACAAAATGAAAACGAAATTTCAATTTTGATAAGAGTTGACTTATGTTGCGTTGACGATGTGGGAGTCGGAGTTATTGTAAAGCGAACTACAGGTGTAATAGCATTTATGGACGGAGAGATTCTATTAATGCAGCGAAAAAAGAGAGAAAATCTAAAGCCTAATATTTTAAATGACATTTGTTTGGTATCGTTGACTCAACCTTCTCTTCTCGAGGCCCTATTTGGCAAAAAAGAGTGGATGGTGGATAAGTTAGTGTTACAATTGGCAAACACCTATTGGTACAAGTTGGATTGCACTTTGGTGACGTGGCAAGGCTAGTTTAGAAGCTTCTCTCTATCGGGTTTGAACTGATGTGGTTAGTGGGAAAAATGGTTATTACCATTTCGACAGCATTCAAGTCTTCGACAGCATTCTGTTTTCGACATCATTCAGTTTTCGACAGCATTTCCTTTCTTGATCTCGACTATATATACTTAGCTCAATTCTCTCTCGTTAAGAGGTTGATTCATTTTTCTTGTAATTGGGTGAGTGACTTGAGCGAAACACGGGTGTAAAGGGATCAAGGAAGTGAGGGGTTAATCCGATTAAAGGGTTCATCATTGTGTAAACTACAATTGTACATTCTTTGATTCAATGAAGATGGAATCAAGCCATTGCTTGATCCCCCAGATGTAGGTGTCTCTTCGACACTGAACTGGGTCAACAATTTGCTCTGTGTTCTTTCAATTTTTGTCAATTTTAGTTTCTTGTACTAAATTGAGAATCTTGGTTCAAATCTTGGATTTTCTCAAATCGGCTTAATTCTTCAAATTGATTGTTGTTTTGTGTTGCATTGAGTCTATCATTGTTGTTGTGATTCTCAACAACTGGTGTTCCGGGGTGTATCAGCAATTACAAGGGCTCCCAATAGCAATTGGGGCGGCGCCTGACCAGTAAGAACCGCCCAAGCACGCGAGCAGAGCGCAATCCTCGCCGCCGAAAACTTCGCGAAAGCGGTCGGACCTCACGATATATATCGCCATTCGCATATGGCTTCAGCACGTTCTCTAACCTTGTGTTATCCGCGGCGACCTCTCACTAGATCGTCGGAGTGTCATTGCAGTACCACCCGAGGTGCTCAACGCGTGAAGCGGGACCGGTCCTCTCACTCATTCAACGGCCGGCCCGGTCGGCGGGACAACAAACACTTCAACACTTCATTGGTCAAGGTACGATCAATTGGCGACCACGATGGGAGGCGAGCGCTATCCTACTCCACTCATGGCTCCACGCGACCGGCCCCGACGCGGGCCTCATCTCGGCTCAACCCCTCCGGCGGCATCCTCGGCAAAGAAACCACGGAGGTCTTAGCGATGACGATTCACAAATCTCGAGGGCATCGCGCGACAGAGCCCTCGGTGCACTGGCCGTGGGTGGTCCTTCAGCAGATTCGATCGCCCGCCTCAACCAGATTTACCGCCTGGTGATTGAAGGCGGCATTCGGGAACCATTGCGAACATGTCACTCGGCCGTTCTGCAGATTTCGCAAAGCAAGAACCAAGTCATTGCGAGATAAAGATGGTGATCTCACGTTATGAAAAGAGGTCGATTCGGGGCGCGGCGCGCGCGGAAGACGGAGAACATACGCTCGCGTCGCCGCCGCCGCGAAACATCGCCCCCCTCCTCGAAGGAGCCTTTCTCGTCGGGAGAGCACCACCCACCGGTCTCCGGCACGAAGAATCATGGCACACAGGTCGACCCCTAGCAGGAACGTGCGCAGACGCCGTTCCCCCTCTTATGATTATGGATATGAAGATCCTGGCTATCGTCCTAAGTCAAGTCGCTCGACTACAAGGTATCCTTCCTGCGGGTCCTCCGGTTCTCGAAGATCGAGAAGTCGATCGTGGGACTCGTACGGAGAGTTTGATGATTATCGTTAAAATCGGGGATATCCCCGGCGACGAGGAGACACCATTCCGGCGACCAGGGGACAATCTTCTCAAATGCCACCATTGCCAGGTGGTCCGCCAAATGAGCGGTGTGTTCTACGAAATGCCGAGCAACGAAGCATACCTTCCCATGCACCTTTTTGGGGGCGAGTGGTCTCCCGACCAGCCATGGACCTTTAATTAGAGAGATACGCCGTTATCAGTATCCCCAGAGACTGAGAAACCCCAATTTGAATAAATTCAACGGCCGTGGGGATCCGCATGCACAACTTAAGGTACTTCAACAATTACTGCAGCTATAGAGAGCTAGGAGCGACCATGAAGTGCGGACTCTTTCCACAATCGCAAGAACGAGCGAGCCTTTGGAGTGGTGGGAGAGCTCGCCGCCCAACACCATCTCGTCTTGGGGACGGCTGGTCGTAACATTCTTGTCCAACTACACGGCCAGCAGATGCCAGAGCGGCATGAAGAACACTTGGATACGATTATCCAAGGGGACAACGAATCATTGAGACAGTACATAGAGCGATTCAACGTCGAGGCCGATCAGGTGCGCGACCTGACTGATAGAGACAAGCTGAAGTATCTCAAGCGTGGGATCAGACCGGACCACAGCTTTGCAGAAGAGTTCGGCCTAAATCGTCATATGGATCTGACCATGTTCCTACGAAGGGCCAACGATCATATGGCCTATGAAGAAGCACTATTCGCTAGAAAGGTCGCCCGTGCGCGGCCCAGAGAAGAGCAGGATAGGTCGCTTGAAGAACAAGACGGTCCTCGTGATAACAGGACAGACTAACGATTTATGAATAAATGTCAGGCGGGCGCTCTTTTTCCCCACCAGGGTTTTTTTACTGAGGCCCAACCTTTTAAAAGTAGTACTTTGTAATTTATTTCGCATGCAAGAATGTATGATTGGTAGCTCGCGAGTGCGAGTAGCAGCAGCAGAGCGGCCATAGGTTTTGCCGAGCGCCATCGAAATGGCCCCGGGTCGGAAGGACCCACAAAAGCAGTAGTAGCCCGAGCGGTCTACAATCGAGCGCCATCGAAATGGCCCAAGCGGTCGGAAGAACCCACCAACAAGTGTAGCCCCGAGGCGGTCTCACGATCGAGTGCCATCGAAATGGCCCAAGGGTCGAAGGACCCACCAACAGTAGTAGGTTCCCGAGCGGTCTACAATCGGCGCCATCGAAATGGCCCAAGGGTCGAAGGACCCACCAACAAGTGTAGGCCCCGAGCGGTCTACAATCGAGTGCCATCGAAATGGCCCAGCGGTCGAAGGACCCACAAACTTGAGAGTGAGCCACGAGCGGTCTACATCGAGCGCCACCGAAGTTGGCCCAATCGAGCGCCACCGAAGTTGGCCCAATCGAATGTCACCACGTTGACCTCGTCGAAGTGCCACCGAGTTGGCACAACCATCGATGTCATCGAATGACCGAGGTCGAGCAATGACCCAATAACGAGCATCGATCGCGAAACACGGCGGAAGAGACCGACTACAACTATCGCAAGCATGAATGGCGGCGACCACATGCACTCGATGGCGCGCGACACACACCTCGGCGTGGCAACGCCCACACCTCGGCGGCGATGGCGGCGACCACCGTCGACTTAGCGTGGTAGCAACCACACACTTCAAGAGATGGAGACCGATTGCGCAATGCAACCCGGCGCGCACAACACGACGACCGCGGGGCAGCGATTCAAGCCTCGGCCCGCTCTTAAGCGACCTAGGCTTGGGGGCAAGCTGCTCCGGGTGTATCGGCAATTACTGAGGCTCCCGATAGCAATGGGGCCGACGCCCCCGACCATAAGAAGCCGCCCAAGCACGCGGCTTGAGCGCAATCCTCGCCGCCGAAAACTTCGCGAAAGCGGTCGGACCTCCACGATATATATCGCCATTCGCATATGGCTTCGTGCACGTTCTCTAACCTTGTGTTATCGCCCGAGCGACCTCTCACTAGATCGTCGAGTGTCATTGCGTGTACCACCCAAGGTGCTCAACGCGTGAAGCCAGGACCGGTCCTCTCACTCATTCAACGACCGGCCCAGTCAGCAGGACAACAAACACTTCAACACTTCATTGGTCAAGGTACGATCAACTGGTATCTAGAGCTTAATCGTTGGGGAAAGATCTGCATCAATGGAAATGACGAAGTTCAACATTGAACGGTTTAATTTCAAGAACGACTTTGGATTGTGGAGGATGAAGATGAGGGCAATCTTAGTTCAACAAGGCCTCGAAGAAGCGCTGGAGGGGGAGAACAAATTGCCTGCAACTCTCACCGAGAAGGAGAAGAAAGACATTATGAACAAAGCTCACAGTGCCATCATATTATGCTTGGGAGATAAGGTACTTAGAGAAATTTCTAAAGAAAAATCTGTTGCTTCTATCTGGTTGAAGTTAGAGAGTCTTTATATGACTTAAACTCTAGCTAATAGGCTTTACCTTAAACAAAAACTATATACCTTTAAAATGGGTCATGGAACTTCGATTAGTGATCATATAGATGAGTTTAATAGGCTAATACTTGATCTGGAAAATATAGATATTAAAATTGAAGATGAGGATCAAGCATTGTTATTGATTAGGTCATTGACAAGTACCTATGATATTTTAGCCGATACTCTTGTCTATGGTAGAGAATCACTAAGTCTTGAAGAGGTTCAAAGTGCTCTTCTAACCAAAGAACTGACCAAGAAAGGAAACCAGAAAGATCAAGATCAAGAGGAAAGTTTAATGGTTAGAGGTAGATCAGGAAGAGAGGAACAAGGAAAGAAAAGGGGTAAGTCTAGGTCTAAGTCTAAACCCAAGCACAATAGATGTTACATATGTGACAAGGAGGGACATTACAAGAGGAATTGTCCTGAAAATAATAGCAAGAAGAAGGGTCAACAGAAAGAATAAGATATTACTGCATCTATAGCTTCTGATGGCTATGATAGTTGTGAATTACTCTATGTAGTTGAGGAAGATTTCTATGAAGAAAGAAATGTTACTAGTGACTACAAAACAGAAAGTATTGCTGCAATTGATGATGACAGAAGAAATGCCATAACTGCAGAAGCAAGAGAAAGGATTGAATCTGGTTCAAGTGCTTCAAGTGCAGGCTACTGTGATATTGGAGATGCACTGGTAGCTGTAGAACAGGAAAGGATTGAATCAAATTCAACTGCCTCTACTGCAGGTGATGATGATTGGGTGCTAGATTCAGGGTGCTCTTATCACATGTGTCCAAGGAGGGACTGGTTTGTGGATTACAAGGTCTACAATGGAGGGCAAGTCATCATGGGTAACAATAAGGCTTGTAGGGTCATTGGCATAGGCACAGTGAAGTTAAGATTAGCAGATGGTACTATAAAGGTCTTGAGAGATGTGAGACATGTTCCTGACTTGAAGAGGTCTCTAATCTCTCTAGGAGCCTGAGGAGGCTTTGATTTACGCTTTAGGGGTGAAGATGGCATCCTTAAAGTTGTTAAAGGATCCAGAGTTGTCCTAAAAGGAATGAGGAAAAGAAATAACTTGTATGTGCTCATGGGAAGCACCGCTACTGCTGAAGCTCAAGTAGCAACCTCTGCAGATAATAAGACACTCATATGGCATCAAAGACTTGGCCATATGAGTGAAAAGGGGTTGAAAGAACTTGAGAAACAAGGCTTGCTAAAGGTGGATAAGATCAATAACCTAGATTTCTGTGAGCACTGCATTTATGGTAAACAAACAAGGGTCAAGTTTGTAACTGGTGTCCACAAGACAACTGAGAAGCTCAGCTACATACATTCAGACCTGTGGGGGCCTTCTCAGACACCAACACATGAATGAAAGAGGTATTTTCTAACCTTTACTGATGATTTTAGTAGAAAGGTGTGGATTTACTTATTGAAAACAAAAGATGAGGCATTTAGAACCTTTGTCGAATGGAAAACAAAAGTTGAAAATCAGTGTAACTTGAAAGTTAAGGCACTAAGAACTGATAATGGTTTAGAATTTTGCAATGAGGAATTTAACTCTTACTGTAAGGACCATGGAATTTATAGAAACCTAATAGTGAGAGGAACACCTCAGCAAAATGGTTTAGCAGAAAGGCTAAACATGACTCTATTGGAGAAAGTAAGATGTATCCTTTCATGTGCTAAACTTCCAAAGACCTTTTGGGGTGAAGCAGTACATACAACTTGCTATCTTGTCAATAGAAGTCCCTCTACTGCCTTGAACTTCAAAACTCCTCAAGAGGTGTGGACTGGTAAACCACCAGACTACACAAACTTGAGAATTTTCGGTTGCCCTGCATACTTCCATGTGAATGATGGTAAGTTGGAGCCAAGGTCAAAGAAAGGGATCTTTGTTGGATATCCTGAAGGATTGAAAGGCTACAGGATATGGTCTAGAATTGAAAAGAAATGCATAGTAAGCAGAGATGTGATCTTCAAAGAATCAGAATTTGTGACTGATACAAGTGGAACTGAGGCTTTGGACAAGCAAAGCACAGTTGATGATCTGCAAATTGAGGTGGAGTCTTCAAGTAGGCAACAAGATGAAATTGTGGAAGAGAACCATATGCAGAATGATCAACCAAATGAAGGTATCCAAAGCAATTCTGAATATGAGGAAGAGGAACAGGAAGAGGTTGAAGACTATCTCTTGAGTAGAGATAGAACGAGAAGACAAATTAAACCCCCAAACAGGTTTGGTTTTGAAGCTGCAACAACATATGCTCTTAACACTGCAGAAGATGTAATCAATCAGGAACCTAGGACATACAATGAAGCTATGTCTAGTGAACATTCTACTGAGTGGAAAGGTGCAATGGAAGAAGAAATGTTAGCTCTGCAAAAGAACCAGACTTGGAGGCTTGTCAAGAAACCAACTGGAGCAAAGCTTGTTGGGTCTAAGTGGATTTACAAAAGAAAAGAAAGCAACTCTGAGGGTGAACCACCTAGATTCAAAGCTAGGCTCGTGGCAAAAGGATATACACAGAGAGAGGGAATTGACTACAATGAAATTTTTTCTCCCGTAGTCACACTGTGACTCCATAAGAGTTGTATTGGCAATTGTTGCTCAATTTGGTTTGTACTTGGAACAAATGGATGTGGAAAACCGCATTCCTACATGGGCGCTTGATGAGAGGATTTACATGGCTCAACCCAAAGGATTTGAAGAAAAAGGAAAGGAGGATCATGTATGCTTGTTGCAGAGATCCCTCTATGGTCTAAAGCAATCCCCTCGACAATGGTACAAGAGATTTGATACCTACATGCTAAAGATCAATTTCAAAAGAAGTAATTGTGATAGTTGTGTCTATTACAAAATGCTTGACAATAAGAAATTCATCTACCTTCTTCTATATGTAGATGACATGCTTATTGCAAGCAAAGATAAATCAGAAATTATCAAAGTTAAGAATTTACTAAAGAAGGAATTTGAAATGAAAGATATGGGGTCTGCTAAGAAGATATTGTGCATGGAAATCAAAAGGGAAGGTCTGTCAAGTGGTCTTGTATTGAATCAAGAAGGGTACTCAAGCAAGGTTGTGAAGAGGTTTAATATGAATGAATCTAAATCTGCCAGTACACCTATAGGATCTCAATTCAAGTCATCCACAACAAGATTGTCGAGAAACGTAAGAAGAGAAGGATCAGATGAGCAAAGTTCCTTATGCAAGTGGAGTGGGTAGCCTCATGTATGCTATGGTGTGTACTAGGCCTGATCTAGCCTATGCACTAAGTCTAGTAAATAGATACATGGGAAACCCAGGTCAACAACATTGGCTTGCTGTGAAAAACATCCTTAGATACCTAAAAGGAAGCTACAAGCTAGGTTTAAGGTATACTAAGGAGGAGTGCAGCTCAGGTGGAGTGATTGGTTTTCGTGGATTTCGATTTCTGAGAAGATAGGGACAAGAGAATGTCTCTAACTGGTTATCTCTTCACTCTCTTTGGGAACACAGTGAGCTGGAAGGCATCATTACAACATGTTGTTGCTCTCTCGACAACAGAGGCCGAGTATATTGGAGTAACCGAAGCTGTCAAGGAAGCACTTTGGTTAAAAGGATTGGTAAATGAATTAGGTGTTGAACATGAGCATGTGAAGGTTTACTTTGATAACCAAAGCGCAATACACTTGTGTAAGAATCAATCCTTTCATGAAAGGACCAAGCACATAGACACAAGGTTGCATTGGATAAGACATTATAGCTGAAGGCAAGGTCCAAATCCATAAAGTTCACATCGCTCCACAACCCCCGCATACTTCATTACCAAGGTTGTGCCATTGAGCAAGTTCAATCACTGCATGAAGTTGCTCAACATTGATGGTGGTTAAGTGCTCGGGTAGTTTGGGTCAAGTACTGGGTTTGAATTCCTGAATTGAATCATTGGGTGATGGTGTTTGTCAAGGTGGAGATTGTTACAATTGGCAAACACCTATTGGTACAAGTTGGATTGCACTTTGGTGACGTGGCAAGGCTAGTTTAGAAGCTTCTCTCTATCGGGTTTGAACTTATGTGGTTAGCGGGAAAAACGGTTATTACCGTTTCGACAGCATTCAAGTCTTCGATAGCATTCTGTTTTTGACAGCATTCAGTTTTCGACAGCATTTCCTTTCTTGATCTCGACTATATATACTTAGCTCAATTCTCTCTCGTTAAGAGGTTGATTCATTTTTCTTGTAATTGGGTGAGTGACTTGAGCGAAACACGGGTGTAAAGGGATCAAGGGAAGTGAGGGGTTAATCCGATTAAAGGGTTCATCATTGTGTAAACTACAATTGTACATTCTTTGATTCAATGAAGATGGAACCAAGCCATTGCTTGATCCCCCAGATGTAGGTGTCTCTTCGACACTGAACTGGGTCAACAATTTGCTCTGTGTTCTTTCAATTTTCGTCAATTTTAGTTTCTTGCACTAAATTGAGAATCTTGGTTCAAATCTTGGATTTTCTCAAATCGGCTTAATTCTTCAAATTGATTGTTGTTTTGTGCTGCATTGAGTCTATCATTGTTGCTGTGATTCTCAACAGTTAGCTTATAGCGGATGAGTTGATAGTGGATAGCTTATAGCGGATAGGCTAGCGGATTGAATTTTAAGTGTTTGGTAAAATTAGCGGTTGAACTAGCTTATAAATATAAAACAACATAAATAAACATTTGTAATTAATGCTCGAATATGAGAGAGAAGAATCATTTAATGGTGGATAAATGGGGAATTTAATTAAATAACAAGGGTAAAAGCGGTAAAAAATGAAACGCTATAAGCTATAAGCTCTAACGCTACTCCAAGTAGCATTTCAAAAAACGCTATAAACTAGTCAAAAAACGCTATAAACTTGTCTTGTCAAACAGCTACCACAAGCTTATTCACTATAAACTAGCAGTTTGGCTTTGCCAAACAGAGCCATGCCTTAATTTGCAAATAGCTTTTTGGTTTGATACTCATAATTAAGTGGTATTTGTTTACTAAAGAGGTTATTTTGAACTTATAGTAGTTACAGACAGTTAATATCACTAAGTTTCATAGCTTAATTATACTTTCTCACTTTTGTGGTACATAACTTGTAAGTTAAAATACACTATTGATGATTTAACTTTAACTCTGATCTATTCATTTTGGTTTTTTATTTTTTAAGTATTTATATTTATTTTTGGTTTTTTATTTTCCAGACGTTACAGAAAGTAATTTTTTCTGCTAACTTCATTAATATATAGAGACGAGAACATTTGATGGCATCTAAGTCCACTTTCAGAATCTATTTTGATCTCTTATCTTATTTTCATAATTTATTTTAGTTATTTATCTAATTTTTATAACTCTTTTTGGTAATTTTTTATTCAAAAGATAAAGGGTCAACATGAATGATGAAAATAAAACAAAGGACCAAAATGAAAATTGTAAGGGAAAGGTAAATGACTAAAAATAGATTTTCAATGAAAATAACATCGGAATGATAAAAATGACGATGTTTGAGATATGAAAGACCAAAATAAGTATTTTAAAAGATAAAGGACCTTAATTAATTTTGATGGAAATAATTGAATGTTTATAACTCGTAAGTTTTTTTTTTCTTCCCTAAAAAAAAGTTTTTTTTTCGATAAGCAATGATATATTGATTAGAGCATCAGGTATGCTCAAAACCACAAAGGAATCATAGATTTTTGATACAAGTGGGGAACATTGTCCCACCTCAAAAATAAATCAGCACCAAGACAGATATTCGATATGTGCCACAATCAAGTCAAACTTCGCTTCTCCACCTCTAAAACAAACACCATTCTGAGCTAGCCAGATGGCAGATGCACCAACAAGTTGTCAACCAGATTAAAAATTTAACCTTTTTGGATTTCTTCCCAATACATAGCTTACCAAAAAGAATGAAATGTTGATGTATGTTAAAAGAACTAGGCAAAACAATATAGAGCCAGTGCTACACCTCTCGCAACACCTTTTTTGAAAAGTCGCAATCCAAGAATAAATGTTGAGCTGTCTCTGTGTGACTATTACAAAGCACACAACTGGCCCTTACTCCGAGAGAATAATATGGCGCCCAAACATAATGTCTCGAACCGGTAAAGCATTAATAACCAATCGCAACCCAAAAACAATAACTTTCGATGGAATTGAACTTTTCAAAAGAACTTCAAAATATGAAAATTCAATGTCACATGCCTCTGAATAAGTTGAATCTATTGACATCAAAAATAGGTAGCAAGATTGCACTAAGAAGCACTTTGAGGGCTCCAACATCCAGCTCCAAGAATCTGATCGATCACATTTAAAACACACCTCCCTTAAAATATTGATCAACACAACACCATAGTCACTGGGAAGATGCGAACCAAATGAAAACACAGACAAGTTGCACCGCCAACAGCCTTTACGCCACATTCCATAATCTACAATCTTCGCATTTTTTTGAGAGAAACCTGCAAAAATATTAGGAAAATACAGCTTCAAAGGATGTTGCCCAATCCAATGATGATGCCAAAAACTCACACCACGACCATCTCCCACCCCCTTCTAACATTCGCTCAAACCACCCCTCTGAAAACTGCTCCTCACCCACACTTCTAAGGTCACACCACCATAAAGATGAGTCTGACCTTCTAACCGGTGATATTCCAGTACAGAAAATAGAACCCAAATCATCGTACCGGTAAGAAAGAATATCCCTCCAAGAAGCTTCCTAATCCAGCAATGTACACCATTTCCACTTAACCAAGAGAGCAAAGTTGAACAACTCAACATTTCTAATGTCAAGGCCACCCTCCTTCTTAGGCTTGCAAACTTTATCCCACGCCACCCAATACATCCCTCTAGCATCATCTTTTATTCCCCACAAAAAATATCTTTGAATTTTAATCAAACTTTTGATCACCATATTCGGCGCCTTATAAAAAATAAATAATAAAGAGGAATACTATATAAAATAGAATTGATAAGAGTTACCCGACCTCCCATTGAAAGATGACGGCCTTGCCACATTGACAACCTTTTGTGGAGCTTATCGAGCATTGGTTTCCAAGTTGAACTCCTTCTTGAGTTTGCCCCGATCGGAATACCAAAAAACTTGAAAGGATAGACCCCGATCGAAAATGGAGAAACATTGAAGTCGAATTCAAGAAATCCTCCGAAACATTAATCCCAATAAGTCTGCTCTTGTGAAAATTGACTTTCAACCCCGAGACAAGTTCGAAGCTTCTGAGGATCGTTTTAATACTCCAAATATTCCCCCATGTGGCCTTCCCCATCACAATAGTATCATCAGAAAATTGTAAAATTGAATAGTGAAGAGAATCATGAACCTTATAATCAACAAAAGAGCCTAACTCCCCTGCCTTGGCCATCATAGCAGCCAACCCCTCGGCAACAATCAAAAAAATAAAGGGGGAAAGAGGATCCCCTTGCCGGATCCCTCTTCCAACTTGAAAATATTTTGTAGGACTACCATTAACCAACACCTCCATAGAACTAGAGAACACACAAGCCTTCACCCATGTAGTCCACTCCAAACTAAACCCCGTCATTTCCATCATAAACCCAAAAAGTTTCAAGAAATAGAATCATACGCCTTTTCAAAGTCCACTTTGAACATCAAACAATCTTCCTTCTTTCACTTTTCCAAATCAACCACTTCGTTAACAACCAACACGCCATCTAAAATGTTGTGCCCCCCCCCCCCCCCCCCCAAAAAAAGCGAATTGACACTTGGAAATCACTTTGGGGAGAACACACTCCAATCTACTAGCTATCACCTTGGGTATGATCTTGTAAATACAACCAATCAAACAAATGGGCCGAAACTCCCTCAAACCTTTAGGATGATCATTCTTGGAAATTAAAGCAATAAAGGATGCCGAAAAATCTTTTGGAAGAGATGCCTTCGAATAGAATTCATTGAAGATAGCCACTATATCAACACGCAACAAATCCCAAAATTCCTTGATAAATTGCAAATTGAACATGCCCGGCTCCGAATTCTTAGTACCATCACAATTCCAAACCTCCTCTTTAATCTCCTCTTCCGTAAAAGGCAACAACAAAAGAGCATTATCATCATTAGAAATTTGCTTGAACTCTACCCCTTCAAGTGTTGGACGATCTTGGAGAGGTTCTTCAAAGAACTTCATAAAAAAGTTTTTAACTCTCGTCTTCACTTCCTCCACATCCTCAATCAAATCCCCATTTTCATCCAACAATAACAAGTTGCTCCTCTTTCTTCTATGCTTCATAAGAGAGTGAAAGTATTTAGTATTGGAATCCCCCTCTCTAATCCACCTCTGTGTTACATGTCTGATGTTACTTTTGAATCTAATGTAGTTGTAGAGACCGAAAAATCTGGGAAGAATTCTTCGAAGGTTCAAAAATGAAGCCTCCATCAAAGTTTAGTTTAAAGGCAAATATTGAAAAAACCCTTAGGTTTGGATAAAGGTCCTTGAGACTAGATTTGGGTTCGAGAGTCAGTTATGCAAGGAGAACGTATTAGCACCCCACAATTAAATAAGGAGGGGTGTAGTTAGCAAAGGGGAGTTGTATTAAAAAAAGATGGGGGTACGTTTAGGAGTAGCCCAATTTAGGTTTTTGGGTTTACAAGTCTGCTGGCTTGCGAATTCTGGGGTTTTAGGGGGTGTATGACTAAAAACAAATGGTGTAAAAAGAATCTATTTATTTAAAACCCTAATTCACTCCTCGTCTTCCTCAGTGCCGCGTCCAGCCTTCCAAGAGAGAGAGTGGTTTTTGGAGAGAGAGAAAGATTTGCACAGAGAGAGAAAGCGAGTTCGCTAGAGAGAGAGAGAGAGGGCGACTAAGGGAGGAAGAAAGACTGAGAGAGAAAGAATGGGAAATCGCGAAGAAGGGAGAGAGGAGAAGAGAGTGAGATCACGACGAGAGATGTAGTTTCGATGAGGGAGAGAGAGTTACACTGAGGGAGACAGAGGGGAAACGAGAAAGATAGAGGAAGGAGGAGGAGGAAAAAGCGACAGTGAGAAAGGGTGGTTCTCGCCAGAGGAGATCGCGACTACGTTTCCGATGAAGACAACCACCACTGGGGACCGCATTTTCGTTAACTGATTTTGCTTTTTTTGTTTGCTTTTTTTTTACTGATATGGTCTCGCTCTTTTCCCCTAATCTCTGACTGATTCCTAAAACCTAAAGCCCTAAATCGATTTTAAGGAGAAGATATTCTGTTTGTGATGATTTTTAGTCCTAATTCTGATCTATCATTTTTTTGTTACTCTGCTCATTATTGTGTGTGAAAAAAAATGTGACCAGCACCTATGAACAATAGTAGTAAAAAACTTGTAATCACAGTAATAATATTTGTAAACATATCATATCTACATAACGAATGACCCACAGATCTAAAAAAATGTGAGCAACCTAATTGCTTTCTGAAAAAGAAGACTCTGCTTTTGTTGCTTCCAAATCACGAACCAATAACCCAAAAAAAGCGAAAAAAGAAAAAAAAAAAACTGTTTTTCTTTTTTCGCTTTTTGCAACTTTCTTTTTTATTTTCGTGATTATAAATGAAAGTGAAAATGATTTTTTTTGTAAAATAGTTAAAAACTGTTTTTTAATTATACAATATTATTTTTGACTAAAAGACAAATCTAAAAAAGAACAAGTTGGGCCAAAGCCCAATTGGAAAAATCTAACATAGGTCCAATTCAGTGAATTATTACGCACAGGTCCAATAAAACGAGATAGCATCTGAACAAGTACAAAAGCTAACTCGCGGTAATAGGACCTGTAAGCTACTAAGAATAAAGATGACTATAGTAAAGAGAGCACACAAAATTGGTCTATAATAATAGTGTACTAGTTTTATTTTGGTAAACTAAAGTATCCTCCACGATGATTGTGGAGACTAATCTTACGAGATATCGGAGTCGGAGATCCAATTAAGGACTTGACCTCTCACTTAAATGTTTTTCCATACACACCGTAAATGTTTTTCCATAGGCACCAGACATGGGTCCAACTCGGGATCAAATGGTTAAGGGACCCAAATATCTGCCACTAGTGCCACATCATGTTGGTAATTGAGTGGTTGGATGGTCACATTTTTCTTTAATTGTTAATTAAAATAATTATAAAAATAATGACTCAACAAATAAAACTGCCACGTTAACATAAAAATAGCCACATAAGCACCTTAATAGCCATTTAGGTATTTTTTTTAAAGAAGTTACTGAAAAAACGTTAAAAAGGGTAACGATGCTTTAGTTTTAAAACATAATGGATCAATTCAAAAAAAACATAGATGTCTAATTCGAGATCTGAAAATAAATTAATAGACCCGAAGCAATTTTTCTCAACATATATTATTATTTGTGGGTATAAGGATTTGTTATTTATTCTATTATTTATTATAAATAGTAATTATATTTTAATGACAAAGTTGCGCTTGTCATAACTATATTCCATTAAAGAAATTTTAATTAATTTCCTATTTTAATTTTTTTTGACCACTCATTTTAGTTTTAAAATAACATGTATTAGTTTCGTTTACGTACAAATATATGTTGTTCTATTATATTTTTTAGGCTTAAATATCATTTTGATTCTTTCATATAAAACGAATATCCATTTTAATCCTTGCATTTTTTTAAAAAAAAATTAGTCCTTAAAATTTTTAAAATGATTCAACTTAGTCTCTGAGCTCATTTTACAGTTGATGTTTCACCTTTTTGTAAAACAACTCCAATCTCAACTCCCCTTCTCTTAAAGCTCTCATATTTTCATCGTCAATGCGGCAACGATTCGCTATCTTCTTAACATTTTTTCAGTTTTATTTGTTTGAGTAATGCTATTTGGACCAAAAGTTTACCAAAATACATATATGTATGGGATACGGAGAGAATACATGTATAATACATTTATTTTTTTATTTTAAATTAAGTTCGGTGTTATATGCGTATAATACTAAATATAAAATAAATAAATAAATAAATGTCTTATACGCATATTCCCTCTATATCTCATACGTATTTGTATTTTCGTACACTATTTGGTCCAAATAACATACTATATTTGTTTTTATTTAATGATAGCCTTTGTTTTCTAGTTTGCATTGCAATTAGTGGTCAAAGATCCATTGATGTGTGAGACAAGCGACAAGGTTTTACAAGCATCATTACAAAGTGAGCTTCCCTTAGCGTATATTTGGATCGAGGGTTTAGGAAGGGTGAAAGACTTGATTTTCAATTCTAAATTGTTTTATAAAATATTTCTAAACAAAAATGAAATGAGATTAACAATGTTTTATCATTATCTGTGTCGAAAAAATTGTTTTATCATTATCTATCATGTCATTCTTTCAAATTTTTATAATCTCAAATAGATATTAAAATAAAGATCAATTCCTCCAAAGCCCTCCCCTCCAAAACCCCCCTCCCAAACATACCTTTAGTTGCTTCACTCCATGTTGAAGATCTCAATGGGGTCTCTCGCAGCATCTTATTTCCCAAGCCTTAGAGTGAGGGAGGGGTGAATAGAGGGAGAAGAAGATTTGAGAATATATAAAATTAGGGATTTGAGAAATGTGGCAGTCCACCTATACCATTTACATGTCACCAAATGCCAACGTCATAAAAAAGTGACACATCAGTTGTAAATGACTTCAGGAACCAATTTGACTAATTTTAAAATTTGCAATGGCTATTTAAAGAAAATGATATTTAAGTCAGTGTTTTTTTTGGTACATTTTAAGTCAGTATTTTAAATAAGCTAATATATAGATATGTATTATATGTCAATGACAAAAATATGCTAATGACAACTATATTCTATTTGTTAAATAAATTTAAATTGATTTTTTAGTTTGCTATTCAATTATTTTAATATTTTAATTTCAAAATGATTTTAACTTTTAAATTATACAAAATGACAAAATTAAATTTGTTATAAATTCATACATTAATTTTTAAATTCAGTATTGATATTTTTAATTTATTTCTACTTAATTTTAATTTTTAGTTTTTTAACATATATTTATATTCTATTAGATTTCTTTTTTAAATTATGAAACATGTATAGCTATTTTTGTAATTTGGTTTGAACTTTCAATATGTAAACTTTGATTTTTCTTCCATAATATTTTGTTTTAGTTGAGTTTTTATTAAAACAATTAATTTCATTTTATATAAATATATATTATAAAAATATGGCACAAATTCAAACTTCGCATAAGACACCCAAAATCTCGAGAACGATTCTGAACAACACGTGATTTTCACGTCACCACTTTTTGTTACGTCAGCATTTCCATCAAAAATTTGATGGTAATTTAACAGAGGAACTAAATTGCGGATTTGGTAAAATTGTGAAGCCAAAATTGAGGGGAGAAATGAGAGAACTAAAATTTGGATAAAATTGAGGGAGCAAATTTACGAAAAAAATTGGAAAACCAAAATTGAAGATTTGATAAAATAGTAATAGCCCATATAATTAATAGTACCATCGACCTTTTGTGACACAAGTCTTTAAAAGACTTGTGCCAGAAAAGGCCTATGGTATAGCGACTCACAAAATATAAGTTAGTTCTTTTTTTTTGTATGACGATACTATGTGGGCTATTTGCTATTTGGAAAGAAAGAAATAATAGTCTTCCAAGGATTGGTGGATGATATCAACAAAGTTGTTAACGAGATTAGGGGTTGGTTTATGGGAAAAGTAGATATTGCTAATTCTGATTGGTAGAATTCTCCACTTTATTGTATTGAGCATGCTAAGAAATCCATCTCTATCTGAACTCTTTTGTAAAGAGTTGGAGTATTTGCTATTTAGAAAGAAATAAATAATAGTCTTCCAAGGATTGGTGGATGATATCAACAAAGTTGTTAAAGAGATTAGGGGTTGGGGTATTGCTAATTCCGATTGGTAGAACTCTCCACTTTATTGTATTGAGTATGCTAAGAAATCCATCTCTATCTGAACTCTTTTGTAAAGAGTTGGAGTATTTGCTATTTAGAAAGAAAGAAATAATAGTCTTCCAAGGATTGGTGGATGATATCAACAAAGTTGTTAATGAGATTAGGGGTTGGTTTATGGGAAAAGTAGGTATTGCTAATTCCGATTGGTAGAACTCTCCACTTTATTGTATTGAGCATGCTAAGAAATCCATCTCTATCTGAACTCTTTTGTAAAGAGTTGGAGTACCCCCCTAGTACTCTGTTATAAATATATATATATATATATATATATATATATATATATATATATATATATATATATATATATATATATATATATATATATATATTATAAAAATAAATGACCCACAAAATGTCTCTTTATGACTTTTAGTGAGAATAACGCATTTCTAGTGGAACATAAAGAATTGTCTTAAATGCACTTGGAGTCCTCTATAATAAATCATCTACAGTGTGCTTCCTTTAGTTATTTTTCATGATTTTAGTTCCCTTATTATTTTAATTACAAAATGATTGCCCCTGCCAAAATTGGTCAATTTAATTAAAAAATAATTTGTGGCAGTCAAATTTGACATGTCATGTTACTTTTTTTTTTGAAAGTTAAATACTTCATATCAATACAAATTGCATAAAGCAAAAGAGGTAGAACATTTCCAACCCTCACACTAGGATCAACATCACTAAGGTAAAGAACTACACAGTGATTGTAGGCATCAAAGCCATTGCATTTAGAATGATTAAAAACCATAAGAGCATGACCGAACCACGTACAGTGACAAATCATTTAGATTATCATCAGCTTTCACTTCCAAGAAGAGGTAGTCAATGATTGAGACTCTGATGTCGTTCTCCCAATCCAGTTATGGATGATATCTTTGACTAGTGTTCGCACATTTCGATTAATGATGGTCTTTTGACTAGCCAACTTACCCTGAAGAACGATAGCACGATGGAAATTGGAAGCAACATTGGACGGGGTGACAGTTCCCACAGCCTTAACAGTCACCACATAATGGGATATTGTCCAAAACTAAGTGCATTGCCATTCAAAAGTTCTATGGGGAGAGAGACTGAAGGTGTGGTCTTTGCATGCAACGATACAATGTTGCAATGGACATGTCGAAAGGAGAGACACTGAAGGTGTGATCTTTGTATGCAACGATACAATGTTGCTCAAAGGGAAGACTAACATGAAACTAGACGCATTGATACAACAAATCCAGTCAAAGGTTCGACCTAAAAGGGTGGTAGAACTTACTTATCGATACCCTACAACTCTTGCACTATGACGTGTTTGGTACGAGTCATTAAATATTGTAGGAGATGGCGACATACAATTGATGTTTGACATGTTTAAAACCTCTAAACGCCTTGGTGTTGCCACTGTGGAAGTTTATGCTAAGTTGGTGGATGCTCCCATTGAGGACACCCAAGTCGAGCCATCATATTATGAACCATACCATGACTCCACCATACCCTCTTCACACCCTTTTACTGAACCACAACCCCACTATCATTCCATACCCTCTTCATACCCTTTTACTAAAACACAACCCAACTATCACTCTGTACCCTCTTCATCAACACATCACCTGACACCATCCTCTCAGGGGATTGATCTTAACACCCCATTGGCTCAAGAAAACCTAGATAATCATGTTCTTACCAGTATTCTAGCTGGTGTCCACAACGAAGAAGTCGGTGATTTTAGTGAAAATGAAGACGAACTTCTGGAGCGACATGTTGTCGATGACGAAGAGGATAGAGAATCTGATGTAGGTTTGTCAACAACCATTCTTTATTCTGACCCCCCTTTCACTTCCGCAACGTGGCCTTCAACGATATAGGCGACTTTGATGATGAGTATGTCCATTCAATATCTCAGAACAAATCGTACCTAGTTGCAGACACTAACAACCTACAAGTGGGAGTGGAATTTCCCTCAAAAGAAATGGCCCAACTATGCATACAAGAATACCATCTGAAGAAGTCATTGGACTTCATGGTAGAGCACTCCAATGCAACAAGGTGGATTGTCCGTTGTGTCCACGACAATTGCACGTGGAGGTGTAGAGTCCATTTTGGCAAAAAATCACAGGTTTGGAAGATCACAAAAATGGATGGGCCACATACATGTGTATTGACTATGCTTTCACAAGATCATCGTAGCTCTCCTTAGATTTTATGTGTAAAAGCATCCTACAGCTGGTAAAGGAGGATCCCACGATATATGTTTCAGTGTTGATTGCATACATACGTGAAAAGTACACATATACCACTACATACAAAAAGGTGTGGTTGGCAAAGCAAAAGGCTGTTGAGAGGATATATGGTAATTGGGAGGAATCCTACAAGGATCTTCCAAAGTGGACCCTTGATTTCCAACATTATCTTCCAGGAACTGTTTGTGATTTTGAAACATTACCCTTTGTTGAGGATGGCCAAGTGGTTCCTGGAAAGTCTATCTTCCATCGTTTCTTCTGGAGTTTCCAACCATGCATTAAAGGGTTTCGTTACTGCAAACCAGTTGTTTCAGTTAATGGAACATGGTTGTATGGGAAGTACAGAGAGACCTTACTGATTGCAATCGCCTAGGATGGGAGGAACAACACCATTCCTATAGCATATGCCCTTGTGGAGGGTGAGACATCGGATGCATGGTTATTCTTCCTTTGACGCTTGCGTTATTGGGTCACACCCCAACCTGACCTATGCTTGATTTCAGATAGACATGAAGCAAAAAAGTGCTGTTAGGCGTCTTAACAACAATTGGGTTCATGTCTTCTGCATTCGACACATATCCCAAAATTTTATGAGGACTTCCAAGAATGCAAACATGAGAAGAACTGTCACTAATATGGGCTAGTATACCATTCATTTGCATTCACACTTTTTTTTTTTGTTTTTATTTTGTCTATACTAATATGAAACATTGTGTCTTTACGATATCAATGACTCAACCGAGCACTGCATACTACAGGAGCCAAATCAATGATTCGAATGAAGATGCCACCCAGTGGGTTGACGATATCCCAAAGGAACAGTGGCTCCAAGCATGGGATGAAGGGCGGTGTTGGGGGTATATGACGACTAACCTTGCTGAGTGCATCAACAAGGTACTAAGGGGGACACGCAATCTTCCAGTCAGTTCAGGGGTGCATGCGACCTATCACAGACTGACTGAATTATTTGTCAAGAGGGGTAGCTAAGCTCAAGCAATGATGACATCTGGTATGGTTTACACAGATTTAGTCATGGAGAACATTGAGAAACTACGAACAATTTCCAACTCACATGAAGTTCGCATTCACAATAGAGGACGTATATATTTTTAGAGTGAAAGAGTTGGTCCGCCCAACAAGCGGTCGACCAATAGCAACATTCGTGGTAGACCTTGAAAAACAATGGTGTGACTGTGGTGAATTCCAAGCATTACATTACCTTGTTCACATGTCATCGCTGCTTGTTCATATATTAGCCATGACCACATGATGTATGTGCCTCCACAATTAACAATGCAATATGTTTTCAACACTTACCAAGAAGAGTTTCAAGCGATTCCTCTTCAGTCATACTGGCCAGAATACACCGAAACTGAATTGTGCCACAATCCAGCCATGCAAAGAGCTCCAAAAGGTCGTCCACAGTCTATTCGCATTCGGGCTGAGATGGATCAAAGAGAAAAGGTTAGGCACCCCAAGAGATGTGGACTCTGTCGAAATGAGGGACATAGCAAGAATCAGTGCCCTAACAGTACTAGACCTCCTTCACAAAACTAGAAAATTTGTGTTGTGTGTATTTGTTTCCCTTTTGTATCTTGAATTTGAATTTTAAGTTTTTCAATCAAGTTCAATTATTTTCCTTCGAATCATATCATTAGTTATTTTTATGGTCTCTCAGTAAATATATAATTCGTCTAATAATTTTAATGTGACTATTTAATTGATTAAAAAATTAGTTTAACAATTTAATTAAAATAATTATTTAGTTTACTACTTAAATTGCTTTGTTTTATTAATTAATTAATTATCTATTTTATTTATTTATTAATTAGTTCAAAATTTTGTTTTTTTAAAAAAACAAAAAGTAGGTATAAAAAGTGGGTGGGTATGACACCCTCTAGGCAAAATACTCAATGACGCCTTTTTTTTCTATTTAAATATTTAAAATAAAAATAAATATTGAACCAATTTTGTCTATTTTGCCTAGAATGTATCATACCCACTCAACTCTGAGGTTCTGTTTGGCAAAAAGTAGCGGATAGCGGATAAGCTAGCTGATAGCGGATAAGCTAGCGATTGACAAATGATGTGTTTGGTAAAACTAGCGGTTCAACTAGCTGATAAATGTAAAATGACATAAAATGACATACTTAATGAATGACTAGATTTATTTAATCAATATAAAATATGTATAAATTATTTTGCTATAAATTCAAATTATTAAGATATTTATAAAACAAAATTTATAAATTTATATTTTAATAGTATAATTTATATATTAATTTCAAAGTCAAATTAAAAATACAATTAAAACTAAAAAAGATAATGTATACATAAACATTAAAAGAGTCTAACTTTGAAGGGGATGTGTTCGTTCGCATATGACGTTTCAAATTAAAAGTATAAGAAAAATTATTTTAATTTATTAATGACACAAAGGGAATATTATAAAAATAGTACGGGTAAAAAGGCCTAAAAAGATGAAACACTATACGCTATAAGCTCAAATACTACTTGGAGTAGCATTTAAAAAAAACGATATAAACTACCCCAGAAACACTATCCACTACCGCTTGCCAAACACCTCTAATTTTTTTAGTTTGCTACTTTTGTGCTTAAAAAAAAGAGTGCTATATTGGTAATTAATTATTAAATGAGTGCTACCGTGATTGTTTTTTCCTTCGTAAACCTGGTTGAAGCGCGCAAAACCTCTCTATGTCGCTCCGTGTTGTAAGAACGGCAAGGATGAACATTGAAGCACCTTAAGCCTAAAGTATACCCAAAGGTTATACATGTCCATGGATTTGCAGCTTAGCCATTGAGCTTGGTTTTATGTACTTACCGATTACCAATTCAACAGCTTATGACTTTGTTTTCTGTGCACAATCCTCGTTTTGTTTCTCATCGTATTGTATGCTCCTTAGTCGCTTCCAAAACCCTCCATGAAGCACCGTTACAACGATTTTTTAAAACTGGTCCCAAGCTTTTCCATGCACTCAAACACGAACACCACCTGTTTGACCATATTCCCCATCCAAATGCAGCTTGGGTTAACCACTCCATGCTTACCTTTTGCACAAAAACTCCCTTTCAATCCCTTTCCATATTCAAGGAGCACTTTCAATTGCATTCTCTTGAAAACATTGACGAGGTTACACTTGCCCTGTCTCTCAAGGCTTGTCAAGGAGAGCTAAAATTGGGGACCCAAATTCATGGATTCGCGGTATCTACCGGGTTTGTTTCCCGTGTCACGGTATCGAATTCACTGATGAAAATGTACATAAAGTCTGGAAATTTTGCTAGTGCTTTGCATATCTTTGAGAGTTTGAGTTATCCTGACATTGTTTCTTGGAACACTATTCTTTCAGGGTTTGAGAAGTGTGTGGATGCCTTGAATTTTGTATCTTATATGCATTTGAATGGGATAGTGTTTGATCCTGTGACATATACTACTGCTCTTTCCTTTTGTTGGGATGATCTTGGATTTTCATTTGGGCTGCAATTGCATTCTCTTGTACTTAAATGTGGATTTGGTTGCGAAGTTTATATAGGGAATGCACTTATAACCATGTATTCAAGGTGTAGGGTATTGGATGGGGCAAGGAGTGTGTTTGATGAAATGCTTGTGAGAGATTTGGTTTCTTGGAATGCCATGCTTTGGGTTATGCCCAGGAGGGGGAATGTTACGGGTTGGAAGCGGTTTCATTGTTCGTCGATATGGTAAGACAAGGTATGTTGCTTGACCATGTTTCGTTTACAGGTGCTGTTTCAGCTTGTGGTTATATTAGAAACTTAGAGCTAGGGGAGGCAGATTCATGGTTTGTCCCTAAAATGGGGATATGGAACACATTTTGTTGTTTGCAATGTTTTGATTTCTACGTACTCAAAATGTGACGTTGTTAGAGATGCAAGGGCGGTTTTTCAGGTCATGAGTAATCGAAATGTAGTCTCTTGGACGACAATGATTTCTATTGATGAAGAGGATGCATTGTCTCTCTTCAATGCTATGAGAATTGATGGTGTATATCCAAATGATGTTACATTTATAGGATTATTACATGCTATAACAATCAGGAATCTGGTGACACAAGGTCTAATGGTTCATGGATTGTGCATAAAAAGCTGCTTTTCATCAGAACAAAATGTCTCCAATAGCCTTATTACCATGTATGCCAAGTTTGAGTGCATTCAAGAATCAAAGAAGATTTTTGAGGAACTAAACTATCAGGAACAATATCATGGAATGCATTAATTTCAGGGTATGCTCAAAATGGCTTGAGTAAAGAAGCTTTCCTTACATTTTTGTCTGCAATAAAGGAGATAAAGCCCAACCAATACACTTTTGGTAGTGTATTAAATGCCATTGCTGCAGCTGAGGATATATCTATGAAACATGGGCAACGTTGCCATTCTCACTTGCTGAAACTTGGTTTCAACACTGATCCAATTGTTGCAGGGTCTCTGCTTGACATGTATGGAAAGCGTGGAAACATAAGCGAGTCTCAAAGAGTATTCAACGAGACCCCTGAAAGAACCCCGTTTGCTTGGACAGCAATGATATCTGCCTATGCCCGGCATGGAGACTATGAGTCAGTGATGAGACTATATAAGGAAATGGAGAGAGAAAGCAGTCTTGACTGCATCACTTTCCTTTCTGTTTTGGCTGCATGTTGTAGAAAGGGTATGGTTGATGTAGGCTATACAGTATTTGACTGTATGGTGAAAAAACATTCAATTGAACCAACCCCCGAGCATTATTCAATTATGGTGGACATGTTGGGCCGTGTGGGACGACTAGATGAGGCAGAAAATTTGATGCATCAGATTCCAGGAGGACCTGGTTTGTCAGTGTTGCAAAGCTTGCTTGGGTCTTGTAGACTACATGGGAATGTGGAGATGGCAGAGAGGGTTGTTGACAATTTGATACAAATGGACCCTTCAAGTTCAGGTCCATATGTGTTGATGGCAAACTTGTATGCTGAGAAAGGTAAGTGGGAGAAAGTTGCTGAAGTGCGAAAAGGAATGAGAGGGAGGGGAGTAAAGAAGGAAGTGGGGTTTAGTTGGGTGGATATTGCTAATGTTGATTCCTTGCATTTGCATGGTTTCTCCTCTGGGGATAACTCACACCCGAGTCTGAGACTATTTGTAGAATGGCAGAGTTTCTAGGATTGCAAATGAGTTTTACAAAAGAGAGCAGATGCAAGGAAGGAGAGTGCTATTGGGAGTATGAACCTATGAGCTATGGATAGCTAACTTGATCATGTTCATTCAAAAGGTTTTTTTTTTTTTTTTTTTCATTTATATGTTACACTGTAATCAATTTGCATGTTTAGTAGGGTTGGTTAGAATGAGGGATTTTTAGAGGGAAAGGTAAGGAAGGAAAAGGCTTATCATTGGCTTTTCCCCTGCTTGGAAGTTTTGTAAAAGGAGGGAAGGGGATGGGATTTTATTAAAAACCTCCAAAGCCCTTCTCTTATGTAATTTTGGAGTTCCTCAAATTGAGAGATTTTGGATTAAAAATAAAGCAATTTACTCGTGTTCCCCTTTTCAATTGCCAAAATTACATTTGTAATTCAGATTAGACTCATAAATCCTAGCTTTATTTCTTTGTAGTTTATTCTTCAACCTATCTTTTTCTCTCTCGATCTCAAAAGGCTTTTGGATTTGCAAAATCTCTCATCACTACAGGCAGGTTGATTTCATCTATTTCTGCATCTGTCTTTTTCATTTCATGTGTTCATTATTGTTCTGATCTACCTGTTTGCTCTGAAATGAATCATTCAATTTATGTCCTTTATTCGTGATTCTGCTTTGAATTGTTCATTGATCTGGTAATCTCCAAATCTCGTTGTTTTCCCGTTTGCTTGGGTTAATGGCTGAAATGCTACTATGAGTTCATGGCCCGTTTCTTTGATTCTTCCAGCTACTGTCCATTGCTGGTATCCAAAATTCATTGTTAGAAAAGATGTAGCTGGAAGTTGTATTCAGATCAGTTATGTGTTTTTACCTATTGGGTAATATTTTAGAATTGGTTTGTACTGAAATGGAATGAGTATGCATGCCCTTATTCTTCTAGTCTGTTCTTTCTTTCTTCTTTGGTAATCTACTTGATATGCTGGCTAATTTGATGAGTACTCTGTTTACCTATTTTTTTGTAAGTAGTGCTAGCATATTTTCTAATTGTAGCACTATTAATGCAGAGAAGACTTTCTATTTTGCTGGTAATTAACAATAGAAGTCTCAGAAATTTCCTTTTTTTCTTTTTAATTTGGCTGCCATTCTCTGCAAGCATATAGTTCATGCCATGTTTGTTGAATACACTTTTGGATTCTGTCTAGTTTGGTTTGCTTATCACAAAACATTGTTAATCTGGTGTTTATAGTATGAGATATTAACCAGGGATACGCTGTCCTTAATTACTTAAACTAGGGCAGAAACCCAGATTGTTAACAGTTTATTTGCCATCTATTTTCTAATTGCTATATATATATATATATATATATATCTGTGTGTGTGTGTGTGTGTGTTACTCGTTCCCACTTGTTTTCTCCCCTAGTTTAGCATAATCTAATTTACAAGATGATAGAGACTATGAGTATTCTTGGGTGCTTAAGTCCCACATTGAGTAGTATGAAATCCTTGATAGAGTACTTTAAGTAGCTTGTTTCTTTCTTCCCCCTTGACAGCTAGTTTTTAAGAGAGGGTTTGCCAGCTAGTTTCAAAGTATATATAGACTTATCTGTAAGGCCTAGCTCAACTAGCAAATGCCAAACTTGTTAGGCTGGATATCATGTCTCGGGTTCAAACCCGGGACCTCACAGTTGTGTGTGTGAGTTTCTAGTGGCAATTGTCATTCCGTTTGCAAACCAAAAAAGTTTATAAAGACTTGGTTTTTGGAGAAAAATAAACGAAACAGTACTTTTATGTGTTCATTAGTTATTTGTGGAGAGGAAAAAGAGGAGTGGGGACATGGAAGGGTAGTGGTTTTTTTCTTCTTTTTTTTTTTTCAGGCAGGTTCAACGTTATTTTTGTCCTATGACTACCTATGATCAGTTTTAATAGCCTGACACTGACTTTTCATTTAGACAAAGGCATCACCAACATGAAGTTGGCTGTTGAGTTAGCAAAGCCTTTTTCCACCAATTCATGTTAAATCTGAACAATTCATTTAGGTTTTAAACTTTTATTATGCTTGGTTATTACTGATGATGATTAGCCATGGACATTCAATTCTTGAAATCGAAAAGTGTAACAACGTAGCAAGAAGTAAAGGACAACAAAGTCATGGCTAATGACCAGAGTCATCAATTCACCATATAACTTTGATAAAGAGCTAATTTTTTTATACAGGAAAGTCAAAGTCACCATGTAAGTGAACTTTGCAGTAAGAAGCCAGATTCAGTGTCATTCTTTTCATCTGAAAGCCATGGCTTTTGAACAGGTCATGGAAAGTGGAATCAAACTTATGGGTTTGTTATGTAACTGTAAGTGATTCTGACTCTCCTTTTGAAAATTCTGATATAAATTCATAGAAATAAGTTGGGTCCTTTTGTATGCTTGAAAGTACATAGAGGCGACCTGGAGTTTCCATAAATTAATTATCTAGTTACATCTATCTTTTTAAGGATTCTTTTGAGAAGAGGTTTTGCTTCACAAGCAGAATCGATTTCTGCGAACAATAGTGTAGTTTAAGGATCTAACTTGCCTACCCTCCTTATTTTGAAAGGATAATTATATATTTGTTCTTTAATATCATAATATTAAAAATTGAACTAATGAAAACTTCCAGCAATTTTTGAAATTCCTATATAATATAGTGTCAGTGTAGATATTGAGTGACATTGTTTACTTGCAGGTGTTACTAACAGTGTTCAGAAGCTTTCTGCCCTTGTTTCCAGATACAGCTAATGCAGTTCATGTGTTAACAATAATAGCAAGTAATATTCTTCACTCTAATCAGTCACCCCAAATTCCAATAGGCAATCATCACACCTGCTTCTTTATGCCAAGATCATGGTTGTAGATATTGATCGAACACAACAACCCTCGTTATATTTCTGTTTGGCTTGTGTCTTAGCTGCCTATAGTTTAAAAGTTAATTCTTAAACTATGGGATTATAATCTTCCAAGAAATCTTACTCTTTATTTCTAGATGCAATCTGAAGATTTGATTCTAGAGAGTAGATGATGATCTGTAGTTGTTAGGGAGGATTGGAGCTGCTTTCCTAAAGGTCATATAGTGTGTCCAATGTTATGCTGCCTTAGAGTTAGTAAACCACTTCTCTGGGAAGAATTCTGGTTTTTAATTGAGGACAAAGTTAGATACTGCCAAATTACCAATTTGGATCCCAATTTTTAAATGATCAATTTATTATTTATCTCTCTTTCATGTCGTTTCTTTTATAGACAAATGCTAGTGGTTAATAGTTAGGGGAGGGGGAAATGTTAGTTTTAGGAGTTTGAACCTGAGACCTCTTTTTTACTTTCTCGATCTCCCTTAACTCGTCAACTGAGCTACCTAATTACCTACTTTGTACCTTTCATGTTGTTTCTTGTTAGAGAAAGATAGAAAGACAAAGGAAAAACGAAAAAGTAGGTGAAAGAAAAATGGAAGTTTTTGACACATTAAAAATTATGTTTTTAATCTTGAAGATAACATGTTACTAACATGAAGCAAACTTAGCCTTTTTTTTCCTTCTTCCAAAGGATATCTGTTGAATCTTATTGAGTTATTATATGCTGTGCTTAATATAATTTGTTCATGCAACCTTCTAAATAATTTGCATTTCATTGTCAATGATTTCAATACTTAGGTGATTAATCAATTATTAATTGCTCGGTCCTATTCCTCTACAAACTATATGGAGTCAGATTCTGTGAAAATTGTTGTCGGAGGTTTGAAGAGGTTTTAGAATTGTTGATACCAAGGGCGGCATAAATTGCGACAAACTGGAGCAGAATTACTATTTTCAATTTACTTGTTTGGAGTGATGACTGATGAGTGAACATGTGAAGATTGATATTAGCACTGATATATTTTGTTCTAGGACAACTTCAAAGCTAATTGGAGTGAGTAGCCATGAATCCATGTTATTTTGTTCTGTGATCGTGGGTTCTTGAAATTATTGTGTGAAACTGATTCAATGGATGTGGTTAATCTTATTAAGGACAGAAACCTCTACCGATTCTTTTGGTAAACCAAGGTATCTGCGGGCGCAATTGCAGAGACTAATCCCCCGAGGTACTGAGATCCATTTAAGGAGTTGACCTCTCCCATCAAGTATTTTTTCATACACACCGACCAGGGATCGAACTCTTGATCAATGGTTAAAGAGTCAAAGTATCTATCACTTGTACTATACCATATTGGTAAGCCTCTACCGATTTGATTCCATAGCAAACCTGCTAACCCACCCAAATCACTAAGATCTTAGAGAGAAGTTGGAAGGTTAATCTCTCCCATTTGTATGTGAGGTTGAATGTAGTGCGAATTTTTTGGCCAAGGAAGGATCTCGTTCTTTCCATTTGAACAAGTTGGCCCATATATGAAGGTGATCAATATAGGCCGAAAGGTGATTGAATATGCTACGATCCTGAAATATGACAAGCACCAAAGAGTCGACCTAAATCCAATCGGATTCCTACTGAGATGAATATGTGATCAATCAGACAAAAAAAAAAGATATGGTATGTCGGGAAGAGGGTCACAACAAGAAAAACTGTCCAAACAAGGCTGACAATGACATTTAGCAATTCTTCATAGTATTTGTAATCTCTTGGAAAAAAATTAATAAGAGTTACTACTTTTTTTTCCTTCAATTCTCGTCTCCTAATTATCATCTGGATTTACATATTTTATTATCACAAATTTAAATTATTTCTTGCCTAAGGATTGGCATTGGCATAATTGAACACTTCAATTTTTTCTCAAATCCTAAAGTACCTCAAAACACACTAAGAATGCATTTGTTCTGCTAAAAAGTAGTGGAGTGGACAACTTCAATTGAATATTGTTACAATTGAATTTTGTAACAATCAAACCGAATGGTAACTGTATCAACTCTTCTCTTCTCTTTCTGTTTCCGCCATTTCCGTGTGCGTTAATAATTTCTTCTATCTCACTCTGCTTTGCACTTTTTGTTTGTTGTTCTTCACAGTCGGTGACTCTACACACAAACCTAGGTGACATCAAGTGTGAAATCTTCTGTGACGAAGTCCCCAAAACCTCCGAGGTATTACACTATTACTTACCACTTTTCTGCTTTTCTGTTACTTATTTACACTGAAACCCTCACTTTGGTTCAAAACAAGATTGATTAATTATGCAATTAAGTAGAATCAAATTCCATGCTTAGGTATCTGTTATCCGTTAATTCATCTTGGAATATTTGCTCATAGATTGCCATGTGCTTGCTTTTGATTCATTTTGGGAGAAAAAATTGTTTTCTTTTTTATTTTGAAGTGAATACCTAAATTGGTCACTACCAAAAAATGCGGAGAACAATGTAGTCCACAAGAAATGAAAAGTATCAATTTGGTACTCATAAATCTTAAATGTGAGTCAAATTAGTCCATTTGGAATAACATTTTAGTTCCTATTAGGGACTAATTTGACCCACATTTTCATTTCTCGGAGATCAAATTGATACTTTTTATTTGTCAGGGACCAAGTTAGTCTCCACATTATTTGTTTGGGACCAATTTGAGTATTTGCTCTTTATTTTTGATATATTTTTTCCAATTTTATTAAGGGTTTTGGATTGGACTTGTTGACCAAAAAAAAGTTAATTTAGTCAGCCGCTTATGCTGAGTTGATTTTACGGAGAATGGAGTTGTTGGTTTAAACCAAAAGTGATGATGACTTTGAGCAAAATCACTGCATGACTTATGCCATTCAATTGACTACCCTATTACTTAGCTAAAGCATGCCATTTTATTCTTGTATTTTTCTCATGTTTCTATTGGTATTCTATATTGAAGAGGCTGTAACTTACAATTTAATTCTCATGTGTAAATGTGTTCCATTCTGAATTTTCTGGCACTATGTGGAAGTGGTTACTATGACGGGACTATATTTCACCGCAACATTAAAGGTTTTATGATTCAAGGTGGAGACCCAACTGGTACCGCAAAGGGGACTAGTATATGGGGAAAGAAATTCAACGAGATACGGGAATCTCTGAAGGTGAGTTCATTTGCTGTGCTCATTACTATAACGCCATGTCTTTGATGGGGTTATGCCTTGCTTTAGGTATAGGTAGTATTTGGTAGGTATGGTAGAATGGGGCAAACCAAAATGTATGGATTGGTATGTTTGATGCACTTTAAAATTAAACAAAACAGAACACACGGTTGAAAACACATATTGGTTCTACTAAGAAGGATGGATGGAATAAATGAAAATGAAAAAGAACCGTCCTATTCTCTTTTGTCTATGTGTCAAGAGCTAAACGAGGACTCTGACACGTCTGTTTTAAATCATGTTTTAAATCAATGTCAATACAGGAACTATGAAGTCTGGGTAGGATTGGCACATAATGGAAACTTGGTTCCATTTCATTCCGCTTCGTGCCGCTCCATTCTGCGCTGCTCATTTTGAAATATCCCAATAGATATATTGCTATCATGATGATCCAATTGAAAAGCACCTTTGCATTTGAAATGGTTATTTTGATTGACCCCAAGGTATTTCATCACATTCGAGTTATGATAAGTTTAAAAAAGGATTAGTTTATCAAAGAAAGAAAAAAAGGTGCATGGTAGATAAGGCGAGTCATGATGTAGGGAATCAAGTCCCTAGTAACTAACTCGTGTTGAGTGAGTAGTGGAATTGGCGCCTACTGCTGATGTGGCAGTGATGGTAGGCGTGTGGAGAAAGTGATGTAATCAAATAGTGAGATTACACCTTTAGCATGGTAGCTTGGAATTACGTGGGAAAGTTCCCTTAGGAGAGACTAACCTCTCGAAGAGCCATTGTTACGTTCAATCAAGCTCAATTCTCAATTCTCTGTATATTGATCTCAGTATAGTTACTCTGATTATACAGTAATTCTCACACATATCATCAATATACTTACATCTTTGAGCTCTGATTTGTTTGTTCTTCATCATCTATACTTTATGCTAAATTGATCGTATCAAGTTATTTCTACGACTCAAATGAAAAAGCACACCAAACAATCTCTTGTTCGCTGATAGCTAAATTCAGTGTCATTTCTTACATCTTTGTAATTTTATGAGATTGCATCATATCTAGCAAAATATCAGCTCCATCATAACCTAATGGGTTGTCCTTTTCTGGTCAATACACGTCAATTTTACTGTAATTGAAATATTATTATCTTAATGTAGTTATATTTTGGTATCTTATTGTGATTACCTTTGGTTTGTGGTAATAGTAGTGGTGTGGAGTGTGGACTTGGGACTGAAATAAGATAGTGGGACATTTCTTGTGATGTGCTTTGTGGTGCAATAACCTAAGACATTTCTCTTTATCTGACCCTTTTGTATGTTCCAGCACAATGCAAGGGGAATAATGTCAATGGCAAACAGTGGTCCAAATACTAATGGAAGTCAGTTCTTCCTAACTTATGCTAAGCAGCCACATTTGAATGGACTATACACTGTTTGGCAGAGTAATTCATGGATTTGAAGTTCTCGATCTCATGGAAAAGGTACCTTATTCTTCTACCAATGTTAAAATTGGTTTTTCTTTTAATAAAAGTTGGGTTCAAGCCCAAGGCGAGCCTCTATGTTTTAGGCTATCTTTGGATATTTATTCTAACTCTTACCATTCCATCGTTTGAATATTTTTTCCCTTATAATGGAGTGGAAGAAAGGGGCGGTTCATTCTCATACCCCCTCCCCCCCAACACACACACACACAAAAGGTTAGAGGTGAAGAAAATCTGGGGTGTTTTGCAATTGATGGAATGGAATGTATTCCACCATGTTGTTTTCTCTTGCATCTTATTGCGAACAATCCAGATAATGGATCCTATTATGATTCTATTATATTTCATTACTTTACATTCCTTTCCATCAATCCAAACATAGCCTAGTTAATTTGATAACTCAACTAAGGTTTACATTTTTTGTTTTAGTGTGATATTAGTGCATGTTGTTGTTACCATTGCACACTCAAATGTCTCATCTAGAATTCACATGCACACTTGTGGGCACATACATAATCTGAGAAAATAAATACTATACTTTTTTGTTGTTGTGCAGACTCAAACAGGGGCAGGGGATCGACCACTTGCAGAGATAAGGCTCAATCGTGTAACAATACATGCTAACCCACTTGCTGGTTAGAGTGAGTGATCTATACAGTCTATGTAAAATTGAAGTTTCTATTTTTCAAAACAATTGATCTAACTTTAGAGGGATGTCAAAAGGGAATTCTTACGTGCTGATTTATAGCTTATTTGGAACCGCGGTGAAAGGTCGTCACTGCAGAAGCTCCAACTAGTAGCTTCAAACATACTCTGCATTGATGGATCTGTCATTGCTGTCCCAGACACATCCTTTAAAAATAATTTTGATGTAGTAATATGTGGATCGTGCATATTTGTGATTGTGTGTGAGATGCCACAAGTTACTGTAGTATGCCAGCAATGAATGCTCCTACTCTCTTGTTGGTATTAGTATTTCCACTCACTTTTTTGTGGATGGAAGGAACCCTTAGTTTGAGTTGAGAGCTCTCAGGTGTAAAAGTTGCATGACCAATGATCTGAAATGAAGCAAAGGATTATGTAACACCTACATTGTGAACATATTGTATCTGCTTAGCAAAGTAAACTGAATATGGTAGATACTAGATAGCTTGGTTAACTCATCGTACTTAGAATCACATGCAATGTAGGTGGAGCAGGGAAGTCCTTGGTTTTGCTGGACTTGGATCCAATAATAGTTGGGTTATTTTTTAGGGTTTTACTTTTCCCACTCCCCCTCCTACTCTTTCACACCCCTTAACAAATTTTATTCCAAAAATAACCTCATGTGAAACGCTGTGAGGACGTATTTAACAACTGTTCGAACACGTTCGAATGACCTCGTTCGAACAGGTGACATTACGCACAAGAGGGTGTGAAGTCAATATTTAACTCACGCGAACGATGTCGTTCGAACGTGTTCGAATAAGGTCATGCGCACAGGTTCGAATGACCTCGTTCGAACAGGTGAAATTACACACAAGGGGGTGTGAAGTCAAAATTTAACACACTCGAACGATGTCATTCGAACCAGTTCGAAGCCCCGTGTTAGAACACGTGAAATTTCTTGAAAAAAAAGACGTTTTGGCTAGTCTTTTGGTCATTTCACATCCTTATGGGGTGTGTTTTGAGTAGGATGGGGCGTGGGAAAAGCAACACCCTTTTTTTATTACCCCCACATGCTTCACATATACCCCCACACAATTGTGAAACCCCATATGATATATAGTTCTATTCACTCTGTATTGCACCGCAGGAGCTTGCCCATTCAAAACATCGTTAAATAGATCTGATGTGTTTAACACATTAATGTCATTGTTAGATCTCGTTGTTCTAAAATATGCATGTCAAATCCACAAGTCTTGGGATGCCACAACTTCATGCATAATGGTGGGTTTGGCATGATCACCCCTAGAAAATTGACTTTTCCACGCAACATGACTGTTTTTCTATTCCCAATGCATACTATCTATTGAACCCAACATACCTGTAAAACCACACGCCTCTCCATTTTGTAATAGACGTACAAGGTCTTTGTTGTTTGGCCTTCTCAAGTACTGAGCACCAAATATCGCGCAAACGCCCATTACAAATTTGTCTAAGCACTCCAATGTTGTGCTTTCACCAATGCGAACATAATCATCCACACTATCAACAGGTGATCTGTATGCCAGTATACGAAGAGCAGTGCACTTCTGCAATGCTGAGAGTCCCTTTCTACTAAGAGTCCCTTTCTACCAACTGCATCAATCCTTCTTTGAAAGTACTTGTCATGATTCTCAAGTGCTTCAAATATGCGAAGGAGCACATGCCTTCGCATTCGAAACCTTCGTCGGAATTGAGCATCTGTGTATACCGGATTTTCAGAGAAGTGGTCATTGAACAATCGGTTATGCCCTTCTTCACGACTTCGATCTATCACAGTTCTTTGTTTTCTGCACCTACGGGTGTTGTTGGCTTGTTGGGCCTCACGCAACAGCATCATCACCTCCTCTTCACAGTTGTCCTCGAGACATCCATCTACGAGTTTACTCTAGATCTTATTAAAGTTATTGTTTGGATCTATTATATTTATGATGATATGATCAGAACGAGAGAAGAAGAGAGAATGGGAGAAAGTGCAGAGGTATATATAGACTGGTTTTGCAAGAGCTAGTTTTTTATAATGGTTAGTTTAAAACAACGACTAGTTTTAAACAACGGCTAGAATCTTGTTTCATTTTGTTGAGCTAAAATTGCCTAACTTTTAGCCTCATCTTCCACTAACCACGCTTTCCTCATAAATTGCTAAAAAGAAGATAGATACATTTCACGCCTATCTGTTTCTCAATCACCACTCAACACTAAAGATAGTTAAAACCATCATTTTTATTTTATTAAAAACTTTAAATGCAAAACAATAATTAAAATTAGAATGATTCTTTTTTTTTTATAATAAAAAACTAGAAAGATTCATAAAATCATAATTAAATTACATTATTCTCTAGGTTTTAATCTCTGCATAATAGACTCACAAACGAACTCATGATTTTGACGTTGTTGGTCATTCATATTTGATGTGTCCTTCATGAGGATTTCATAAAACCCTGGTATCATCTCCTCCAACTTTGCTTCAGCTACTTCTTTTATGACACTTGATTTTCTATCAGTGGTTTTTTCCAGACCAGTCAAATCTACGGTGTTGTAGACGTCCCTGCTTTTCCTTTGCCTTTATTATTCTTTTTTGCTGCCTTTTGTCCCATTGGGCGATCTGTTGGGATTGCCTTGTCGTATTCTCAACAATCGATAGGAGTCTCTTGGTTAGGCTCAGTTGTGGTTGCGCCAGAAGAGAATGTTTTTGATCTCTTTGAAGAGTTTTCCATTAATTCTCCCTTCCATTTAGGTTCGTCCTTCAACAATCTTCATGCGTGCTCGAATTTAAAATGCTTGCCATATTTTTGAAAATGAAGTTGATAGGCTTCATCCATGACGTTGTTCTCTGATTGGCCGCTCTTTTTGTTAGTAAAGGCTAGTTTTCAAAGAACCGCAAAATCTTTGAACAACCATATTTAACTTGCCAAATAGACATTTCAAGGGATTTTCCTCCTCTCTAGAAGTCGCTCGCGATAGTTGTTGTAGTTTTCACTAATTCTTACCCAAAAGATGAGTCCTTTTTGGTCAACTCCACAATTGGGTCCTTGAAATGTTGAAAACGTGATGAATAAGCAATTTGTTTTCTTTATCATTGAACCATCACGAGATTTTTCTCGGACTTTTTCTTTGATTTTTTTCGTAGGGTTTTCTTTCTTCGTGAGATTAATGCTTTCATTGCCAACCCGAGTGGTGTATTCTAATGGTGAGTGGTGACTCCACAAAGTCGTGTGTAATGGCCATGAAGCAATAATATGGTTGTTTGGGAGTGGTGGTTGTGGAACCACAAAGTCACCTGTGTCGGCCTTGAAGGGTTGTTTGGGAGTGGTGGCTGTGGAAAGATAAAATCAGTGGTAACCGGCCTTGAATCAGTAACGGGGTTGTTTGGGAGTGGTGGTTGTGTTTAAAATGTTGAATTTTGTATTTTGTATTGTTACTATTGAATTTGTGAATTAAAAAAAAAAAACATTTTTTAAGATAAAAATATTGATAGTCACCCATTCCTATTTTGTTACCAGAGACTAAAATTAATCATCTCATTCCTCCATGTAGGATTGGTACAACGCTTGGTGCTAATAATTATCGCAGCTTATAGTTGTTTTTTGTAGTTAGAGAGTTGCGATAAAGATACTCTTATGAAATTGAATGACCTTTAATTTCTCTTTTAAATGCCTTTAATTTTGTTTATTACCAAACAATGACGTGGCGTGACACTTAATTAAATGGAATGATTGTGTGACATTTTACAAATAATACATGACAGATATGCATATTGGACAGTTTATATAGACACTTCATGGTTTTATATAATTATGATTATGATATCCAAATTTATTTAACCAGATATGCATATGGATGTGGTTTAACCGTTGAACGATTAATTTGTGCACCCCTATATGCACAGGTAAAATACTCGTTCTCCCAAGAAAAAGTACATTGTTGCAATTTTGTCAGGGGTTCATAAACCGGTTAAAAAATGATTGTAGCATCACTTTTATATTTATTTACCAATATAGCACTCATTTGAAATTAAAGCACCTTTATCTATAAAAGGTGAGAAATGGTGATGTCATGCATGCAACCTAACGTAAATTCCAACTGCCATTTTTTTATTTGTTAATTTATTTTGTTTTTTGTTTAAAAAATCAAAAATTGAATTAATAATTAATAAAATAAAGTAAAGTAAATTAAATTAAATTAATTTATGAAAATGATTATTTTATTTTTGACAATTTCAAATTGATTATTTAATCAATTAAAAATTCACATAAATTAATTGCACACTGTCCGTGTATCCTCCTCCACACCTTTTTCTGTTGAAAAAAACAAAAACGTCAGTGACACACTTTCCGGTGCACCCTCCTCCACTCATTTTTCTATCTAGAAAGACGTAAACATCAATGACACAATCGTTTGCTCGGTGTATCCTCCTCCACTCCTTTTACTGTTGAAAAAAAGAAAAACATCACTGACACCCTTTCCGGTGCACCCTCCTTCACTCATTTTTCTGTCTAAAAAGACAGAAACATCAATGGCACACTGTCCAGTGCACCCTTCTCTACTCCTTTTCATATCAAAAAGGACAAAAACATCAATGATACATTGTTCGGTGCATTCTCCCCACTACTTTTCCTTTACACTTACCAGAGCATCCTCCTCCACTTTAAACGACCGAGATCATACTGATAAACGGATGAGATGAAACCGACACTATGTGGCTTATTATAATCACCTAATACTCATACTATGGATTCCTCTTCATATCACACTAATTAGTAAGTTACTCAGACCCTTATAAATAGACACACTTGACAACTTAGTCTTCACACACAACTCATCATTCTGCTCTCACAAACTTGAGAAGCTTATCTTCTTTATACAATTTCCTTCGTTAATCATGCCTCCAACAGAATGCTTTCTTTCTCTCTATTACAATAGACATGTCGAAAGGAGAGACACTGAAGGTGTGGTCTTTGCATGCAACGATACGATGTTGCTCAAAGTGAAGACTAACATGAAACTAGACGCATTGATACAATAAATCCAGTCAAAGGTTCGACCTAAAAGGGTGGTAGAACTTACTTATCGATACCCTACAACTCTTGCACTATGAGGTGTTTGGTACGAGTCATTAAATATTGTAGGAGATGGCGACATACAATTGATGTTTGATGTAACACCCCAATTCTACCCGACTATTTTATTAAAAATTAGAGTGCGGAATTTTCAACTAAGCATACATTGGAGCGTCACATTTCAACATTTAAATTTTCAACAACGTGTAATCAATAAAACATTCAAAGTCAACAACGTAATTCTCCATTTAATAACCACGAGATACGTAGCACATCATAAGGATCCAACAAATCGCAATGAGCAAAATAAACTCTCATAAAACATCGTTTCAACACCAACGGTTTCGGTAAAATACAAATCCAGAAAACATTCAAATAATAGAGAAATAGTCTATATGATAAAACGTCTAATAAATAGTGTTCGTTCCCCCGTGTTCTACGTATCGAGCAAGACGACACGACTCGATTACTAAAGCGGAAATCCGGTCTTCACTTGTAACTACCGCACGTTCATCGACATCGAGGTAACATTTTAAATGCGAAGGGATGAGTCTAACAAAGATAAAAGAATGCATAATAAGTAACATATTAGAGTCAAAACAACTATAATTACTACATTTCAACAACTTCATTATACTTCAACAAAGATCACACAAAGAACAACATCATTACACCGCAGTTGTCAATGTAATCGCAACAACAAGCAACCACAAACTAACGACAACACCGTGACATGAAAAATGGATGAGATGCAACCCACAACACGAGTATATGCATGTGGTACCAATCAACATAAACAACCTTTGTGGCTTCAACAACAACAGACCGCAACCTACAACAACGTGGTATGCATATGCTATGTATGGACACCATGTGCGACGTAACCGGAAACAACATTTCAAACAACATGCACAACGACATCATCAATAACAACACTTGGTCACATTTGACCCAACAACACAACATAGGATTTTGGTCTCATAGACCCAACAACAACAAAATACAATCCTTGGTCTCATTGACCCAACAACAACAATATAAAATTCTTGCTCTCATTGACCCAACCACAACAACATAAAATTCTTGCTCTCATTGACCCAACCACAACAACATAAAATTCTAACCTTAGGGACTCAACAACAACCACATTAAATTTTAGCCTCATAATATAAAATTCTAGCCTTAGAGACTCAACAACAACAACATTTATTTTAGCCTTATGGTATAAAATTCTAGCCTTAGAGACTCAACAACAACAACATTTGTTTTAGCCTTATGATATAAAATTCTAGCCTTAGAGACTCAACAACAACAACATTTAATCACGCTTGACCCAACAATAACAACATTAATCTTTTTCATCTTGTTAGACACAACCAAACAACCGACACTAAGGTAGCACAAAGTGGCGCCAAGTGACACATAAAACGAGACAAAATAAAGACCTAAGGCAAAGACATATAATAAAGAAGAAACTGGCGCGCTAAAATAGCAAAGAACACAACGCTAAAATAGCGGTCATACACGCACTAAAAACAAAGAAGAATTACAAAGACAAAAACAAATTCTGACATAAAGACAAAAACAAAGAAGATTTACAAAAGAAACAACAAAGATTTACAAAGACAAACAACAAAGATTTACAACACAAAAACAAAGAAGGCATTTACAACAAGAAACAAAGCGACATTACAAAGACAAAAACAAAGAAGATTTATAAAGACAAAAACAAAGAAAGATTTGCAAAGACAAAAACAAAGATAGTAACAAAGATAAAAACAAGAAGAATAGAATGGCGCCTACTAGCACCCAATTTCATTTTTCTCAGTCTTTAGCATCATACAATCATCAAACATCAAATTCTATCATTCATGCATTTCAACGAACATCTAGCATGCTTATCCAACTTCACTCACGCAATTCATCAAACACTTGGTGAGCAATAATTCACCATCAACTCAATCATACGCAAACAACATCTAAGACAAATTTAACAACATATTCATAACCATATTTCATTCAAATCTTTCAATCAAATATCTCATACGCATCATATATCCTAATCTCCCCTATGAAACCCATTATACACCCCTTTATGCTATAAACCCACTCTTACCTTAAGAACTTGATGGAGATTAAACACCTTCTAAGAGTCACCAACCAAAAACTCAAAGCAACTATTCTCTTCCTTCTCTCCTTGAAATCGCAATTTCCTTCCCCTTCTCTTCTCCTTGTCGTCGCGCTCTCTCTTCTTTCTCCTCCTCTCTCTTGCGCTTTTTTCTTTCTTTCTTTCTCAATTGTGTCTAACACTAACCCCTAGAGCTTAAATATTATGGGTTCTAGTGTCTTGGGCTCTCTTTACTACTTAGTTAATTACTAACACTACTCTCTTTTTAATTAAACCACCACTCCTTCATTTACCACACACCACCCCTTAATTAAAACACCATGTATTTATTTTATTATAACCAACCAACATAGCACCTAATTTATTTAATCTTCTATTTAATTTATTTAAATATGACTAACCAACGTAACACCTAAGTAATTTAATTAAATGAGTACTTAAATTATTTTGGGGCGTTACATTTGACATGTTTAAAACCTCTAAACGCCTTGGTGTTGCCACTGTGGAAGTTTATGCTAAGTTGGTGGATGCTCCCATTGAGGACACCCAAGTCGAGCCATCATATTATGAACCATACAATGACCCCACCATACCCTCTTCACACCCTTTTACTGAACCACAACCCCACTATCATTCCATACCCTCTTCATACCCTTTTACTAAAACACAACCCAACTATCAAACACCTGAGACGCAACTTTAGGCCAAAACATAAACAGACACAAAACATAAATCAACATACCCATAGTGGAGACATGTAGAATACCTGAGACCATAAAATACGAGAGTCCAGTAAACCATAAAACATGGTGACTCCATGGAGGCTTCCATGGTGGCCTGATGGGAACCAAGTGAGTAGAAGGAAGGAGCAGCTTCCTAGATATGAGAAACAGAGATATTGAAGAAGCATAGGACCTCTTATGGTTTTCCTCTTTGGACGATGGCAGCGGTTCAGATGGAGGGCGTGTCGCTGGCGACGGAGGGAACGAGGTTGCAGGAGGTGGCAGAAGGATGTCATCTGAGAGAGGTCCCAAGAGATGGAAAATGAATGAACAATTTGTTGGTGGCAGTGGAGAGGCCACTGAAGCTACTGGCGTGACAACGGCGAAACTGGAGAGAAGGGAAGTCGAACCCTCGGTAATGGTGCGGCCATGGGGGTTCACATGGAGAAGACAAATTGTGGCTAGTGGTGAAGGAGGATGGGTTCAGCCATTCAGAGGTAGCAAGATGAGGGTTGGAGGGGTGGGTTTCAAGGGGGATGCGAGGAGATGGTGAGGAAGTAGGAAGGGCCAAGCAGCGATGAGGGTAAGGGGAAGGGCCACCACGAATGGAGGAGGAAATGACCTCCAAAGAGGAGGAGGAAAGCCATAACTGAGCCTTGCGGCTCGTATGGAGGCAGAACCCTAACAGAGCCTTGTGGCTCGTAGGGAGAGACGATAACATTTTGACGTGTCATGTTACTTAAGTGAGTATCATGCACAAGCCAAACAAGTAGACTAATTTTGACAAGGACAAACATTTTATAAATTGAAATAATAGAAAGGCTAAAATTGTGAAAAAAACTTTAGGGACTAACATCGTGAATGTATTATTATACATAGACCAGTGTTATTAAACCCGAACCGACCCGGTCGGTCGGACCGGTCGAACAGTGACCCGGTGCTAGAACCAATTCGGGTTGCTCATCAGATCGCATATGTAATTGACCCGGTGTAACCCGATTCAACCCTGTCGGTTTCTACGTTGGCCCGGTGACCCGATGACCCGGTCGGGTTGTCTAACCCGAAACAAGTTGTGTGGAAAATGGTAATGTTATTTATATATATTAAAAAGTTAGCCTGAGGGAATCGAACCCAGGCCAAAGACAATATATCAAGGCACTTTACCACTAGGCTACTGCCATGTTTTGATAATAAGTGCTGATGCAAATATATCTATTCATTATCTTCAGTTCTTCACCAAGAAAACAATAATCAATGTTTTTTTTATGAGTTTTTTTTACAAAACTTTATTTTATGAGTTAATCCTCCATTATAGCATAAATGTTGACACAAACATCTTAAAAAATATATTTTGAAACAAAGTAAATGTTGATACAAATACTTTTAAACAAAATAATTTAATAAAATCTTTAAAAATATACTTGTAAATTTGTAATTCTTGAAATGTTATATTAAAATATATATATTTTTATTTTTAAAACTTATGTATGAATGTCTATCTTAAACTTGAAATTTGAAATCAAAAATAAGATTAAAAATATTTTTTGAGTATTTTTAAGGTATGAAAAAATTCATAGCTCTTAAATGTGTGAATTTACACATGGTTTGCCTATTTTTATCAATTTTTAGAAGCGTTACGGGTCATGCGGGCCAATTAGTGACCCTTCTGGTCCGCCTATTGATGAGTGTGACTGATGGAGGCCGATCACCGGGTCGGTTTTAATAACATTGACATAGACTAAAAGTGTAAGTAAGCTCATTGTCAAAGAAAGAAAGAAAAAAAGTGTGAGTAAGCTTAAAAAAGTCACTAAACTTAAGTTTTGTCTAAAAAAAGATCAACAATGCTATTTTGACAAATCGACAAATCACCAACCTACAACACCAATTACACATGTTTTTTAGACAAATAGCAAAGCTGTCAATTAACCAAGTTTTTAATCCACGCCTCGAAAATTGTGAAAAAGCAAGTTATTTATTTGTCTCAAAAAACTCTGGTAATTGGTGTTGTAAGATGGTGTTTTATCGATTTGTCAATTTTTTTTTTTGTCAAAATAGCATTTTTCAAAAAAGATATAAAACTCAAAAAAAATCATATGAAATTGCACTGTGACAGGATGCGCCTCCTTCTCTGTGTTACGCCTGCATGGTGAACCCTTCTTCCTTTCACAACAACATTGATGGCCTTGGAGCTAAAGAAATGGCTGTTAGTGGAAGGTTTAAACTCATTGAAGAAGGTAAAACTCGCCCACTGTCGTCTCCTCCGTCTCAACCTTCACCAAGACACCTACCTTCTCAACATCCTCCTCCGCTCTTCCTTACACCTACGCAACAACACCCATTACTCCAATCTCCTTTTCCACCACATAACTCACCCAAACACTTATCTCTACAACACCATGATTCGTGGCATGGTTTCCAACGACAATTTCCAAAACGCCATTCAACTCTACACATCAATGCACAAAGCAGGTTTTGCTCCTGATTACTTCACTTTCCCTTTTGTCCTTAAAGCTTGTGCAAGGTTGTCCCTTTTTCAATTGGGTCTTACCCTTCATTGTTTTGTGTTTAAAATGGGATTTGATTCCGATGTGTTTGTGAAGACTAATCTTGTCTGTTTGTATTCTAAATGTGGGTATTTAAGGGATGCACGTAAGGTGTTTGATGATATTGCTGAGAAAAATGTTGTTTCTTGGACTGCTATTATTTGTGGGTATATTGAGTTTGGTTTTTTTGGGGAAGCTGTTGATTTGTTTAGAGAGTTGTTGGAGATGGGTTTGAAGCCTGATGGGTTTTTGATTGTTCGTGTTTTGAGGGCTTGTGGAAGGTTAGGGGATTTGGAGAGTGGAAGGTGGATTGATAGGTATATGGGGCAGTGTGGTTTGCATAGGAATGTGTTTGTGGGGACTTCTTTGGTGGATATGTATACTAAGTGTGGGAGCATGGAGGAAGCGAGGTGTGTATTTGATGGAATGGTTGAGAAGGATGTTGTTTGTTGGAGTGCCATGATTCAAGGTTATGCATCTAATGGGCTTCCTAGAGAAGCACTTGAGTTGTTCTTTGAGATGAGGAAGGAAAATATTAGACCTGATTGTTATGCCATGGTGGGGGTTCTCTCTGCGTGTGCGAGGTTGGGAGCGTTGGATTTGGGGAATTGGGCCAAGGGTTTGATGGATGAGGAGGAGTTTTTGTCTAACCCTGTATTGGGTACTTCCTTGATTGACTTGTATGCAAAATGTGGAAGCATGGGGGAGGCTTTGGGGGTTTTCAAAATGATAAAGGGAAAAGATCGTGTGGTCTTCAATGCTGTTATCTCTGGACTGGCTATGTATGGACATGTTGGAGCTGCATTTGGAGTTTTTGGCCAAATGGGAAAGTGTGGGATTAATCCGGATGGGAATACTTTTGTTGGTTTGCTGTGTGGATGTACTCATGCTGGTTTAGTTGATGAGGGTCGGCGTTATTTTAATAGCATGAGTCATGTCTTTTCTGTGGCTCCTACTATTGAGCATTATGGATGCATGGTGGATCTCTTATCCCGTGCAGGTTTGTTGGTTGAAGCACAAAATTTGATCAATGTTATGCCAATGAAGGCTAATGCTATTGTTTGGGGAGCATTATTGGGAGGATGTAGGTTACATAGAGATACTCAATTGGCTGAGCATGTGTTGAAGCAGCTCATTGAGTTAGAACCATGGAATTCAGGACATTATGTTCTTTTATCAAATATATATTCAGCAAATCGTAGATGGGATGAAGCAGAAAAAATTCGGTCAACTTTGAATGAGAAAGGGATGCAGAAGTTACCTGGGTATAGTTGGGTTGAAGTTGACGGAGTCGTTCATGAATTCCTTGTAGGAGACACTTCCCATCCTTTATCACACAAGATATATGAAAAACTTGAAAGCTTATTTAGGGACTTGAGAGAAGCTGGTTATAATCCGACCACTGAGTTTGTGCTCTTTGATGTAGAGGAGGAGGAGAAAGAGTATTTCCTCGGCTGTCACAGTGAGAAGTTAGCTGTTGCATTTGCACTGATCAGTACTGGTGCCAAAGATGTGATTCGTGTTGTTAAAAATCTTCGTGTGTGTGTCGATTGTCATGAGGCTATAAAACTTATTTCAAAAGTTACAGGGAGAGAGATAATTATAAGGGATAATAACAGATTTCATTGTTTCAGCGAAGGCGCATGTTCTTGTCGGGATTATTGGTAAAACTTTGATGTATTATAGCGGAAATTTTGATGCCTTATGGGTTCTAACATAGAAAATCATTGTTTGCCCCACTTCCAAAAGTTCTGCCAACCATTTACAAATGTTATGTAAGGGTAGATAGATAGATGGATTCTGTGACATCTTGCACCTGGCTTGAATATAGTGGATGGAGGTCCAAAACAGTTTGGGTGCATTCAGTTGGAAAATGGTCACTTCTTAAGTGCACCTGCATACCTGACTTCAAAATTCCTCACGGACCTCAATTTGAAGCAGCTTTATAGGTCAAAATCTAAACTCAGGAGCTGCTGCTGTCTTACAGATTGCAAGTTGTTTTCTCCAGGTCTATAATGATTACAAGTGAGCACTCAAATTACCGAGTTGCATACAAAATTACTATATTTTCATTACCTATGAACCTAATTAATTTGAGGTTCTGGAAAAATGTTGCATGGCAGACTTACTAATAGGGTGGAGAATTTAAGCATAGTTTTTGAGATCAACTTTGTGAGCAACTTAGACTAAGACTAGTCAACCAATGGAAATCTAGCAAGAATGGCAGAATTACATAAAATCATAGTCTATTAATGGAAGCAAATATACAAACTTACGGATGAAAATTTGAACTATGGATTCTCTTGAGATAAAGCTGGATTGAGCTTTTATACCTCTCGTGTTGTCTCTATTGTGCAGCCAGTAGTTCTACTAGGATACTGCTCAGAAGTTCTTAAGAGATGATACTGAAACTGTGAAACATTTTACAGGGTAGAAAATTTGATTCACCACATAATGATAAGAACTGAGCTGGATTCTTACTGCAGATAATTTATTTGTCCTTTCCTGTTATTTTTTATAACTAGAACTGCTCTTTGTATTTATATATTTTGAATGTTACCTTTGAAGGCTAGGTTGTTGAAAATGGAAAGTTTAAAACAGGTCTGCATACTAGAGGTTGGCCAAAAAGAGAGTCAACCTCATTTCTCTGCCATCTCAATGTTATTATTTCTAGCATGGACATTTCAATCAAAGCATAAGGTCATACTTGCCAGAGTTTATTGAACTACAGATTGGAAGCTTCAGGGAAACCTCTCCGTTCAATTATGAATGGCGGAAGTCGGTATTTTTTCCTCCATGCATCTATTTATTTAATAGCTCCCTCTTTGGAAATAACATCTCAGCTAATATTAAGCTACGGGGTTATCTCAGTAATTTGGATCCTTGGCAAAATGGCCCATACATTAACAATTGCAGCTTTTTCTGCTTCTATTTGAAACAATGGGCCGGGCTTGGTATGTGAGCCTTATATTTTCCTTAACTATTTGCTTGAATGTAAGGTAAAATTGGTATATCTAATCTGACCTTCTAATCAACCTCTTCTTGCCAACAACAAAATCAATCTCCTTTCTTGCTCTTTGAAAAATGTGTGAATATCTTATGAGTTTTACTAAGGTCCACTTAAAGACACTTGCATATGAACTAGTCCCAGCAACACGCACTTCTGTCAAAGACATTTAGAATCCTAAGTTTAGGCTAAATATCATAATAGGTTTGAGATATATCATCTCTACTTCAGTTTTAACATGTGTTTAAGATTAAATGTAAATTTTCATAAAAGCAATCTGGTTGGTAATAATATGGATAATAACTTCCTGAATGCAGCGTCAATATTCCTATCTTGCTGTATTGTGGAGTTGCCTTTTAAATTCTTGGTATTCCGATGGGGACGAGTCCTAGAAGATGAACTGCATGGAGTTCGGGAGTCCGGTTGTAGATATCATGAAGAAAAGGCTTTCAACTTGGACAGGACGCCGTGTTTCTATTGGAGGTAGAGTAACTTCAATAAACTCAGTTTTGACTAGTATTCCTTTAGAAAAGCATACATTGGAGCAGCTGCAATAAAGTGTGCTTACCTAAAAAATTGGGTGGATTAGGGGTGAAAACTTGGAAGCTTTTAACTTGGCGTTATTCACCAAATTGAACTGGAGATGTTTCACAGATGTGGAAGCTATTTGGGCTAATGTGCTTGAATATATACTATAGTGCGTTAAGGGTGTGTTTGATTCGCTATGCAGTAAGGGACTGGACTGGACAACTCTAGTTGTACCCTGTTTGATTTGAAAACTGTTCACAGTACTGGACAGAAATGAGGGCAAAGGACTGGGCAAATACCCAAATTCCTGTACCTCACAAAACCACAGTACAACTTTCTGCCCCGCAGTACAACTTTCTGATCACTCAAAAAAATACCAAAATATTATTTTTATTTCCTATTCAATAATTTTTTTCTCTCCTCTCTCTCTCTTATCTATTCTTCTCTCTCTCTCTCTCCCTCTCCCTCTTCCTCTTCCTCTCCCTCCTATCCCATTCTTCTTTATCATTTTCTCTACCTCTCTAGTACTTTCTCATCTCATGACCCATCTCCTTCATCTCTCTTTCTATCCCTCCTCTCTAACTCTCATCTCTATTGTATCTTCTCATCTCATGACCTCTCTTCCTCATCTCTCTCTTTCTCTCTCCTCTCTCTCTCTCTCTTCCATCTCTCCATCGTACATTTTTCTTTATAATTTGTTAATTACATTATAATTTATATTATATAAAATCATTATAAACGTTAGAAAGAGAATTATAGTAAAATTTCCTTTTTGTTGCTTGTGCTGTCCATTGTTCACCAAACAATGTGCTGGACAAAAGCTTATCGATCTTTATCTGTCAAGATCTTGTCGATCCAATCTTGTCAGGTTTGCAAATCAAACAGACCCTAAGTATGTTGCAGAAAAGTGTTAAACCTTTTATTCAGAAAGTCTCTACAAGAAGAAACTGAAATTGAATGTGGCAGTTTTGTATTTTCTGTTATGTTAGGAATAAATAGGACAAGACAAGACTTAGTTGGTTATGCTAGATATTTGAGTGTTATTTTTGGGAGGGAGAGATCCAAGACTCTCGAATTCTTGGAGTAGGAATTCTGTTTCTGATTTGTTGTCTCTGGTCTCTGTAAAACAATTTGTGTGCAAGTGTGTGAATCATAAACCACAATCTGTTAAGATTTATTACTCCAAGGAAATTATCTATACAATTCAGTATTTTCTTTCCTTTCTAATTCATATTGGTAACAGTTTCTATCAAAAGCTTGGTTGATGAAAAAGCTCTATGTGGTGGAGGGATCTGGTCCACCAGATTCAATTGTGAGGTACTGTCCCTGTTGGTTTTTGGAGAGTTTAAGGTCCAAGATCGGGAATGGCAGGGAAACTAGTTTTCGAAAGGATAAATGGTTTGGATGTCTCCTTAAATGGTATATTTCCTCGACTTTTTCAGGTAGCTTCTAATAATGAATCATCAATTGTTGAAACTTGAAATTGATGTGGCGAGATATGAGCCACTAGCTTTTCAAGCAAATCGTGAAGACTGAACTCGATGTCAGATTTTGATGCTGAGCTATTTTCCAGGCTTCGAATTTGCATACAAGGAAAGCATAGTGTTGCATCAAAGGAAGTATATAGGAGAGGTACTCAAAAGGTTTCAGATGCAGAATTGTAATCCTGTAGCCACTCCAATAGAAGGAAATCTGAAGCTTTCAAAGGGAGAGGAAGAGAAATCAGTGGATGCAACTTTGTTTAAACAAGTTGTAGGTTCCTTGAGGTACATTTGTAATAGCAGGCCATACATTTCCTTTGGTGTTGGGCTTGTTAGTAGGTTCATGAGTGATCCCAAAGTATCTCACATAGTGGCTGCCAAGAGGATATTGAGATATCTCAAAGGCACTAAAGAGTTTGGGCTGCTGTTTTCAAGAGTTAATGTAGGAATCTGTGCAGAGTTTGATGCATATTCAGATTCGAATTGGTGTGGTGACACGGTGAAAAGGAAGAATACCTATGGCTACTGGTTCAGATTTTTAAATGCTCCTATATCCTGGCGTTCAAAGAAACGGAATATAGTAGCAATATCATCATATGAAGCAGAATATGTTGCAGTTTCAAACACAGCTTGCCAAGCTCATTACTCAATGAGTTGCAGAATGAGTACAAGAAACCTTTGCAGTTGAAGGTTGACAACAAATCAGCCTTAACTTGACCAAAAATCTAGTGTCACATGGGAAGAACAAACACATTGAGACAAATTTTCATTTTCTTATAAATCAAGTGGCCAAGGGAAAGATTGAAGTTGTGTATTGCAACATTGATTTTTCAGGTTGCTGATATCTTTACTAAACCACTCAAGATTGAGAGGTTTAACGAATTGATGGGATTGTTAAATATTGTATCCTTGTTAGATTGAATTAGAAAGAGTGTTAGAAAGTAATTCAATCTAATAATTGTAATAAGTATGGACTACGGCCTTGTAGATTGTTACAAAACAGATTGCCAACAAGGGAAAGCACTTTTCAACATGGGCATCGTTGATTCCAATTAAGCTATTTGTTAACACATTTTTGGTCTTCTGATTCTTCCACAATTAAGATTTTTTTTTTATGTTAATCATGTTTAGGAGGAACAAAATCAGCTCTCTTCTACAAAACAGTGCATTATTAGTTGTGACTAGAAGATATGCACTAAAAATTGAAAGAAAGGCAGGAAGTCTTGTTCCCTATCAATATTGGCACCAAAACAAGAGGGCATTGCCGTGTATTCATTGCTTCAGTATATTGTTTTTGCTTAATTGGTTAAGATACCTTTCTTCACGAAAGTGAAAATTTACCTTCCGATACAAGGCACCTTTAGACTTTAGTAAAGAATATAGGGATAGTTTATTCTTTTGATGACTATTAACTTGCAAATTTCTTCAAATAAACGGGAGTGTCGTGTGTCCTTTTCTTTGGTATAAATCGGGTATCTTCTGCACGCAACTGTAGAGACTAATATCTCGAGTCGGGTAGGACCAAATGGGCGGTAAAGCTCTCCCTCGAGAGTGGCGTGTATCTTTGAGATAAACGTCTACAAATATTATTATTTATAAAAGAAAATTGAAATAATTTTACGATAAGTATGTGAATGTATATATGGATTCGTTCAAAAGCTCATAATCACTTTCGATTAATTTCAAACTTGATTTCATGAAATGTTTTGATTTGAATTGATTGTCTAAAGGACGAACTTACCAAGTTTAAGACCTATAATTTAAAATAAAGTGGGGGCCCTCACTCTTTGTTTTATTTATTTATTTGGTGTGAGTCATACAAATCAAAAGAAAGAAAAGGGAGAATAGCGACTAATGGAATCATTAGCTAGTTGGTCCGAAATAAAAGTGGGAGAAGACTCCCAAAAGACAATGCCTCTCAAGTGCGAATTAGCATATTTAGCAAGGTGATCTGCACTTGTGTTGGCTTCACGAGGCACATAAGAGAGCTCCAAACCTAGGAGTAACTCCCTCATAGCAGTAATCTTCAGCAATAAAGATGCATAGTGATGTGTGGCTTGTTGATCACGATTCAAAATCAGCTCCACTGCTTCATTGTAGTCTGACTCACAAACGGCTCTGACAATATCAAGATGCAAAATAAGCGACACACCATGATAGATGACAAATAACTCCATCAGAGCATCTCTGTAACCATCTTTAGTTGCAAACCCTCCAAGCCAATTTCCAAAATGATCGCGCACATGGCCTCCTGAACCGATTTCGTAACTTGAGGAACAACTCCCATCAGCGTTAAGTTTCACAAACCCAAGCTTAGGGGCCTGCCATCTCACCGTGGAATCCCATTTAGAGCTCATAGGGATACAATGATGACAATAGTTAACCACATCAGCATGCATATGATTGACAAAGCGAACAACATCTATAGCGAAGAAAGGTTAGTTTGCAACATGTTTTTTATCTAGGTCGTGGAGCAGGTGGGATAACCAAACCTGTTCACTTCATTGAATTTGAACTGGCACCAAACCTGCATGGCAAAAGTACAATGATCCTAATGACACCGAATTTTAATATTTAGTAATCATGTCTCGAATCCTACAAGCATGTTTGGCTCAGCGGTAGAGTTTTAAAATACCACATGCATAGGAAAATTGGACGTAGAAGCTGTGTCTACCAACTTCTGGTTAGACGTGAGTTTACTTCCTTTGACCACAACTCCAAATGTACACTACATGGCATTAACCACCATCTAGAGTAGGTAGCTCAGTTGGTGAGCTGTAGGATACCGTAGAAATGCAAGCAAGAGATCCCAGATTCAAATTCAGAAAACTAACATTTCAACTTAGAAACAAATCTCACACTCGCCAATACCGAGTTTTCACATCAAGAATCAAACTTTGAAACACCATATCAATCCCTGTGTCCCACAAGGTAGCTCAAGCCCTTAGATACCTAATGGTCATAATAATACCAAACTCAAATAATTTTGCATTTGATACCCTTACAACATTTTTTTATCAATGAATCTCTCTCACCATGACTCACCAAATCAAGTGTATAGTTACTTCAATCTTCCACAAATAAACAAACAAACAAAAGTTGATGATGCAAAGCAGGCCATAGCGTGGGCCCAAAACCCATGAAAAAGTGAAGACACTCATCATCATCCTCATCATCATCACGTTTGGCGGTCCAAATTTACAAATTCCAAAACCAGAAATCACAAGTACGAAACTCTTCACTCTCCCGCCAATGGAACTCCCAGTCATAGATCTGGCTCCATATCTCGCCCCTTTACGCGAGCGGGACCCACGACTCAGACCTCTCTGCGGCGAAGTCAGCCGCATCCTCAAGGAAACCGGAGCACTTCTGGTGAAAGATCCTCGATGCACCGTTGAAGATAACGATCGCTTTATCGATATGATGGAAAAATACTTCTCTGCTCCTCATGACTTCAAACTCAACCATGAAAGACCCCACTTGCATTATCAGGTACTTCCCTCTTTTTTTTCCTCCAAAAGTTTCCTTCTTTTTTAATTGTGGTGATTTTATAGGTTGGGGTTACGCCGGAGAGAGTGGAAGTACCAAGAAGTTTAGTTGATGAAGAAATGCAAGAAAAACTGAAAGCAATACCGCAAGAACATCGTCCTCACACACCTGTTGGGCCTGATCTTAAATGGAGATACTTTTGGAGAATTGGTCCTCGCCCATCAAATACTCGTTTTCAGGTCTCCTTTCTCTTTCCTTTCATGCCCTTTAGTTGCTTGAGAAATGTTACTAATGTATTCTTTTTAGCAAACACAAGGCGTTTTACGATAATTTTTTGAGAAATTTTAGTCTCTCACTACATGGAAAACTGATGTTCAAATCAATGTTTTTAAAACCAGACTGATCATCAAACTGTTGAGATCTCATGATCATTATTCAATTGTTTTAAACCACTCGAAAACCGGGGTTGAACTGTTCAAATAACGATGTGTAGATAGTGTCGGTTCATTGTTTAGTCGGTTGAACCGTTGGTTGGTTTGGTGTTTAGAACATTGGTTCAAATTCTCTGCGAGAGAGGTGTCAATGTTTAGTGTTCGTGTGTTCGATAATCGGTAGTCCCTTGACCAACATTTGAAATTTGAAACTTTCCGCTTAAGAACCAAATAGCCGTCAGTGTTTTTTCTCAAGAACCCGTGTTTTGCAAACCAAATTAACCGAATTATTAAACCATGAACTGATGCCATTTACAGTTTGGCTATTTAAGCGGTTCAATCGCAGTTTCATCCCGATTCGAACAGTTTAAAGCGATTAAACTACGATGCAGATGTCTCACCGGTTTGATATCCGGCCAGTTTTAAAAACATTTTCAAGAGGCAGTTTGGCCCTTTACTCTCATAATAAAGTGTGTTTAGAAAGAATATGTCACTATGTTTATAGTATTCCTCTTGTTTGCTTATAGTATTATTTTTTCCTAATGTTTTTGTTTATTGCTATTGTTTAGGAGCTTAATGCAGAGCCTGTAATTCCTGAAGGCTTCCCTGAATGGAAAGAGACCATGGATTCATGGGGATACAAAATGATAGCAGCAATTGAAGTAAGTTGTTTCTTTCTTCTTTTCATGCTGTTTCTGATGTGCTTTATCTGAATGTGTCTATTTGTTACTTAGGTGGTTGCTGAAATGGCAGCTATTGGGTTTGGTCTTCCAAAGGATGCATTCACATCTCTTATGAATCTGGTGAGCACATGGATTGTTTGCTGGTGATCAGTTGCTCACGAAAGGGAAAAATGAACATAAAACATAAAATTCGTTGATAAAGGAACCGAAAACATGTGACAGATGAATGCTTTGAGATAGATTAACACAGAAAAATGCAGACACCATTCACATTTATGATATCATATCATTGGTTATATTACTGACATTCATTTCCTTTTGAATAGTGAAGCATAGCATTTGCATCGTGTCTGCATTTTTTGTAATTAGTTGTGTTTTCTAGTGATTATATAATGCAATGTCTCTTTTTTGTCATGTATTAGGGCCCACATCTGTTAGCTCCAACAGGAAGTGACCTTGAAAAGTATGATCAGGAGGGGACCCTTTTTGCTGGCTATCACTATGATCTTAATTTTCTAACAATTCACGGTAGAAGTAGATTTCCCGGATTGAACATCTGGTTAAGAAATGGACAGAAAGTTGAAGTAAAGGTTCCAGTAGGATGTCTTCTTATTCAGACGGGAAAGCAGGTAATTTGAAAGATACTTGTATATGCTGATATTTTATCCGAAGCAGTTCAAAGTTTTGCTTGCAATTTGAAACATATGTGGAAGTACCCGATTCCTTTTTCGCTCATACCTCTCTTCTATCTGAATTCTGATCAAAATGACCTTACCAGTTTTCTACTTTTGTGTCTTTATTTTGAACTCCTTAGCAATGTTATCTTTCCTGTCTGAAATAACTGGTATTTCAGTGTTTTGTTTGCATTTGTCAATCGCGGATTGTGGAAAATAGTGGTTTGCTCAAATTCCACTATTGTATAGCTAGGGGTGGGCACGGGTACACTTTGACCCAACCCAGTCCAACCCATAAAATGCGGGTTGGTTCGGGTAACTGGGTTAGATTGGTTTCAAAATAGACAAACCCACAGTATACGGGTTAGGTACTAAGTTTGAAAAATGAGAACCCAACTAACCCAACCCATAAAATGTGACCTTACATATTGAAGTCTTTAACTTATCAAATGGTTCCACTAACAACTGATACTTGGAATCCAATCCAAAACTTCAATTATATGTATTTCACTACTCGTGACATTGATGACGAATGATGATTGATTAAAAAAATATTGAGATTTGGTTTGATTCATGAGCTCATTACATTGATGTTAAGACACTAATTTTGATGTTGGTTTGTTTTTCTTATTTCTTTTGTTATTGTTCTAGTTTTGTTTTTTATTTTGCTTTTTATGAAAAATGACATTTTACTAATAAGCTCAGTACCCAACCTAACCCATTTTAGGTTGGGTTTGGTTGGTAAGGGATACCTAAAATTTTGGGTCTAATTGTGTCGAACCCAACCCATAAGTATTTGATTGGGTTGAGTCTTACAAATTTTCAAAACCCACCCAACTCAACTCATGCCCACTCCTACGTATAGCGCTATAGTGCCACTACAGCTGCTATTTGACAGTACTTATGGTCATATTGCGGTGCGGACAATAGCGGTTTGTTCAAATTCTGCTATGCTATAGCAGTATAGCGCTGCTATTTTGCAACACTGGTATTTTTCAATTTCTGCATGTACTGGCTTTGCTTCCATTTTCATTGCCTTTGAGACTGCAATTCTACATAGTTTGACAGCCCTATAAGTTGAATTTGATTTACTCTCTATGTTACCTACCAAAGTCCTTTTGTGTGTTAAAATGCAGATAGAATGGTTAACCGGAGGGGACTGCATAGCTGGCATGCATGAAGTAGTTGTCACAAATAGGACAATTGATGCAATTAATGCAGCAAAAGAGCAAAAACGTAGCTTATGGAGAGTTTCTTCAACGGTAAGTAAAATAGTACTCAATAATATTGACTTGTGTGTTGTGTCAATTCTTATATTGACTGGTAACATTTGTCTGTAACCTGCAGTTGTTTGCACACATTGCATCAGATGCAGTTCTGAAGCCCTTGGGACATTTTGCAGAATTGCCTACGGCGAGCAAATACCCTCCTATGTGTGCAGGAGAATATGTTGAACAAGAACTTGCTGTAATCAATCTCAAGGAAAAGAAATGAGAACTTTAAGTGTAGACAAATGTAATAAAATGTTCATACACTTGATCACAGCTTTTTTAGCTATTGGGGCTAGAAACTGAAAATTGTGGTTTCATGCTTGTTCCAAGACAAAGGAGCAATTGAATACCAATTTATATCAATACATATCCAATTTCTACATGTTTCAGCATTTTAACTCTACTTATCTTTGTTTTTTTCCTTGCCATCGACTACAAATTGATATATGACGATTAGGCCCCAGTTTCTAATACCGCGGGGAGTGGTTTAGAAATAAATCAATAGGGCAATTGTTGATGCCCGTAGACAATGAAAAGATTATAGTTGATCACATTTTGATTTTATTGGCCAATCAATTTCTATTCAAATGTTAGGCCAGCCTTTTCTTCATTTGTTGCTGACATTGTAATTTAATATTTTTTAAAGTAAAATGTGAAGTGCTGACATAAGCATATAGGTGAGGGTGGTTAACTACATACTCAGAAAAAATATTATTAGTACCAAAAATATTATTAGTTTCATTTTTCAAATACTAGAGGCTTCTCTGGAGGTATTGTGGTAGCTTGGCGTAGTGATAGAGTCACTGGGTTGGTTCTTAATACTCATTTCCAATTTATTCATTTGCAAGTTACTACTGTGAATGGTGTGCAGCGGCTTTTCTCTGCAGTGTATGCAAACCCCAACGAAGTTTAGAAAAGAATTTTATGGAATGAATTACAACATATTGCTACTTCTGTTCAGGGAGGGTGGCTTGTTGCTGGTGACCTTAATGATGTTTTGGGGAGACATGAATGTAAGGGGAGTGCGTCTTTTAATGAGAGAAAGGCATCAACCTTTGCTAGCAGATTGGATGCTTGTAATCTTATGGATTTAGGAGCGATTGGGTCGAAATATACTTTGAAGGGTCCCATCCTCAACGGGGATCATTTATTTCGTAGACTTGATAGAGGTGTGTGTAATGCTGCTTGGAGAATTGCTTATCCTGAAGCAATAGTCTGTGTGCTTCTGAGGATTGATTTCTCAGATCACCATCCCATTCTCATTCAGCCTGCTGGTCTAAATTCTTCTTATAGAATTAAGCCATTTCGTTTTGAGATGATGTGGCTCTCTCATCCCTCTTATAATGAGGTTATATCCAACACTTGGAGTAATAATGTTGATGTGGTTCATAATGCGATTAATATGGAGAGTTTCCTTAAAACTTGGAGTAGGGATGTGTTTGACAATATTATCAAGAGAAAAGCTAGAATTCTTAATAGAATTGGAGGAATCCAAATGATGTGTGGTGGATGGCGAGGAAGTAACCTGCCTTAACTAAATTGGAGAAGTCTCTCCAAGATGAACTTAGTACCCTGCTCTTTCAAGAAGAAATGTTATGGCATCAAAAATCTGGAAGCAAGTGGCTTACTGATGGTGACAGGAACACTCGATACTACCATCTCAGAACTCTAAATATAAGAAGAAAAAATCGTATCACATCTATTAGAAATGATGGTGTTCAGTGGATTGAGGAGGAGACAAAAGTCAAAGACATGGTGAATTTGTTTTATTAGAATGTATTCAGAGAGTAAGCTCAATTTGGTTCTTGGGTACATACTACTTTTACTTATGGTGCTCTTTTTGATGAAACTAGTTTGTCCCAACAGGATGACATTCAAGTTGATGAAGTCAAAAATGCTCTTTTTAGTATGGGAGAATGGAAATCTCCTGGTCCTGATGGCTTTCCTTCATGCTTCTATCGTAAAGCGTGGAGAACGGTGGGACCTTCAGTTGTTGATTTTGTTAAAAAGATTTGGGACAATCCGAATGATATTTCTTATGTTAACAGCACTGACATTTGCCTCATCCCCAAGGTAGATAAGCCAAAATTTATATCTCAATTTTGACCTATCTCTCTATGTAACACTATTTATAAGGTGGTCACTAAAGTTGTGGTAAATTGATTGAAGAGTGTCATTAATACTCTCATTTCTCCATATCAGACGGGTTTCATCCCTGGGAGAAGTATCCATGAAAATATAGTGGTTGCTCAAGAAATGGTTCACACCATGAGAAATATGAAGGGTAGGAAAGGGGGTCTCGCTATTAAGGTGGACATAGCCAAAGCCTACGATAGACTAAAATGGTCGTATATTTTTCTTGTGCTAAAAGAAGTGGGCATACCTGATAAGCTTATTGATCTCATCATGGCATGTATTACAATTGTGCAAACAAATGTCTTGTGGAATGGTAACCGTAATACTTTCTTTAGGCCCCAACGAGGTCTTAGACAGGGGGATCCTTTATCCCCTTACATTTTTGTGCTTTGCATGGATAAATTGTCTCATGATTTCTGAAGAAGTTGATCAGGGTAATTGGAAAGCGCTTCGAGCTGGTCGGAATGGACCTTATGTGTCTCACCTAATGTTTTCTAATGATCTTTTACTCTTTGGCCAAGCTTCTATTAATCAAATTAGTTGCATGTGTAACACATTGCAAAAGTTTTGTGACGTCTCTGGTCAGCTTGTGAGTGTTGAAAAAACTTCTATTCTCTTTTCTACGGGAGTTCCAATGAACACTAGAAGAAATATTGTGTCTCATTCTGGCTACAAAGAAGTTACTGCCTTAGGAAAATACCTAGGGATTCCTCTTATTGGTAGAACTCCTAAAAGGAATGATTATGCTTATCTTCTTGAAATGGTTAAAAATAAGTTGTCAAGTTGGAAAGCTTCACAACTTTCTTTGGCAAGGCGCATAACTTTGTCTAAGGCGGTTATTGAAGCTCTTCCTATTTAGTCAATGATGACTTCGATGAATATTCCTACAACGTGCATTCGAGAGATTCAACAGTTCCAAAGAGGCTTTATTTGGGGAGATACTAATGATCATCGTCGTTATCATGTTGTGAGTTGGCCTGTGATTACTCAACCAAAGAGGTTTGGAGGTTTGGGAATTCGCAACCTCATGAATGTGAATTCAGCTTGTGTTATGAAACTTGGTTGGTCTCTGAGGCAAGGAGATAATAATTTGTGGTTTAAAGTTCTTCGTGGGAAGTATGGTAGACAGGGGTTAAATAATAACACTCTTGTTGTTAAACCATCCGATTTTCCGATTTGGAAGCAGCTTGCCAAAATTTGGCCTATTCTTGATAATTAATTGTTTCTGGTCTATAGGCAATGGAATGAGTATTTCAGTTTGGAATGACTCATGGATCCTTCCAGGTATAAAGCTTGCTGAATTTTTGGCTCATATTCCTAATGGGCTTCTGAATCTTAGAGTATGTGACCTTGTTGGAACTGATGGCTCGTGGGATCTCAGGTGTTTAGAAGCTTATATTCCCTCTGATTTTGTCCCCAGAATTCATGCTTTATTACCCCCAAATTTGGATCATGGTGACGATTTGAGATTGTGGCCAGGAAACAGTCTCGGTGAGTTCTTTATTGCTAGCGGTTTTCATCTTATTTCGAATTATGGTGTGGCACCAATTAACCCTCTTTGGGATAAAGTTTGGAAGATTCAAGCTCCAGAGAGAGTTAAAGCCTTTGTTTGGCTTCTGGTACATGACAGGTTGTTAACTAACTCAAGGAATAATGTTATGGGGTTGGGAAATTCATTTTGTTCTCACTGTGGTACTGTGAATGAATCAACTCTGCATGCTCTACGAGATTGCCCTCGTGCTTCGAATTTGTGGTTGGGTTTAGTTAAAGTTGAAGCCCGACGTTCTTTTTTTGGTGGTGATTTGATGCAATGGCTTCATTTCAATTTGGTAGAAGCTAGTTGGAATAGGGATGGTGTTGAGTGGGTATCATGTTGGGTTGTGGGATGTCATTTGCTTTGGAGTTGGAAAAATAAGGAAGAACATGATGTGTCTTATGTTCGCCCTTTTAGACCTTGGACTGTGGTCACTAAGTGTGTTAAGGAGTATCATGCTGCGATGGTTGCTTCTGAGTCAGTGCATGATCGTGTCATGGATCATGTTAGTGTTAAGTGGGATCCCTCTGACGATGATTGGTTGTGTCTCAATTGTGATGGTGTCGTAAAGGCTTCTTCTAAGGTTGCTGGTTGTGGTGGTCTAGTGCGAAACTCGAATGGTGATTGGCTTGTAGGTTTCTCCAAGCATATTGGCTTCTGTGACCTTTTTGTTGCTGAACTTTGGGGTGTTTTCATTGGCTTAAGACTTGTCCGTTCTAAGGGATGGGCTAGGGTGGTAGTGCAGGTGGATGCGAAGGTGGTCTGTCATGTAATTCTTGGTTCGGAGAGTGGACGCATTTCGGGGTGGAGTATTGTTAGAGAGATTCGCAAGCTGCTTCAGTTGCCTTGGGAGGTCCGTTTTGTTAGCATCTTCAGAGAAGCTAATCGTTGTGCAGATGCATTGGCAAACATTGGGTGTTGCCAATATGAGGATTTGATTTTTTATGAGCAGTGTCCTATTTCAGTAGGGTCGTTATTGCTTTCTGATTCTGTAGGGAATTCTATTCCTAGACTTGTTCCTATTTAGTTGTCGTTTTTTTTTGGGCTTAGCCCCCCGTTTTATACCAAAAAAAAATAATAATATTATCACCAATATCCTATTAAAAAAATATTTTGCACACCTTGAAAATATTTGTTTGCATTGAAACTCCTAGTTTTGCACCTATCTAATACACCATACTCACACTCTTACACATTTCTAATTTTCTCTCTCCCTACGTTTTATCACTCTCAAGCACGTTCTTCTTTATTCTCTTCCTCCTTTATTATATTTATAGCAAATGCGTGTGTTTAAATTTTTGTGCACACCCTAACCTAGGGTCCTAGAATGACCACTATTAGCACTAGTACTGAAAGGAAGTTACTTAGTGAAAAGCAATCCAATAGTCTTCACATATCATTTACACATTTTTATTCTTTACAATCTTAATATTTATTTCTTTGCTACTATCTGAAAATATTCCATGACTTCATCAACTCGGTCCATCTGACGCTCTTCTTGTCCCTCAGCAACAACCACTGGATGGATCAACAACCTTGCATTGGCCCTGACATTCTTCTTTATGTGAAATTGGCACAACAAGTTTGTAGAAGTCGGTAAAACAATGGCCAAAGCATTCATAATAGCCGTGTCACAGTCAGTAAGTATCACCTTTGGCATATCTTCCGGTCTTCTAAACAACCCCTTCAGTTTTTCAAGTACCCAAACAAAATTACCCTTCTTCTCCCAATTCACATAAGCGAATGCAACCGAGAAAATATGCTCCATTGATGTCACACCGACAATCTCAACCAACGGATACCTATACCGGTTGGTCTTGTATGTGGAATCGATCATCAAAGCAATTGGAAATGTATTCAATAGCTCCACTGAGCCTGGGTGTTCCCAAAAAATGTCCTTCACAATGTCAGTCGCTTCATCAACTCTGTGCCAATAAACATACCTATCACGCTCCAGCAAATTCATCAACTGTTGTAGTTTAGTCCTACCCTGACAATTAGTTGTTCTTAACCTTGACCGTACGTTGTGAATTTGCTTCAGATTGAAGTGGTCGTCTTTAGGGTAAGTAGACCTCAGCTCGGCCAATATTCGATTCGGAGCAATAGAGTTCTTGGTCATTCTTGAAACAACTTCCTTCTGCTCAGTTGTTAATCTATTATCATTTGGATGACCTTGAGGGTAAGTCTGTAATGCGTGGTTATGTATGCCACACATAACAGACAATATCCATCCTCCAAGTTTTTTAATAAACTTTCCCTTCAGACGAAACTTGCAACAACTTTTTCTACTCCCCGTCGGAACCTTGTCAGCATGTTTGTACTTCCCTGCCTTTTCACAAACCAGCTCACAGAATATTTTTCCCGACCTCGCCCCGTTGTCCGATCGATTGATAACTGTAACCATCCCAAGTGTACGGCAAACAAACCGAACATAATTCAACAAATCATCACGACTAGCAAAGACTTGTTCAGTTTGGAATGAACTAGAATGATCAACAACAATTGAATTAGCTAGTGCTAGGGATAGCGGGCCAGTTTCATCCATCTTCAAACCTACAAATTTTGGAAAAAAATCACACAAACTAGTTAAAAACCAGAATTTCTGTAGATTCTGTGTATCAGGTGGGTTCGGATAAGAGAAAGTCGAACCTGTTCGGCGCAAGCTTGGCCGAACCAACTCAATATAGAGACCCCTTATTTTACTTAGTTCGGCGCACGGCAGGTCGAACCATATTGTCCGGCGCACGCTTGAACGCGCGTGTTCGACCTCTGCAGGTCCGAACCGTGCGCGATTTCAAAAAAAAAACGTAATTCAACTAGAATGCACGAAATAAAGCTAAAAATTGATAGATAGAGCTACATACCTTAATGTTGATACTAAATGGAGGTAGATTTCAGCTTGAGATGTTAGATTAGATTGACGTAAGGGTGTGGAGTGTGAGTGAGTGATGAGAATGAGAGTATTGAGTGTTTAGAAGTTTAGGGGGTGTATGGGATGAGCGTTAGAGTTGAGTTTGGAATTTTCTATTTTTAGTGAGGGTATTTTGGACTTTTCATAGGGCAAAGGGGGTTCTAGTGAGTAGCTAGGGGGTTCTAAAAAGTATGGGCCTAATGTTATTCCAATTGTTTTGGTCCAAGCCTTCAATTCTGAGAGAATTGGGCTTCATGGATCTGTGGTGTAGTTAGCATTTTTTGCGATGACACTTTTATAGAAGTCTGTTTACGATACCGTCGTCAGTATTTCATAATTAATTGGGTAAAGTATGTTTTTAGTTCTTACAAAATCGGACCCTTCTAAGTTTAGTCCTTCCATTATCGAAATAGGTGTTTTGGTTCCCATCTTATTTTGTCGTTTTTATTATTAGTCCCTGGCGTTAATTATTGCTGAATGGGTTGACGAAAGTCATGACTTGACATGTCACGTGGACTTTTAATTGATGTGGCGTCAACGTGACATGCTAACTCACATTTTTTACTAATTATATTTATTTCAATTTAAAATAAAATAATGTTAAAGTAAAAATTACAAAAAATAAAATAAAAATTATATTAAAGTAGAAAGAACAGATTTGAGAACGGGAAAAATCCAAAAAATGTGAGTTAGCATGCCACGTGAACGCCACATTAATTAAAATATTCATGTGGTGTGTCTAGTCATGATTTTTGTCAATGTCAACCCAATCAGCAATAATTAGCGTCAGGGACTAATAATAAAAATGACTAAATAAGATGGGGACCAAAACACCTATTTCGATAATGTAATGACTAAACTTAGAAACACCCGATTTTGTAAGGATTAAAAACATATTTTACCCTAATTAATTTTTGGCAAAATATCTCCTCAGGCCTCTTAATTTATTTATTTGTAATGAATAAGTCTGTTAACTATTTTTGTAACGCGTAAGTCTAAAAACGCCTAAGTGACTGTTTGGGCTGCTTATGTGGCCTTTTTTATGCTTACATGGAAATTTTATTTACTGACTTGTTATTTGTAATTATTTTTTAGACTTACGCGATACAAAAAAAAAAAAGTTAAGGGACCTATTCGTTATAAAATAAATAAGTTAAGGGATCTGAGAAGGTATTTTACCTTAATTTTTTATTGTAATTTTTAGAAACGTTTACATATATTATCATAAGTAATTTAAATCACGAATACTACCACCTAAGCATCCGCGTCAGAAAGGCCACGTAGACCACGGTAAATACGTGGCTTTACACATCATTTCCAGTTGGGACCCCCAGCGCCCCGCTGTCAGTCAGTAATAATTTAACAAAAAAAAATTTACCGGCCTCAATGCAACTCAAACACGGGACCGACGACTTCCCAGCCACACATTCAACCACTGCGCCGAGCGCAACATCTGTCAATGATGTCGCAACACATTGTTACTACACTAGCCAAGACGCAGGAACATTGCTAAACGAAATTTCAAAATGTGTTTAACGCAATAAAGCTGTCCCAAAATTTTTGAATTTTGTTTAAAGCCAATTAACGTTGTGCCAGGAAATGTCAAATTGTGTTTAATGCAATAAAGCTGTCCCGAAATTTTTGAATTTTGTTTAAAGCCAATTAACATTGTTCATTAAAGCTGGGATATTTTCAATTATCAGCATTTTATTCAATAATAATGGCGTAACTGCCATGATTTTGCTGAAGGAAAAATATATTAAGGTGGTAATTTTATATTAAGCACGAAATCAAAATATATTAACGTGTTAATTCTATTGCATCAGTCAACACCCACGTGTTAATTTTATATTTCACACATAGTATAGAAAAGGCAATATCTCTATTACAATCTGAAAAGAGATATTGCAGTTCCTTAGTCCGACGTTGAGTTACAAAAGGATCAACACCCAGTTTTCAGCCGAAATGGCATCCAGAAAGAACAGCATGATTGTTCCCCACATGCATATGGTCAGCGTCGCTAATCTCTCCCTAGACAAAGAGCCATGCACCGTTGTTGTGAGGGTCTTGAGAAAGTGGGACGTGTACATGGCGAGAGGTGGTGACAAACCTGTGGCAGTCGATTTAGTTTTTGTCGACAAAGAGGTGACAAAATCAATGATTTCAAACACTGTAACGAATTAGTTTTCCTATAAATCAATGATGTTCTATAAATACATACTGCACGTAGATCACATGGAAGAGTTTTAATCTCAATAATATGTTTCAACTGTATATCATGCATTCGACTATAAGGGTCAAACCTAACTTGATACTATATGTATGTACTTTCATTGATTTTAATCTTAACAAAATTTTTGTTATTGGCATTGATGTAGCTCAGATATTGTTATGTGCAATACTAAGCATAATGAAATATATTTTATTGAACTTATCTAATTTATGCATCTCACCTTTAAATTGTCAATGTATTTTTAGTGTTAATGTTGTTGAATAAATTTTTATTTCTTGATTTCCTTACTTCGTCCAGGGATCGAAGATCCAAGCCCACATTGATGAGCCGTTCATCTACAAACACAGCGGGTATCTCGGTGAGGGTTTTGTCTACAAGATGTCGAAGTTTTCTTTAGCAACTAACTATGTGGAGTACCGCGCTGCCAACCACCCAGATAGTAGAGACATTAAATACAATACTGAAATCATCCGTGTCTCACCCGATGAAGTTGAGACACCGCCCTACCGATTTACACCTCCTGCGGAGTGTCTCGATAAGGATTTCAACAAAACTTTTTAGTTGGTAAGCCATATATTTACACATTAATTTATATTTAATTTAAACGATCCATTTATTTCAGTCAATCTTACCACTTTCCAAATCGTTTTTTGTTGAAAGATGTCACTGGAGTGCTTACTGGGATCGGGCGGGAATCCGAGTTCCAGGCAACGTCTGGAAAAAGCACCAGGCTACCAATCAACCTTGAAAATCAAGGGTACGTTTGACGATGGTTATTACGTATAAAGAGTTGTTGTATGCCGACTATCATGTGTTATATTAAATGCTAAGAACACATTCATTTTATAATTGACAAACCATTATATCTCTCTTTGTATACAGTTATCGTTTTAGCGTTAATCTCTTCGGAGAAAATGTAGTTGTTATGAAAGATTTCTTGCAGTCGGGGGGTGCATCTGGAGATGTTGTTGTTGTCCTGTTCTGCAAAGTCAACACTTGGCGGGGTAATGTGGCAACAGTACATTTCATCAGTGTATCTTGGTCACAATATATGCCTTTCTCACGAATAATATTCATATATGTTCCACATATACAGGCGGTACCACCCTTCAAACCGCAGGAAGGACTACCAAGCTGCTGTTTAATCCTGAGATTCCGGAGACAGTTATGCTGCGGGAAACGTAAAACCAACGCCCCAGATATATCTAACTATATTTTTGGTTCTATTATGTATAGTTTTAAATGTTTTACATGTGGTTTATGTCTTTTTTGTCCATCTTGCTCTTTACCCACAATGTTTAAAAAGACCTATATCTCGCATTTAATTTTTTCTTTATACGCTACCACGTAACTTACATTATAGAAGACTAAAATTGTGTCAGAACTGGTTTTTCCTCAACTTATCACAGAATAAGAGTCTTCTACAGTTGAATGCATGATTGGTGTTATTGTACTCTATGAACAAAAAAAAAACAAAAACTCTCCTCTAAGGCACATCTGCTAATAGGCGAATTAACGGTGTCGAGGTATCTATTACGCGAAGATCATAATATATTTATCTGCTGAAGTTATTTACCCGTGCTGGCACGGGTCCTGCAAACTAGTAAATATGTAGTTTGGAATTATTAATGTTTCGATCGGTGATGGTATATTTGGTCCGTGTACGTACGCCATAATAAATTATCGTCATGATGTTCTCTACAATATTTTTTGGGTTTTGCTTTTCCCACTCCCCCTCCTACTCAAACACACCCCCAAACCTCAAATATTCCTAAATTACCCTCACGTGAAATACACGTGGAAATCTCCCCACGCAGTGTTTTTGACCCGTTCGGCTCACACCCACCGAACCCATTCGGATGGGCACGTCCGAACGTTGAAAAAAATCTTCAATTTCAGTATTATTTTTTGATCAACTTTCTATGTATCTTTTGATGAAAATGGAGGGTGTCGTAGGTGGTTGTGTACTATTTAAAGAGAGAGAAGTAATTAAATTGTTTCACTTTCTCCTAGGCATACTTTTCAGAATCATTATTATTTATGACGTGACGAATGAATTCAATAACGTGTAGCAATGGCTCAGTGGTGAGATGAGAGAGTGTTTGGTTACTGACACACGCCAAGAATCAAGAATGGATGTGACAAACACGCCAAAAATAAGGAATGGAGTGTGTTTTGAAATGAGGGATGTGACAACAGGGGTGTGTATCAATATTTAACACACTCGGATGACTCTGTTCGAACCAGTTCGAATGCCCGTGTTCGAACGGGTGAAATTTTTTGAAAAAAAAGACGGTTTGGCCATTTCATTAATGGCCTTTTGGTCTTTTCTCACCCTTATGGGGTGTGTTTTGAGTAGGAGGGGATGTGGGAAAAGCAAACGCCTATTTTTTACGTATATGTATAGGACAATCACTTTCACGTTTTCGGTCATTATCGTCATGAACTTACGTATATGCTTTTTCAAGTATATATTAAGGGTGTTTTTTTTTGGACCCCCACCCATTCCCTTAAAACCCCCACCCATCATACGAAAAGACCAAAATACCCCTGTCTTTTTACAAAATCACCATTTCTTCACATAATTGGTCTTACCTACGATTGACCACCACTTAGTCGCATATACGCCAGAGAAACGTATATACGAACAACCCAGAAATTCCCCACTCGCATATACCCCACCACGACCCTATATACGACGACCATTTTTTACTCATCGCATATACCCCTTTCAAGGCGTATATACGATTAGCCAGAATTCACCACTCGCATATACGTCCAGAAGACCCTATATACGACGAGCAAACCAGTAAGCATCGTATATACACCTTTTTTGATGTAAATACGATGAGCAATTTAAAAAAAAAATTTACTAATTTTTTTTCCTTTGCTTGCCGTGTCTGGTAGGCATAGAGGGAGACGCGAGGTATCTCCTATCGGAGAGAGAGGGGAGTCATCTACTGCGATAAAACATAAATTTACACAAGCGATAAAACATAAACAACTAGAATAAAAATAGGCAGATAAAAATAAAATACAATAGAAACTACTGAGTTGGTGGAGTTAATCGACGAAGGATCTCGGCGATGATCTTTTACGGTTTCGACGCATGGATGAATGTAACTCTTCCATTTAACTGTAATATGAATGGACATCATGTCTCGGACGTCATCCTCGTTGTTGACATCCATGGTAGACCAGTAAATACCTCCATCAGTCGTTTCGGGTTTCCGATAAACGATACGAATTGTCTCATGTTCGTCGTTCTCTAGTTGAACCATCCGCAGTAGTTTCTGCTTAAGAGCAGAAAATGATATATCATGTTTTAACCTACACGAAACAACATCTCTCCCATCGAAACTTATACCATCATCTTTCAAGATGATGCCCTGATGATCAGCAAACCCCATATTAATGAACGAGAGTGAGGGAAGAAGGCTCGTAGTATGACATTAGCGAAGCCTGCATCATCTTCACTTGTGTTGTGTGAGAGAAGGAAAAATTGAATTTTTGGTGTGAAAATAGTGATGGTGGGAGTGAGTATTTATAGATGAGGTAAAAGATTATCAACCGTTGATTCTGTTGATCAACTTTTAAAGTGAAATCATGACCGTTAAATTTTTTTTTACAAATTAAAAAAAAACAAATTAAAGGCTCATCGTATATATGTCATTTGGGACATATATACGATGTGTATTTTTAAGACATCGTATATATGCCCTGAAGAAGTATATACGATTGTCCCAAATGACATATATACTATGAGCCTTTTTTAAAAAAAAAAAATAGGTAATAAAGGGCATTTTGGGGATTTCAGTGTGGGTGGGGGTTTAAGGGGAGAGGGTGGGGGTCCAAAAAAAAACACCCATATATTAAACATGAGTTTTGGTTTGCTTTGTGTTGTTGCAGAGGTCATCGGTTAAAGGTGCTACTTTTTGTTGAGACTTACTTAATTCCCCTCCAAAGAAGTAGTAGAAATTTTATTCAACTGAACATAAGAAAAACAATCTTCTTTAAACTTTTTAGTTAGTGTTAATTTCAATTATCTTCTCTGCTTGCAAGGTGTAACGAATAGCCGTTGATTTCAACTATATTTTGTGCTTGGTTCCACAAGAGAAAGGGATGTTCATCGAAAGGTGTGATGCAGTCCTTCATATTGGTAAGAAGATTATTCCACAATAACCAGTTGGATTCTAATAAGTAAATCTACAAACATGTAAAAAATGTCTCTGCGGTCCACGTGTCTTTAGAGAGAGAGTCTCCTCCTTCTCTCTAAGCCAGTGTCGTCATTCCCCACCCAAACCCTAGGTTTTGTGGTGGCAAATCGCTCCAGTTTTCGCTGGTATTGCTCCCCTTGGGGTCTTGCTCCTGCCTCGGTAGGTCTGTTCTGTGATTTTATCTTGGTTTGTGACTCTGATCTGGTAGTGATGGCGTTTCCGGTGGAAGAAGGGTCGCTCTTGGTGGTTGATGACGATGAAGCAGGAGGCGATGAATCGATTCAACGCTCACTTGTAGGGAAGCTTTGAACAGAGAATCCGTTCAACACCAGAGATTTTAAACAAACGATTGTCGACGCTTGGAGACTTAGGAAACCAGTTGAAGTCTAGGAGCTTGGGAAAAATCTGTTCCTCTTCACGTTTTCTTCAAAGAGAGACATGGAGAATGTTTTGAACTCAGGTCCGTGGAATTTTGATAGACATGTTGTGGTGCTTAAAAGAATTACAGGTGTTGAACAACCGTCAGAAATGGCGCTTGATACTACCTCTCTCTGAGCTACGGTGTATGATCTACCTTTGCAGTTGCGTTCCGAATCGATGGCTACTAGACTTGGAAACATGATGGGAACTTTTGAAGAGGCTGACAATCGTGACTGCAACCGGCTAGGGAAGTTTCTCAGGGTCAAGATTGCTCTTGATCTGAAGCAACCGTTCAAGAGGGGTACGGTGATTCGCTTTCAAGGAAAGGATCTCAGAGTTTATTTCAGGTATGAAAGACTTCCTACCTTTTGTTTCATTTATGGTAAACTAGGTCACCAAATGAAAGAGTGTGATGAGAGTGAGAATCAAGAGGAGAATGATTATCTGGAACTTGAAGATAATGATCTTCCTTTTGGGCCTTGGTTGAGAGCTTCTCCTCTCCCAAAAATGAACAATGATACGAGGAAGGAGAGAAAATCGGTGTCCTGTAGTAAAATCTTGTTTTCTTCTTCAAAGAGTAGTAATGCTGAGGCTAGTGGAACGACTAGGAATGATGTTGAAGTGAGTCAACCTCCCATTGAAAAGGAACCTACTCTAGCTCAACTTATTGTGAAGAGAAATCTTGCTGCTAAACAGTTGGAAGAGGTTGCTGAATCTCTGGAATTTATTGATCTAACCCCAAAAGCTCAAGCCCCAAAACAACAAGAAACAAAGAAGACTACATCTACACCTAAACCTAAGGAAGCAACTAGTAAAGCTAGAAGCAAACAAAGGCTTTGGGTTGGGAAGAAAGGGAGAAAAGTTTGTGATGGTGGTAGTTATAAAAATAAACTGGTGGAAAGGGGGAAGCGCCAGGTGCTGGAGGATGATGGAACCGAGGATGGGGGTGTGGATGATGGGGGGTCCAAGAAAAGACAAGCTACTAGAATGGAAGTGGATGACAATAATGATGGACTAGAGGGGGTGTTGGTCAACCAACACCTCTTATTCCAATGAAAATCATTAGTTGGAATTGTAGAGGGTTGGGGAATCCCTCTGCAGTTCGAGCCTTGTTGAGGCTCATCCGTCTTGAAAATCCCAATTTGGTGTTTTTAATGGAGACAAAGTTAAAGGTTTCGAAGTTAGAAGTGATTAAAAGAAAGTGTGGTTTCAGTAGTGGGTTGGCTGTGCATTGTGAAGGGGTGGGAAGGGAAAGATCTGGTGGAATTGGCCTGTTCTGGGCTGATGATTGTGATGTTACTATTATGTCTTTCTCTCTAAATCATATTCATGGTAAATGTTTTGATGAGGAGAGTGGGACTCATTGGTATCTCACGGGTTTGTATGGTTACCTGTGGAACATCTTAAGTGGAAAACTTGGCAGCTGTTGCGTACGATAAAGACCAATGCTGATGGTAAATGGATTTGTTTTGGTGACTTTAATGACATTGTGGATAATAGGGATAAAAGGGGAGGCAATGATAGATCTGCAACTCAGCTTAATTTGGGGAGAGAATGTATGGAGAACTGTAGCCTTATGGAGCTGAGTTTTTTGGGCTATCCGTTTACTTGGTCTAATGGTAGACAAGGGGAGGACAATATTCAGTGTAGGCTTGATAGAGTGTGTGGAAATGATGAGTTCTTGTCTAGATTCTCTCCTATCCAAGTAACTCACCTTCCTCGTTTTGGATTTGATCATGTTGTGATTATGATCCAGCTTGATATGCCTATTACTGAGAATAATAGGATAACGAAGAGAATTTTCAGGTTTGAGGGTGTGTGGACCAAAGATGAGAGGTGTGAAGTTGTGATTAGAAGAAGTTGGGGCATGAGTTCGGGGTCTTGTTTGCATAAGATTGAGGATATGAAGGGGCTGGATATTGAGTTTGATGAGTACAAACTGGGGAACATCGGGAAAGAGATTGGCAGAATTGAAAATTGTCTCAAAGATAGCAAGTTGTGGGAGGGCAGCCCGGAGGAAATTGCTGAGTATAGAGAGCTGAACAAGAAGCATGAAGATCTTCTCAAGTCTGAGGAAACTATGTGGCATCAAAGAAGCAGGGCTATGTGGCTTAAGGATGGGGACAAAAACACTAAGTTCTTCCATAATAAAGCTAGCCAAAGAAAGAAGGTTAACACCATTAAGAAGATTAAGGATGAGGATGGTACTTGGTGGAGGGGGAGGAGCATGTGGAAAGAGTTCTTGTTAATTATTTCTCCAATTTGTTCACCTCTTCTAGTCCATCTAACGTTATGGAAACTTGCCAGAATGTGAGAATTAAGCTTGATGATGATATGCAAGCTTGGTGTAGTGGTGTATTCTCTAAGGAAGAAGTGTAGGAGGCAATTTTTCAAATGCATCCTCTAAAAAGCCCAGGACCCGACGGTTTACCTGCTCTTTTCTTTCAAAAATACTGGGAGATTGTGAGGGATGATGTTACTAACCTTGTTCTTGAGATTCTTAATAATGACAGTAACCCTGAGGATATTAATAAGACTTTTATAGTCTTGATTCGTAAGTGTAAAAATCCTATGTCCCCCACTCAATTCAGACCAATTAGCTTGTGTAATGTGGTAATGAAAATTGTTACTAAGACTATTTCCAATAGGATAAAGGTGATTCTCCCTGATGTCATTGATGAAGAACAGAGTGCTTTCACAACTGGGAGGTTGATAACTGACAATGCCCTTATAGCTATGGAGTGCTTTCACTGGTTGAAGAAGAAGAAGAAAGGTAAAAAATGTACCATGGCTCTCAAGTTGGATATGTCCAAAGCGAATGACAGGATTGAATGGGAATTTGTGGAAGGGGTTCTGATTTCTAAGGGGTTCCCTGCTAATATTGTTAAGGTCACTATGATGTGTATCTCTTCAGTTTCTTACCAGATCCTCATTAATGGGCAGCCTAGCAGAACTTTTAAGCCAGAGAGGGGCCTTAGGCAAGGGGATCCCCTATCCCCTTACCTCTTTATCCTTTGTGCTAATGTGTTATCTGGTATGCTTCACCAGGAAGTAGCTAAGGGGAATATCCATGGTCTCAAAATTGCTAGAAGTGCTCCCCAAGTTTCTCATTTGTTGTTTGCTGATGATAGCTTGTTTTTTATTAGAGCCAATACTAATGAGGCCGATTCTGTGATGAGAATTCTTTCCTCCTACCAAAGAGCCTCGGGACAAATGGTCAACATGGATAAGTCTGAGTCTTCGTTTAGTCAAAATGTGTGTGATTGTGATAAACATATGATCTGTAACAGGATGGGTGTAAAGACTGTGGAGACTCATGGGAGATACCTTGGACTACCAATTCCTTTTGGTAGGTCCAAAAAGGTTATCTTTTCATTTGTGATTGACAGAATTTGGAAGAAGGTAAAAGGGTGGAAGGAGAAATTTCTCTCCCAGGTAGGGAAGGAGACTCTTATAAAAGCAGTTGCTAAGCAATCCCAAATTATATTATGAGCTGTTATAAGTTTCCTGAAGGCTGCTGCAAGGAAATTGAAGCTATCATAGCTAGATACTGGTGGGGATCTAATGAGGGAGAGAGAAAGATTCACTGGATGAGTTGGCATAGACTTGCAAAGAATAAGAAGAAAGGTGGCTTGGGGTTCAGGGAGTTTAGTGAGTTTAACAGAGCGCTCCTTGGGAAGAATTGTTGGAGGCTAATTTCTAATGAATGATCTCTCATGGAAAAGATCTTCAAAGCTAGATACTACCCTAACTCCTCATTTATGGAAGCTACCATTGGCTATCAACCAAGCTATGCGTGGAGAAGCATTTTTAGTGCTAGAGAAGTGGTTGAGAAGGGGGGTCGGTGGCAAGTGGGAAATGGCAAAAATATTCGGATTTGGAAGGACAAATGGCTTCCTGAGCAATCAGGATTTATGGTTAGGGGCCAGGCTACTGTGTTGGATCCTAATGCTTGTGTAGATGTGCTGATTGATGAAGATACTAAGAAATGGAAAGATGATGTTGTGTTCTCAAGTTTCTCTACGTATGAGGCCAGACAAATTCTCAACATTCCTTAGTCCTATAGACTGCCTGCTGATAGGTTTATTTGGCACTGGGAGAAGGATGGTAAATACTCTGTGAGGACTGCTTATAGATCTCTATGTGAGGCTAATAGAAGGGAAATGGCTTCATCATCGGACACCTTGGCTGACAAACTTTGGTGTCATATTTGGAAGGCAAAAATTCCAAACAATATCAAAAACCATTTGTGGAGGCTCTCAAAGAACATTCTGCCCACTAGAGCTAATCTTAGTAAGAAAGGGATCCATCTTGACCAACGCTGGTAGTGAAACTGTGGATCATTTGATGATGGAGTGTAATTTTATGAAACTTACCCTTTTCTCCTCACAAATTGGTACCCATATCCCTCAAAATGTGCATTATCATGAGTGGCTGGTGCATTGGCTGACAGGAACTGAATTATTTGGAGCCCAATTGTTTGCTGTTTTGTTGTGGAAAACTTGGTTCGCAAGGAATCAGTTGATTTTCAAGAATATTTTGCCTAATCCGATGCTGGTGGCTCGGTCTGCAGTTGAATTTGTGATTGATTTCAATGCAGCAAATGAAGCAGGGCAGAATCAGCATCAGGTTCGGTCTGTCCCTGTGCTTGTGGTGCCTGCAAATGCGCTTACTGCTGTGAAGGTGGATGCAGCTTGCTTCTTGAATGGATCAACCGGTTGGGGGTTTGCTGCCAGGAATTCTGCAGGGATTTTGGTTGCTGCTGCGTGCTGTGTAGAGGATACAACAACAGATCCGTTAACTGCTGAAGTTCTGGGTTTGCGGTGGTGCCTCTCCAAGTGTCGTGATCTTCATATCCCTAATCCTGTTTTCCTATCTGATTCTGCAAGTTCTGTCAATTGTGTTAACAAGAGAGACAGCAGAGCTAGTATCCAGTCCATTGTTGATGACTGCAATGACCTTCTGCTTCAGTTTGGTGATGCGTCAGTGCTCCATATTAGTCGGAACCTGAATTCTGATGCTCACAAACTTGCTAAATTATCTACGAATATTGGTGACCATGTTTGGTCTAATGTTGTTCAAATTTCTAATTTAGTTTCCACGTATGACATTCAGTTCTTATGTAATCTCTCAGCTTTTAATCAATGAAAGTTTGACGTTTGAATCAAAAAAAAAAATCTACAAACATGTATTGTTTGTTTAACATAAACTACGACTACATAATCATTAATATCTACAAAACATATGCATTTCAATACAAAATATATTAACAATTAAATAATTGTTGTTTACCACCGGAAAAAAAAATCAAATTACTATTAAACCATAAAATGTGTACCCGTGCAGCGCACGGATCATACATACTAGTTATTATAATACTAAAGTACAATGAAAGTCATATTTTTAAAGCTAAAAACTTAATTCTAAAATATTTTTGATGGTTTTAAAAGCTAATCTCGTTATTTTGAAAGCTAATGGAGATCCACTTCAACTCCTATTTTACCCACGTTTGGTTTTCAAATATATTTGAAAACCACAAACTAAAACAACCCCAAGCAAAACTTTAATTTCTAAAATTAATTATAAAAATGGTTTTTTACATAAAAGGAGCTATGAAATACAAAAAGGAAACAAAAGAAATTAGAGCCCACTGGAAATAAACTCTAGAGGCATCGATCGGAGGGCATTTGCAAGCTGGAGGAGGAGGAGAGTCCAAGGAGGTTCAGTCAAGGAGGAAATTGCACCAAGTTTGGCCAAAAATCGCAAGCATTTCCTTCCCTTAAGGTGTGCAAAGTTGGACCGTCCAATCACGAGAGAGAAGAGCCTTAATGTTATGCACCATAGACGCGTACTGGTGACGATAATTGATAGGACTTGCAACCAAAAAAAGAGCATGATGGGAATCCGAGTAGCACATAAAAAAAGAATCTTTTCTCCCACGCTAGCTTTAAACCATGAAACAAAGTTAAGAGCTCTGCATTTTTTTATAGGCAAATGTTAGTGGGGGTGGGGGAATGTTAGTTTCCAGGATTTGAGTCCGGAACCTCCTTCTTACAATTTTGCAACTCCTTCATGTCCCTTAGCTCGTCACTGAGCTACCTTCCTGGGCCTAAGAGCTCTGCATGTAGATTATTAGTCACACAACTGAACTACCTTCCTGAGACCTAAGAGCTCTGCATGCCGATTGTCGGTCAAACCAATGTAGCCTATAAACCCATGAATCCAAACACCAAAACCATGCCTAAGAGCTTTGCATGTCGATTATAAAAATGGTTAAATATGGAGTTTTCATCTTTTGTTCTTAATAATTTTTTCTTTAACTTTTGCTGCCTACTTATATTCACGCTTGCTTTTTTTGTCTCTATTTTTAAATAATTATTTTTGCTTTTTTAAATAATGTTTTTACTGATAAATTTTTTTACTTATTATTTTTTTAATATATTTTTCATAATTACATTTCTAGTCCCAAAAAAATTTTGATCGACAGTTATTTTATTTTTTTAAAAAGAAAAGGGTTTTAGAGACTCATTAAAATCTTCTGATGCAAAACTCTTTTAGGAAAAAAACATAAGAAGAAAAAATAGTATCCCTTGCACTGTATTAATAAAAAAACGAGAAAAGTACAAAAGACATGGGGGACTAGGTCAATACCCATGAACAAAACACCAAAACAATCAAAAGAAAAAATTAACGATCCTATTAAAAGGAATTTAGTCCAAAGAAAAATAAATTTGACATGCAAAGACATCACTATAGTGACTCTCATCTCAACTAGGTTGGCACGCCAAAAACAAATGTGAATTAACGATCCTAACAATCATTTGCAGCACACCAAAAACAAAAGGTCTGAAGAAGACTGAAACCATAAAATCGAAAATCAACAGATTCTATAGTTAGACAAACCTAACTTATTTCTTAAAAAATCCTCGGCAATGAATGAAGTTTGGAGAAAGGTCCCACCAGACAAACCCACTTGTGTTAGTACCATATCTGCAATCTTATCGACGCAAGTGTTGTCTTCTCTATAAATGTATTTAGTACTATTCTAGGTCTACATTTCTTTAATTGTTTTTTGAATTTTTGATGCTTAAGAAATTCATATTTAATTCATCCTTAGTTATAAAAAAAATTGTTTTTATTCTTAACATCTATTCAAAACATCAATTTAAAACTTGAAGGGTATACATAAATCAACATTTTATATCATAACGAAAAATATTGTGAAGACTAAAAGTTGATTATTATTTTTGGCCAATTTTAAACCAAAATCATATTTAAACCTTAGAAAGAAAAATCATTAAAAAGGTAAAAAAAAAAAAAAAAAATCAAACATGACATGACACATTATTTGACATCCTAATCATTACAAAATGTTATGTGGCATGTCCAGCATGGCATTTCATTAGCCTGATAAATACTAATTTAACAGGACCCAAAATACAAATGTAAATATAAGTAATAACCAAAAGTTGAAAAAATATTTATCCGGAGTAAAAAATAAAAGCCTAATATTTTACGGAGACTTAAAACTCTTTTTTATGAAATTTGACTTAAAACATAGTTAACCCTTATATAAACATTATTTAAGCATTGTTGAAAAATACACTTACTCAAATGCACCATTTATCCATAAACCATCCCGAGTAGGTAGTTCAGTTGGCGAGCTAAAAGATACCAAAGGAGTGCACCAATGTATGCAAACAGGAGGTCGAAACTAACATTCCCCTCTCCCGCACTAACATTGTTTATCAAAAAAAAATTCCATAACCCATAAACAAATCTAAACATACACAATAAAAGCAAAAAAGAAAAGGGCTCCAACAAATTCAGTCATAAAAAAAATAGACAAACAAAGTATGATTACATCAGAATTAGCCTACTCATAATACTGCAAAGTTCATCATCTACCTAAATCAGCCGATAAAAATCAAATACTCTACCTAGCTGCTGCAACTTCAAACACTGACAAGTGTGAACTACATCCTATAGTAACAAACATCATCAGACAACAAATTTAAAACAATCTAAGATATAATAATAATGTGGAACACTGTAAACATAAAACTAAAACAGCTTCAGTTCAGTTGTAAATGTTGTCAGCAAGACTTTGAGGATATCAACTTAACTATCAGGCAAAGATATGTTTATATCAGTAGCTGACTTTCTTGAGTCTGGTATAGAGTGCATGTTGACCCAGTTGTCTCTTCGAAAGGCATTGGGAGAAGGCGAAGTATGGCTCGAGTTAAGCGTTCCGGAGTTTTGCAGTACATGTCCACCCATGTTGTTGACTTCCTCTTTCTCAGCATTAGTTTGAGGTGGCGGCGGTGGTGGTGCAGAGGATACTGCAATTGCTTGAGTAACATTGGCTGCTGCATAATCAGACTTTGGCTTCTTTATTTTCTGTTCTTGCTGACTGCTTGGTAAGAAACTTCCAACCACCACCTGAAATGTCACATGCATAAGTCATGTAATGCAAGTGATCTTCATTTTGTGGAAGAATAATGCAGTGTTAGTATTATTAAACCAGGACCAGACCAGCCGGTCCGACCTGTCCAACAGGAACGGGTTGTATAACCAGTTCGGATGAGTAATTGAACTGAATATGCATGTGACCCCGTATGGCCCAACCAGTTTTGTGGTCCAACCGGCAGGCAGTCTGGTTGAACCGATGACTCATTCGATCAGACTAGTGACTCGATGGGTTCGAGCAAATTTTTATTTTCTACTGCAAAAAGACAATATTTTTAAAGTGATTGGGTCGTGTAGTTCAACTCATCGACTCATCGGTCCGACCAATGACCCATTGATCCAGTGCCTTGACCGAGTCAATGACCGATATGAGTTTAATAGCACTAGAAATATGTTTAACTTGGCCTAATTGGTATCACAAGCTAAACAACAGCACTTCTCCAATCCATTTGTTAAGGCACGCAATTGCAACCTTAGGGCCTGTTTGGTTTGAGAAAACGTTTTCTGTTTTGATTACTCGTTTTCACTTTTAATTACAAAGTCGCCCCTTGTTTTCACTTCCTACTTTCAAAGATCTGAACACAAAACAATGGAAACAAATTGTTCTCATTGTTTCCTATACAAATAATTGAGAGCAGATAATAGAATGAACACAAGGGGGGAAAGTTGCAATTAAAATTGAAATTGGGAAGTGTTTTCACAAGCCAAATATGGCCTTATCTATCTATTTCACAATTCTTAATCATATTTTGTTTGGCAATATATTGAGGGAAAATTATGTGGTTCACTTTTCAAGCAGATGAGCACTCGTGAACCGTGCATTGTGGAGGATGCATACCTGCACAGGACTGGCAGCTATAAGAAGACCAGCAACTCCACCACCGACAACACGACCATCAGGGCTCGCCAGCGAGGCGCTCATTCCCACGGACCTGCTTCTTGTCCCTTGGTTCTCAGCAGGCATGAATGATCCAGATAAGGAAAGTATCTCAAAACGGCCCTAAAAAAGAACAAAATTTTAGAAAAAATGAAAAACAAGGTATTACAGCACCATCATGAACACAGCCACATTTACAATTCCGAACTCGGCCAAACCAGATTTTTATGTCATTCATTTCCAGCCAAACTAAACCGTATGCGTCTCCGGTATCTATAAATTAAAACCTGAATCCCACAATCTTGCTTAAACAAAGCAATATTCTGAACCTTATCATTCCCTAATCCTATATACTTGCAACATCATTATTTCATGCAAATCACCAATAATCAGACACAACACAATCTTGTCTTGAACTATAATAACTAACGACTTTTTTGACGCCGTACCATATCATTGTATTAATTTCCTAACCATCTTGAATAAATTACCAAACAGAAAATGCTTATAAAGTTTAGTTTTTTTATGCATATTTAGCAAAGTTTCTAAGTTTATGACAAGAGCAAAATAAAACGGAAAAAAATATTATTTTGTCAGACAGAAGTTTCAAATATTTCAGGCTTTAAACAAAATGATTGAGGATTTGCTGCCGCACCTCGTAGGTCAAAGTACCCCCAGAAGAATCCGGCTGACGAAGCGTAACATTTGAAATCACGCCATTAGCAGATAAGACGCATATAGCTCGAGGTCCTTGTTGAGAAAATGATATGACCTTCATTGTAACATCCTGAAACAACCAAAGAGTAAAGCAATATAACATTATTCAATATATCAGAAAGTATCACCATCATAAAATATACTCTCTCGGTTACATAATATAATATAAGCAAAAACTGGTCAACAGAAGTTGATGTATCGCCCAAAACACTATAGCAAAGTTATGAATAAAGGCTTTTTTTCATAAACAGGTGCAATTTGATTTTAGAAACAGCCAAACAGGCTCAATTAAACAGATTATAAACAGGTGAAATTTTGGATATTGTCTAAAATAAAAGTTTCTACGCGTTTCTAAAATGCGAAGCTCACCTCGCCAGCATTGACAGTGATGATGTGTGGCATAAAGTTTGTGCCATCAGAGTATGCATTCAACTCACCTACAGAATTACCAACCAACAATAGATATTACTCAACTTCATTGAAACTTAGGAAGTAACTTCATCACTTGATAAACCATATAATAGTTACTATGCAAAGTAATGTATCTGATCTGTAATATAGACTAGATACAGAAGTTATTCAATGAGCCTAAAACTAGAATTTTTTCTTATAAATAGGATCAGAGAGAGTACAAACATGAGCACGAAAAGTATCAAAGACCAATTAATTACCTAGATACTCCATCACAACTTTTTTCGCCTGCTTATATTCTGATCCACGCAACTTCCCTCGTTTCCCAGAGAAGTCATTAGAAGACAGAGGAGCCGAAGACGAGATAGGCGATGGCGACAATGCCATTGTAACAGACCCATCTGGTCCATATTTCCTCGGTCTACCACGTTTCTTCTTAACCGTTCCATCCGAACCTATACTAACCGGCGAGACAACAACATTTGCAGCAGCAGAAACTGGTGCAATTGCAGGTTCAGGATTATGAACCTGGTTTGGAGGTTCACTCCTTGGTGCCATATGATAAGTTGATGGAGCTTCTGCTCCTATCACAGTAACTCCAGAATTAATACCTTCTCTTCCTTCCATGCATATATTGAATTATCACTACCCTTACTTTTTATTATATTACCAAACCAACACCTACAACCACAGAAAAATCAGAAAGCAAACATTAAAAAAAACATTATAGTTTTAACAAATAAATCATTGCCTTCAAAACTTCCTAGAGAGACAATAATCAGCAGAAAATCTATAGTTTTAGTTATACATAAAATAAAATGGGGAAAAAATTACTATACTATGAGTTCAAAGTGGAGATCATAACAAAGAAATGCAGTTATTTCACTATATATTATCTACAGCAAGAAATAACAAGAAATTTACAGGAGCAAGAAACTTACCTCACAACAAGAGATGAAAAAGAAATACACAAATATATTAGCCATTAAAAAGCAAAATAACAAAAATTAGAAAAATAGTACAATTTTATTTTATAAAAAATAAAACCAAAAAAACCTACTTGGATAAAAAAAATGGTAAAAAAGAAAGGGAAAAATATTTGATTTGTACCAAATATTTCTCAGATGGAGTTGAAAATAAAGCAGAAACCATTGAAAAACACCAAAGGCTTTTCAAAAACAGAAAAAAACAAACTTCACCCTTTAACATAAACCTGCTTCAAAAACCCAGCATTTTCCAAAACTTTAAAAGACATAAAGCTGAAACTAAGGAAAATAAATTAGTTATAAATACCAAAAATGAAAAATAAAACAAAATGTTTCAAACAAAGCTTCTTATATTCTCTTATGGAAAAAGCATAGTTATGAATATTCTTCAGAATGCAAAGATCATGACCTGTCACTGTGATTCCACACTTCAGCAACCTTCTTCTAAATCTGAAAATAAAAATAAAAATAAAAATTTGTATTCAGATTTCTTATTCAGTTCAATTATAACTCAACTAGTAACTCACTCAACAAAGAAAATGAAAAATATAAAATTTATTAAAAAAAAAGAGCATGAAGAAAAAAAAAATCAAAGGTACTTACAAATTTCAGGAGGTTAAAAAAATCTGTTAGGTTGTAGTTTTTCTCTTAGCTGCTTGAATTGAAAGTTGAAAAAAGAGAAATTGGGAAAGCTCAAAATAAATACTACTGTTACAGCAATTAACAATAATTATAAAATCACGGAGAAAAAACCAAGGAGAAAAAATAATGATAAAGTTTTTTAATTTAAATAAATAAGGAAAAAAAATAATAAGGATTTTGTTTTATTTTATTTTATTTGGGTAAATTCCTAACCCCGATAAATACAATTTGGTTAAGAAGAATTTGACGTCCGTGAGGGGGCATTGAAAATTTCAAAAAATACAGGTATTTAAATTTGGAATGATGGTTAATATGGTAAAATTGTTAAAAAGCGTTATTAATTAGATGGTGTAATAATGTGGTATCTTTTTCTTTTTTCACAAATTAATTTGTTTTCCAATTTAAAGCTGTAAAGTAGGGTTGGACGGCTTAACCTTTATGTTTCCGCTGACCTGCTTTTTGTCTTTTTTCACAATTTGAAGAATTGTCACTTTCTATTATTCCCCTTTAGAACCCTTTAAATTACCATTTTATGCCACTGAAGTGGATTTCTTTTCTTTTATCTTTTATTTTTATTGATTCCACATTTTTTCCGCGGCAACAGTGGATATTAATCATTCCAATTATGAAAGATTCATTTATGAGGTTTACTTATCCCAATAATTTTTCCACACACATAGGGTTATGGATCGAACCCAGTACCTAATGGTTAAGAGACTCAAGTATTTATCACTTGTGTCATATCATGTTGGTTGATTTCATGTTTTTTTTTGGTTTGTAGACGGAGTGGTAAGACCACTTGAAACTCACACACACAACTGTGAAATTCTGAGTTTAAACTACGGACACGATATCCAACTTAACAATTGAAGTATTTGTTAGTTGAGCTAGACTAGGTTGATTTCACATTTTGCTACAATTATTTGTATTGGTGACTTTTTGGTACAATTATTACTACTAAATACATTGAATGTGTCAATTTATTGTTAATTAGGATTAACTTCACCGTTTGCTAAAATTAATTATTTCCAAACAAAAAGTCTTTCAATTTGAAATGATTCATATTAGTGATACTTTGTTGATTAATATCCACTAATTATCAATTTGAAGTATCCGCTAATTAAGATACTACTATTTTGTGGTGGGGTGATTATTTTTATTTTTTTATTTACATAATAATATAAGGTGTGGACAAAAAAGAGTCTAGGAATGCTTGAATTACCTAAAGTGAAAAAATGGGTGAAAAAGCAGGATTTTTTTATAATTGTAAAAAGCAAGTTTGAAACTTTCAAAAGTATCCAATGCCAATACTCTTTTTTCAAGAGAACAATTCTCCAAAAATATCAACCCGACAATCCTTTAATTATTTATGCAACAAAAATGGAAATTTTTAATTCTGTCATCTTTTATACTTATATTTATTTTCTTATATAAATTGAAGGGTGTTGTCAAACTATTTTTTAGAATACTACCTAAACTAAATTTTAGAATATTCTTTGGATATTTTGCAGAAAATTCAAGTCTTCTACTTTTTTTTACCATTACATGAGGTTACTCACATTATTCCAATACTTTTAACAAAAAATTAATCTTCATTCGTGCTTAAAATCAAAATTTATTCCAACCAACACCGAATTTATCCACTGCAGAAATTAAATTTGGGAGCACTAAGTCGACGAATCAAAATAATTGTTTAAGCGCTTAGATGAGATGATTGACGTTTCTTCCAGCTTAACCAAAGTCATTTGATCGAATCCAAAATTGAGCATGTACCCGTGTTAAATCTCTTAAAAAATAGTTTTGTTGCTCGTTATGATCCTACTCGATTTGAGAGATTTCTGCAGTTACGCGTAATGGATACTTAATTTATAAAAATAAAATAAAATAAATTATTTACTCACTTATGATACAACAAAGTAAAAGTATTGTTACGTAGTATTTTTGTACAATGTTCTAGTAAAGAAAAAGGTAAGTGAAGAAAATCTTTAATGCTCACCAGAAGAATCTGAATGCATGCAGTGGCACGTGGCAGTGGGGATTGGTCCTTGTAGCAGGTAGCTGCCGTAGTTAGGAAAGACTTTCCTTACCCGTGAGTTTGTGAAAACAGATAATAATATTTTTTAGAGAAAGAAAATAAATAAAATACCCACAAAAGATAAAGCATATCATCTTGCCTTGTCCACAAAGTCATGATTTCTTTCAACAAATTAAAAGTTACGTTTCATCTAATCAAACCTAATAATAATAATCTAATATAATTTTCTTTACCAAAAAATAATCTAGATAGATCTTTATTATTATAGGTTTCTTAAAAATCTTACCTATTATTTTAAAATTGTATTAGCGAAAAAGTTAATCTGGAAATTTGACTATTTTTATACTGATGATGTTTAATTTTGGGAGGGATCAAATTTCGAACTATCTAAAATCATGATAGATATTGTAAAAGTAAATTGTATCTAAATCTAGTGATGTTTCTGTAAACGTCATTCTAAGCCTAATTAAACCTAACTAAAACTTGCACTATAATTCAATATAAAAAGGAAATTTACACTGTAAGTAACTTCTATATATTAATCTTACATTCTACCTATAAATGAAACTAGGACACACGCTCGTGCATAGCACGTGGAGGTGATTAACAGGCCTCCAGATGTAGTTTCGAAAAAACATCAACATTTTATAAGGGGGCATAAAAATACGCAACACATATATATATATAAGACGAAGAGGCAACAATAGCCCTTGGTGGGATGAAGTTTAGGCATGTCCAAAAGCTCATTATACAGATGACTCATTCTACACTTGTGCAATGCACAAGACGTTGTTATAAGAAGTTGTGTAAAAAAAAATTAAAAAATTATGTATAATTACAAACTTAGTGGTTGATACGAATTGATAATTTACAACTAAACATAGAATAGAATTTTTATGTTAATGAGGTTGTCTTTATATATGATATATTTGCAAAGATCTGAACCAATGCGTGGTGGTGATTTAGAATGTGAGAAAGCGTAATTCATAAAAACTTTGATAAAAACACTCTTTAACAATAATGAGGGTAAGATAGTTCAAAAAAATGGATGTATGTACTATTGGTTAAAAAAATGGCTTTGAAATTTCCTTGTAGATATTAACTAACCAACCAACGATTATGTTATTTTACCATTTTTCACTTACATACGATTTGATCAGAAATATTTTAGAGCTCGTCGTATTTACCTTCCAGGAGATAGATACAAATTCCAGCAAATTTCGCATCGTATTTATCTAGATACGATTCCCTCCCAAAAGCTTCAAAAATAGTAAGTCGTATTTACCTACATCAAACATAAATCCAATTTTCCTTAAAAAATTGCATCGTATTTACCTTATTCTGAGATAAATAGGATTCATTTTTTTTAATTTTTTTTTGTTTTTTGTCAGAGAAATCGTATATAGGTAAATACGACTTGAAAAAACATAAATCGTATTTACCTATTACAAACATAAATCTGATTGGTTCAATTTCTGTCAGGGGTATGTCCGTCCAAAAATATAGAGTGGGGGTATATTGGTAAATAGTGGGAGTACAAAAAAAAACCAAAATAATGTGTTTAACAATGAAGAATACATTTTGATAATAAAAAACAATGAGTGTTGGACAAAAAAACAAAGAGTGGGACATTAATTTTTGCTAGATTAATAATGGACATAAAGTTTGCATTATTTACAACTAATGTTATCAAAAAATGCCCCACCAAATTGATTAATAAAGTAGTCAGTGTAAAGTGTGTACTATTGGTTAAAAAAATGGTTTTGAAATTTCCTTGTAGATATTAACTAACCAACGGTTATGTTATATTTACCATTTTTCACTTACATACGATTTGATCAGAAATATTTTAGAGCTCGCCGTATTTACCTTCCAGGAGATAGATACGAATTCCAGAAAATTTCGCATCGTATTTATCTAGATACGATTCCCTCCCAAAAGCTTCAAAAATAGTAAGTCGTATTTACATTCATCAAACATAAATCCAATTTTCCTTAAAAATCGCATCGTATTTACCTTATTACGAGATAAATAGGATTCATTTTTTTATTTTTTTGTTTTTGTCGGAAATAGTATATAGGTAAATACGACTTGAAAAAACATAAATCGTATTTACCTGTTACAAACATAAATCTGATTGGTTCAATTTCTGTCAGGGGTATGTCCGTCCAAAACTATAGAGTGGGGGTATATTGGTAAACAGTGGGAGTAAAAAAAACCAAAATAATATGTGTTTAACAAAGAGTGATACATTTTTATAATAAAAAATAATGAGTGTTGGACAAAAAACAAAGAGTGAGACCTTAATTTTTGCTAGATTAATAATTGACATAAAGTTTGCATTATTTACAACTAATGTTATCAAAAAATGTCTCCTCAAATTGATTAGTAAAGTAGTCGGTGTAAAGTGTATCATACTATAACACATACATGACTAAGTAATACACATAAAGGGACTTATAAAAAATAATAAAAAATAAAAAAATTATTATGTGATAGATTATTGAGTGATTGCCGCTTAAACTCAAGATAAAAGTCGATAGTGCATTAGTGTAAAGTGTATCATACTATAACACATACATGACTAAGTAATACACATAAAGGGACTTATAAAAAATAATAAAAAAATTATTATGTGATAGATTATTGAGTGATTGCCGCTTAAACTCAAGATAAAAGTCGATAGTGCATTATAGATGAGGGATATCTTTAAATCTATGAGTAGAAGAAGTAAAAAAAAAATGAAATATCTTTTATATGGCCAATCAAACACTTCTTTCAAATCTTAATGTTTGAGAGGATTGGAATTGCGTAATATTATTTCAAATTAATTTTCTAAATATGCAATCCAGCTTGATCACAAGATAGTAGAGGTCTACATGGGATAATGAGATGATTTTACATTATTAATTATAAGCGGAGACTGTTCTGTAAAATTGTTTAAGAGCTTAAGTTAAAATTAAAATTCCAAAATGATATTGAAGTTTATTCTAGATCAATTTCAACGACATAAGGATGTTGGTTCCCGAGTTCGAACCCGGGTGTGAGTAGCGGTAGTGTGTGTGTGTCGTGTTTCTTTGTCATTTCATCTAAGTAGACAAAAAAAACGTCACAAGGTGGTCGCTCAGGTGGTGGGCGGTTTGACTCAAGTCATTTCTAAGTGTTCAATTCTTTATTTTGTCAACTAAGTGTTCAATTCTAAGTGTGTAGTACAAAAATGAGTTATGTTCGTGTTTTGGTCCATAGTGCTTGGCCCATTAATCGATTCACTCAAGCGGCCCATTAATCGATTCACTCAAGCCCAACTATCATTTGTTCATGTCTCTCTCTCTCTCTCTCTCTCTCTTCTGATGTTGTAGCACTGGACCTCCCTCTACTTTTGCTGCTAGCATCTGTCGTTGTCAGCACTGATGCTGTGTATAATTCTGTTTGACAGTAATTTCTGTTAGAGTTTGTTGATAATTGAATTCAGTAATTGTATTGAGTAGTTAGTTGTGTATATAAAGCCTTTAAGTCTATTGGTTTTGGGTAGAACAATAAGAACAATCATAACAATAGAGAGATTGTTGTAACCATTTTTGAGAGCACTAGGAGAGCGTACACTTGAGAGATTATTGGGAAGAAAACACGAGGTGAATTTGGCGATTGATGAACAAGTTCTTGGAGTGACCATTTGTAATCTTTTCTCAACATAGTGAAGACTTCTCAGCTCGGATCATGTCCCACAGAGTAAGAGACTAACCTTTGAACTAGGTTAACAAAACTCGGTGTTAATATTTCCTGTCTACCCTTTCTCTTTCATTTACTATTGTTTTACATCACAATGCGGCAAGGTAGTGGTATAGCTCAACATTTTGTGTGTTCTTTGTTTTGTTTCAAGTTCTTGGTAACATCTTATTGTGAGGTTGGGCCCTAACATTTAGAAATACATGTTGAGATATAAAAAAAATATTGAGATCAAGTGTTACATATGATCGATAGGTTATGAGCAACCATATTCGCATTCTCCTAACAAGCTCCACAAGAGAGCTTTTACAATAAGAACAAAGTAGATCATTGCAATGTGAAATAATAAGACCAAATTTTGTCGCTTCTTTAACCCAAGCTCCTTTTTAGGGCAAAATGGGTTGCTTAGCATTTCTGCAACAACCCATAGTATTATTAAAAAGAAAAAATGAGTAAAGATTATAACCACACTATGGGACATAGACCTAACTCAAGCAAATTGACGAGATCTATATCTAGAGAAGAAATTTCTTACAAAAAGGAACTATATTACAAAGAAAACTGGTAAGACAACCCACCAATTAAAAGAAAATAAACATATCCCATAGAAGGAAAATATGTCAGCACATCGTTGTGGTTTCTTGGAACGGGTAATGTGGACCTTGAGAGCCTTTTGATTCAACCTTTTCTTTTGTGATCTTGGCAGAATAGTTGAATGAGTTTCCCTGGTTAACTACCACCATCTCAATGAAGATATTTGGATGCCTTAAGAGGAACGATCTTGTTCCTTAATATGGTCTGCATGATCGTCCTCCTCAACACTTCAAAGCTTACCCAGAATACACATATCATCCAAAACAACTCTAGAGCCTTGGAATCATCAATAATTTGAACAACCTCAAGACTAGTGATAAAACCACCACAAGCCGTGTGACGACCAACAACATTGTTAGAGGAAAGATCTAGGTTTGGAACAACCAAATCATTAACATGTGAGCTAGATATTGCATTATTATCTCGAATAGCAAAACATTTTTCTTTAATAGCCTCATTGTCAATGATAATAACTCCACTAGTATTGTTAAGATCTTGATTTTGAACAATCAGGTCATTAACATGTGATCTAGATTCTATATCATCTTGAATAGCAATATCTTTACCTTCCTCTATAAGATTATCCACCAAGGACTTATCCAGTCTCGCAATAGTCCTTCGAGCTACAAGCACTGTGATCTATGTTGTGATAGATTAACTTGTTCTCTTCATACAAGCCAACAAAATATGCTCTGTTGACTCATCTTGTCTTGTTCTTAATTTGATTATTTTTATAAATTTGTTATTTTTTTATAAATAGTTATTTTGGTTTTGTTATAAAATAATCAAAACTATAACAAAAAAAAAAACAAAAGAATGAAAGAAGGAGAGAATATGAGAGTCATTTTATTCCTCTTCACAAGTCCATCATTTCACTTAAGGGTGAAGCCTATTTATAGGATGGGGGATTGGAAAGTGAGTGGTTTACATTAAAATGCCACTACACTAGAGAGTAATGAGAAGAATGGAGAAGGTTAGTGGACATCCACTAATATAATATTCATAACACTCCCCCTTGGATGTCCACCGAGGATATGCAACATTAAAACCTTACTAGAAAAAACCCAGTGGGATAAAAATCTAGTGAAGGAAAAATAGTACGATATCCTGTCAGTGGGAACTGCCTCGTTAAAAACCTTTCCAGGAAAACCCAGTGGGACAAAACCATGGCAAAGGAAAAAAGAGTACAGCTTTTCTCCCCCTGAATGAAGCGTCACATATGGAGTTTCTCCCTGAGTACACATGGAGTAATCTATTTCGCTGTCACTTGTGATGTATCCTCTTTTAATAAAGCTTTGCGGTCAGTATTATCTTCAAAAGCATCTTCCTTGAATTGTTGGCATTTGGGCATTATTCACATCTTCCTTGAATTCGTAAATCAAAGATATTTCAATGCCACTATATGTAGATAATAGCTGACTTGCATCTGACTTGATCTAGAACAAAAAAAATACTTTGTATCTGCATGGTTAATTTGAGCGACATACATAAAATAATTTATTCACTACAATAGCCAAACATAAATATGCATCTTAGTCCCTTTTTTCTGATGAATTTTGGTTTGTGATGAATTATATTACTAAGAATTATCACATAATACTATCATATCAAGGGATATGGGTAATACGCATGCATGCTTTCATAGTCTTCAGGACTCAGATATTTCATCTATTCTTACCACACAACTCATATACTCAATATAAATAATTTCCGCAGATCAATATGAGACTTTGAGCTCTTCATGTGCTACGAGGCTAATTGAGTACTAAAAAGTACTTGCATCCACTCTTGAGCAACATTTCGAGCTTTGAATCTCACAATTTCACCATCCTCATTCTGTTTTTGAATAAAAACCCATATGTATACGACTAGTTTCACACGTTCAAGTCTTTGGACTACAGGTCCAAAAACTTTTGTAAAATGAGCTTAATTCTGCTTCAATTTCATCTTTTAATTTTGGCCAATTCTCACTTTGCCTACAATTTTTAGTAGACTTTGAGCCATGATCCTCACTTTCATTTATCAGATTTAGCGCTATATTGTATGTGAAAATATCGTCAACGTTGACTTCATTTCGGTTCCATTGTATTTCATTATTGACATAATTCATTGAGATCTCTTCAATTTCAGAATTTTTCAGGTACCTGATAAGTTCTTCTGGAACTGAAATGTTAATTATGTCTAAAGACTCTTTTAGAGTTTCTATATCCTTGCTTGGACCATCTTTCCTTTTAGCTCATTTTCTTGTTCGATGATTTTTATCTTTGGAACCGATTGGTCTACCATGCTTCAGGCGCGGTTGAGACTCATTTGTAATATTCTATTGTCCAACAGGGACATCCATTTTATTGGAGCATTAGCAGCTTATATCTATGATATGGTCACACCTTTAGACCAGTGAATGCATTTGGTAGATGATTTTCTAAACTTTGCAAATGAATTATCTTTTGAACTTCTGGTTCACATTGTTTAGTTTGAGGATCGAGATGAGACAATGATAATTCATTCCTATTGATCTCTTTTTCCAGCTGCTTATTCTCTCCCTCTACTGTTGAGAAATTGAATTCGCAAAATGATAATCATCAAACTGGTTTATAAACAAATCTCCAATTGTTGGCTCAAAATACTTTATTATACATGGAGATTGATATCCAATGTATATTCCCAAAATTCTTTGAGGACCTATCATAGTGCATTGTGAACGGGGAATTTGGATCGCACATTGCACATCCAAAAATTTTAAGATGGAAAATTTTAGGTTCATGACCAAAAACCAAATGCAAAGGGGAAGAATTGCGATAACTTGTTGTCTTGATGCAAATCAAAGTTACAACATGCAAAATTGCATGTTCCCAAGTAGAAATTGGAAGTTCTTATCTCATAAGTATTGGACATATAATTAACTTTAGATGTCTAAATAATGGTTCTTCAAGACCATTTAAAAAATGAGCTCTTAGTTAAACTAGAGTAACAAACAATCTGACAAACTTCCAGTTGCGAGATGACGACAAATATATGTGTCCATTTGGGGTACGCATCCATTAAAATCATAAAAATATTTAAACGGTCCACATGGTGGGTGTATTGGCCCACAATCATAATGTATTCACTCTAAAAAAAATTGAGATATCAGTTCCAATTTTTTTTTGTGGTGGTAGTCTAATTTTACATGGGAACTTATTAGATTGAAGAATATTCTGGTTCTTTAATCGATGACCACATAAATTTTCAATTATTTTTCGCATCATTGTATACCCGGGATGGCCCAACCGGTTATTCCAAATAACAAAATTTTTGTGATTTGTAAACTTCGGGTTTACAATATGTGCTTCAGTTGCACTGATATAAGTGTAGTACACACTAGATGAAAACCAAACAATTTTCCATTACAGTTATTTTATCCAAAGTATGTCTCGCTATATAAACATACTCAATATCTCCTTCATCTCTCGTTTCAATATGATATCAATTTAGACAGATATTTTTGAAACTTAATAAATTTCTACGAGACTTAGGATAATACAATGGATTCTCAATATGTAAACTTAGATATGCAAAATAATAGATTTGATTCAATTGTGTAATATTTTTCGAGTTCTTCAAGAACTATATAACAAACTTTCACACTTTGAGCAATCCTATAGGATGCTTCAATATTCAGTTATTTGTTCAATCTATCTGGGATGCTTGAATGATGAATTTCTTCGGGAATTTATATCATGAATATAGGCAAACACAATATGCTTTAGTATTAAGTTCTTTGTGAGAAGAAGAAGAAGAAGAAGAAGAAGAAGAAGAAGAAGAAGAAGAAGAAGAAGAAGAAGAAGAAGAAGAAGAAGAAGAAGAAGAAGAAGAAGAAGAAGAAGAAGAAGAAGAAGAAGAAGAAGAAGAAGAAGAAGAAGAAGAAGAAGAAGAAGAAGAAGAAGAAGAAGAAGAAGAAGAAGAAGAAGAAGAAGAAGAAGACCACCTGTTTGCTGGTGTTTTTAGCAAACAATCACTAGTTTTCAATATCGAGACTGTGAGATCAAACTAGAAAATCTCTTTGACGATTGCCATTGAGTTTTGTGTCTTTTCACGTACGTAAGAACAGTAAATAGTAGAGAGAAACGGATTGAAAGTAAAATAAAAGCAGTAAATGCATTGAGTTTACCGCCTTTTGCACTTCAACAGTGGTCGAAAAGACAGTCATCATTACTTGCGCAGGTAAACGAACCGTTTCATTGGCACACGTCGCATAGTTGGTGGGCCATCACGTCTCCCAAACGTCGCAAACGTGCGAGTTATGGCGAACGTGCCAATAACTGTTGCTTCCAAACATATATAAACGGCTACAACCCTTCAAATTCCTCTTTACTCAGTATGAAACCTTGTGAAGTCTTTCTGCGTTCTTCATCTCTGCGTTTTGCGAAAAACCTCAAATTTACCAAAGTTTCAAACTTTCGTTCTTTTCCTTTAATCTACACCCAGATTCCAACTCGCATTCATTTTCTCCTACTTATGGCTTCATCATCTGCTGCAGTGATGCAACCTGAGAGTTCAAAAAGGAATGACGAACCCAGAAACGTTCAAACCCTAGATGGTTTCGTTGATGAACCTGACATCAACGACAAACGATCTACCCACTGGCAGACTCAGGTACTAATCCCTTCTACTGAGGTTTATACCCATGCTTATTTGGGTCCCTCCGCGATACTTTCTTTGGAAAATATGAAAGTTTCGAGATTTTCCCTAGCCACGCTCGCCTTCAACCTAGAATCTTCGCTAAAACCCCTTTTCACTTAGAGTTTCTGACTAATTCTTCTAGGGTTTTTAGGTCTGCTCCTAGGATCGACCAACAAAACTACATAGACTGGCTTGACAAAGTAGAAGCTAAAAAAGCCAAAATCTGGAAAAAACAGGGTATCTTCGACCTTATCCAACTGTCTAGGTATGGGCCCAAATATGATAGCACCCTACTTTTGGTCGCTATGCGATTCTGGGATCATGCTACTCATAGCCTCCACTTGAAATGTGGCATGCTATCCCCCACTTTGCTAGATGTGGCTGCCATTACAGGTCTGAAACCCTTAGGAGAGACCTTTGATCCCACACGTCCTGACTATGATTACGATTTCAACTTCAACAATGCCACCTTTGCTCCTTACATTAGTGAGCACCATAGGCTTGACACTGAGGAAGTGTCTGCTATAGAACATGTAGCCTTTCTAACTCTGTGGTTATCTATCTTCGTTTTTTGTACACGCTCCCTCCAAGTTTCCAAATCTTACATCCCCCTGGCATGTCAACTCCATGAACAAGAAGACATCAACCTTTCCAAGTTGATTCTAGGCTCTCTTTACCAGCAACTTGATAATGCTGTTATAGAGTTGAAAGAGAATGAACCGGCCACCAAGTTTTTGGCCTCTGGCCCACTATGGCTGTTAGCCACTTTTGAGTCTCGACTAAACTTGTATATCCCCAAGTCTGCTCGACTAGCTGTAGAGACTAGTAGTACTGAAGGGATTCGATTGGCGCAGTTTAGGCCTAAGCAAGCAACCATTTCTGCCGAAGAATCCTTTCTAGTCTATTTCGAAATCTTCTTGAAATGTGCCACTTTTACAGATTCTATGGCTCCCTTTGTCCAGAGGTCTTGTGGTCCAACATGGTTTAAACAACCGTTTCCTTCCCCTTCTGTCGAACCTGCTGAGGAAGTTAACCAAATTTGGCAAGCTTACCTCTCTCCTTCTATCCTCTCTACCAGGCTCACCCCTGGCAAAACAAAAAATAGTTTGGGAATTACTAGATATTTCCCAAGTTATTTTGCTGAGCGATTTGGGCTTTGTCAAATTCGACTGCACGATTGTGCTTTCATAGGTAGAATTTACAAGTCCGTAATCGAGGTAGCTTATAAACACAGCCTTCAAGAAATTCCATTACAAAGCCTTGAATTTTGAACCTCTCAAATTCAATCCAAGGTTTTCATGCACTAAGAAATTTCATGAATGGTGGTGGTTATTACACCAATTTCTTTGGGAAACCATTGACACTTTTCTTTGAAAACATTGTGAAGAAATTGGTATGACTTTCCTTCGAACAACACTGGTAAACACTTTTCGACACTCAAAGCTTTCTAAGTCTTAACCACTTATAACTTAGCTTCATTTCTATTTGCTTACCAATGTTTTCGACATTTTTAGAAAAACTCGCAACAAAGTTGAAGGTCGAGTAAGCGGTAGAATAAAGAAAACCTCCCCATTGGTCAAGAAGACAATGGCGAGAAGCTCCACTCGCACATCACCCTAAAAAGGTATGTTGCCATCTACTTATCTTAAGTTGTTCGTGATCATGACTTTTACTCATGTTGAAATTCTCTTCGAGAAAACAACCAAAACAACCAAATCTCCTCAAGCACTCGGGGCCAAAAGAGAGTGGTCATTCCTCCGATCCCGAGGTACTCTATACACCTTATTACATGTCGAAATTCCTCTTCGATTTTATCATCCACTTTCTCGTGGCATTACCTGTACCATAACTTGATTTCTTTTGCAGGACACTGAAAGTGATGACAACATTCCTCTCACTCAGAGGTCAAGGAAAAGGGCCTTACAGAATCTCAAAGGGCGCTCAAGGCATCACCATCAACGAGCCTTTCAATCACCTTCTTCTCCCCAATCAAGAGGCTTAAAGTACATGAGGTAAATTTCCTTTCGACGTCATTTCAAACCTCTTTGATCTTCACCTTCCGGTTCTAACTTAAGTAGTATTACTCACTCGTGAAGCAAGTAGGTGGGTTACTTGTTGATCATCCTGCCGCCGAAGTCTTTGATCGAGGTTCTTTGAACGGGAATTGTCGGGCCCCAATGCTTCCTTTTCCTTCGCCGCCTCAAGGTGTAATTCTTTGAAGAAGTTTTTCAAGCACTTGCTGACCCTGGGATTCCTACTTTCGAAGAGCTTGTTCCGAATGCCGATAATGTGGAACCAGAGGCTGTTGTCGAAGAGAATGTTCCAGTTCCAGAACCCAACATCCCGTAAATCGAAAGACAAAGAAGTGGTGGCTACCTCGTTGAAATTCCCGCAGAATATGGTTAATCAAGAGCAAGAGGAGCCCAGAATGGAGGAGCCTGCAAATCAAGGCGCTTCTGCCAAAGAGTCATCCAACAACGCTGTTAGTGATCACGAGTTGGCTGAGCTGAAGAAGACAGATCCTTTGGCAGCTTTGAAAATCATCTTCGAGTCTTAAAAGCTCGTCGAGTCGCTCGATTTGCAGCTCTTGAACAACTCTCTCGATTCAGTCAATCAGAAACAATCGAAAGCCTACTTCGGCCACCAAGACGAAGGTTCTAGAAGGGAATTTGGTGGCGAATATTGAGGGTGATCCATCTCGTGTACCTTGAGGTAAAATCCTCATTCATAAAATCACTAAGTTGGATCCTCCCAAGACCTCCTCACCTTTTCATGGAGTTCGCCCACTCTTGAACAACTCTCCTCTTGATCAACCAACGGTCGAATACTCTCAAGCAAAAGGCTCAAGAAAGTCAACTCTGCGAAGTGGCGCTTGCCTCCCTCAAAGCTGATCAAGACGACATAGAAGCTCTCGAAGCCCAAGCAGCCAATGATGAACAAGCAATTGCTGAATGGGATGCAGAGATTACGCGTATTGACGAAGAGATCAGAACACTCCAAACTAAGTTGTCAAACGCTAAGTATCAGAAGGGCTTGGTTGTCGAAAGAATGAATGCTGCTTCTTCGTCAATCAAAACAACGAAAGCAATGACAGCCATAGAACATCTGGAGAAAGCTGACCAGCATCAAGCCAATCTTGCTGAACTTGACAAAAATCTGCACCTTCTTGACACTTCTATCTCTTTAAGCGCCAGCATTCGAGAGGCATAAGTCAACTTTGTCGAACTTCTAAGGTCTTGTAATAGTTTAGAACTTTTGAAATGGCTATGTAATTTTGACATTTCATTATACATTGCCATTTATGAACAATTTTCGTTTGTTTATGCTTGTTCAATTTTTATCTCGGTCAATGTTGGCTTGTATTGCTTTAAATACTTGCCATTTATTCTAAAGATTCTATTTTCGTCACCTAGCTCTTCGACTTCATAAGCGCCATTCGAAAAGCATTGCAACACGCGAAATAGGCCTTCCCACCCTGGTGACCATTTGCCTAAAACTCTATCTTTTTTATCCATAGGTAATAGGACTTTCCACACTAACTCTCCTTCTTCAAAGGTTTTTAACTTAACCTTTTTGTTGTAAGCTTTAGCTACTCTCTCTTCTGTCGAATAAGCATTTCTAAAGCTAAAAGCCCTTTCTTCGTCTAAATCAACTAATTCATCAATCATCATATCCCAATAATGATCAAAGGGAATTTCGCATTGTTTCTGAATCCTTGTTGATTGTAAACAAATTTCAACAGGTAACACTGCATCATGTCCAAATGTTAACCTGTAAGGAGTAGTGTTTATAGACTCTTTAGGCGACGTTCGACAAGCCCATAACACTTGGTCGAGAGAACTGTGCCAACTTTTAGGCTTACGTCCAACGTGCTTTTTGATCAAGTTAATAATGATTTTATTTGCGGCCTCTACTTGACCATTGGCTTGTGCATAGTATGGTGTCGAAGTCAACAACTTGAAACCAATTTCAGCAGCAAAATCTACCATTTTTCGACCGGTAAAAACAGTACCTTAGTCTGTAGTAATGGTTTCTGGGATTCCATATCTGTAAATGATATGGTTTTGAATAAACCTTATTACTGCTTCTTGATCAACGTTGGCTAAAGGTATTGCCTCTACCCATTTAGTAAAGTAATCAATTCCTACCAGGATGTACTGTTGTGCAAAAAGTAGTTGTGCAAGTGTACACAATCGCAACAAGTAATATACTGATAAGTAGAGTTCGTCTCCACAGGGATTGATATTAATTTTAGAGTTTAAAAAGGAATTACACTTTAGAGGAACAAGTAGCAAATAGTTTGAGTAACAAAGTTTCAGTTGAACAAAGGTTGTTAAAATAACAAGTTAATGATGAATTAAACTATAAGAGAAATAAGTTGGATTGCCTTCACTATGTAAATTTCGGAAACAAGACGCTATAACGTCACACGCTATAGCGTTAAGCGTATTGCAAATATTTTGTGCTTTTCGGTCACTAGCTCCGTGGTTTCATTACAAGATGCCTATGTCTAGGTTCTAAATAAGTTCACACCAGTATATTCAAGATCCCACAACTTAAGCTTTATAAACTATTGCAACTTCTATGTCTAGAGGAAGCAAAAGTTGGCTAAATGTCTTTAACCAACCTTCTCGTTTATATTAACCCTCGAGTTCTTTCTATGGTTCATGTCGAATCCACGAGAAGTTCTTGCTTTACGTGGCCAAATATAAAACAAGATTGAAAGAATTATAACACAAGGATTAAAACACAAAACGTGAGAAATTATATACGTAAAGTTAAAGGTTCATTACAAGCTTATAGCAACTCAACTCAAAGAGTTTAGCTCATGTTGAGCATCATCAAAATAACACAAATACAAATACTTGCATTCTAGTAGGTAAGAAGGAAGTTACAAGTGCAAAAGATACAAGCTTGAAGTCTCCTAAACATCCACGCATAGATGGTACATCATCATCACCTTACACCGTGAGAAATACAAAGATTACACAGAAAAGAAAACTAAAAATTGCAAAAGCTTCAAAAGTGCATCAATGGAGAAGAAGAAAATGTCACGTTCTCTCTCTCTACCAATACTCTCTCTAACTCTGAAAATCCTTAGGTATGGGAAGGAAAATCAGCATCCTAGTATATCTAGCATGAGGTACAACTCTCCTCCAAAAGTCAAGAAAAGTGATGTTTGCTTTTTCACCAACTCCACTATTCCTTTACGCATGCAATGACAAGTGTCCACACAAATCCAATAAAATCCGCCCATGTCGCAAGATCGTGGACACAAGATATGGAACATGGATTAATGAGCTTGGCGCCAAAATTTCACTTTTCCTTTAGATGCTCATTTGTAGGCCGCTCTTCGACGACGCTATAGCGTTAGGACGCTATAGCGCTAAACACCGCACTACTTCACAAAATACATCAAAACAATCACAAAGGGCACCAAATGTGCCAATTTCATAGCAAAGAGTGTTTAGCCCTTCCTTACCTAATATAAAATGTAAATACAATAAATACTATACTAATATTACTTGAGAACTTACTTAATTCAATGATTAGAGAGGCATAAATAACTCATATAAATATGAGTTATCATGTACCGTGGCCTTTCGATGAAGTTGGTTTTATTTCTCCAATTACATCTAGAGCCCAACCTCTAAATGGCCAAGGCTTCACTATAGAATGCAATTCATTTTGCAGTACATGCCGGATTCCAACATGTCTTTGGCATTCTTGCGCCTTTAGCAAACTCTATGCAATCTTTTAAAATGGTGGTCAAGACATTCCTTGTCGAAATAACAACCATTTCATTTTATGGCCTACTTGATGTGAGCCACATGCTCCACCATGTGTATCAGAAACCGCTAAGTATGCCTCGTTTTCACTAAGGCATTTTAACAGTACTCCTTCAGGAGTTTGTTTGAACAACTCATTTCCGACTAACACATAGCTTAGAGCTCAGACTTCACTTTTTATTAGTGTTTCTGTAGGATTTTGCAAATACTCTACAATAGGCTTACGCTTAATCATCATCGATGATATTGTCAATAGCAAAATTTCTCGCTAAGTCAATATCATAAAAATGTGGCGTTTTCGACGTTGCATACTTCATTTGCATTTATTGCCCCCCCAATTTTTGGTGGTGACAATAACGTCGAAGGAGTAGTATTATAAAGAGAGTCTTCTGAGATTAGTTTATCTTTTATCTCAATTAACTCTTCTAGGCTTTGCTTTGATACTTTGTAGCCTGAGGCAATTTGTGCCAATTCATTCGCCACGTGATTTTCAATTCGCGGTAAATGTTCTAGGTGTACAAATGTAAACCTTTTTAGCAGAGCGTTAGCAATGACGAAGTATTTAATAAGGTGTTCATTAATACATTTGTATTCTTTTGTCAATTGTTTGACAACTAGTTGAGAGTCACCTTTTACTTCGAAATAAGTGCCCCCAATTCGAGCCAGAATTTTGAGGCCCACTATTAAAGCCTCATACTCAGCTTCATTATTGGAGCAAGAGTCTCGAATTTTAAATTTATACTTCGTTGGAATGTTTTCGGAGAAATAATTAATATTCCAATACCCACTCCATTTTTATGGCCTTGAGCCGTCGAAGTATAGTTTCCAAGGACGTATGTCCAACGAATGTATTTCATGTTCGACAACGAGTGGTCCACTATGAAATCAAAGAACCACTTGTCCTTTGATTGATTTAAGGGGGTGATAAGTTAAGTTGTATTCTAACAAAGCTAAAGCCCATTTGCCAATTCGACTATGTAACATTGGTTTTGACAACATATGTTTAATAACATCAAAGTGCGAATAAACATAAACATCTCACGACTTTATATATTGCTTCAATTTCGCATAAGAGAAATACAAGCAAAGGCATAACTTTTCTATTGGACTATACCTTGTTTCAAAGATCAATCAAAACCCTACTAAGGTAATAAATGGGTCTTTCGACACCATTATCATCCTCTTGTGCTAACATGCTACCTATTGTGTTATCAGAAGCTGCTATATACAATTTTAGCAATTTGTTTCTAATAACAGGCAATAAAATTGGTGGTTTGACTAAATAAGACTTGATTGCGTCGAACGCCTCTTGATGAACATGCTCCCACTTGAATTCATCTTCTTTCTTCGCCTCAAGTAATGGCGAAAAAGCTTGTGTTTTGCCACTTAGATTTGAAATAAATCTTGAAGGAAATTGATCTTTCCCAAAGTGTTGATGAAGTTCTTTCTTGGTCGAAGGAGCCTTCGTTTCCATAATTGCTTTAGTCTTATTTTGGTTGATCTCTATGCCTTTCTTGTGTACTACAAAACCCAAGAATTCACCGCACGCATACGAAAGCACATTTGGTTGGATTCATTTTCAATCCATATTTCCTCATTCGCTCAAAAGAACGTCGAAGATGGTCTAAATGACCAATTTTTCGAGGATGACTTAACCACCACATCATCTATGTATATTTGCATAAAATCATCAATAAAGTCATGAAACATAGAATTCATTGCTCTTTGGTAGGTGGCACCAAAGCATTTTTAAACCAAAGGGCATTACTACCCATTCATAAACACCCAATGCCCCTGGACATCGAAAAGTTTTTCGACACGCCCTCTTTCAAGAATAAAAATTTGATTATACCCCGAGTAGCCATCTAGCATACCGAGATAATCAAATCCGCCGCCGAATCTATTAGCATTTACACGCTCTGCATAGAGTATTCATCTTTAGGTGTTGCATTATTTAGATCCCTAAAGTCTCACGCAAACTCTAAGTTTTCCATTTTTCTTCATTTTGGGACAATGTTAGCTAACCAATCGACATACACAGCGCTTCGATGAATTTGCTCTTGAAGCGACCTTTCGATTTCTTCTTTGATCTTAGCCAATATTGGAGGAGCAAATCTTCTTGGTGTTTGCTTTCATGGTTTCTTCCCCAGTCGAATAGGTATTTGAAGTTCCACCACTTCTCGACTCAACCTGCATTTCGTTGTACTCCCAAGCAAAGCAATCTTTGAACTCCTGCAGAAGTGAAATAACTTGGGTTTTGAAGGCGACATCAAGTGTGTGCACTAATATATGTTGGCCTTTTGACTAGGCCATCTCCCAAATCCACTTCTTCCGGCGGATCTTGAGCTTGCATGCGCTTTGTCGAATCTTTGGGTCTTTTTCAAAACCTAATGGTTCGTCATCATAAATGCAATCAAGCTTGTCATCTATGACTTCACCATTTTCTTCAGATGAAGGCATGGTTTCGACATCCATTGTTTGTTGATTTATTTCGGCTTCCAAAGCCGTTTTTATTTTAGTTTCGCCATATAGGCGTAATTCTATCAAGCATTGGGTACCGACATCTAAAACCTTCTAAGAGTCGGTATCCCTTCCCGTTGGGGGTAGAACACCCTCAGGATAGACACTTCCATCTTCTATCGCTTCCCTTTCCCAAACAAAACCATGTGTTGGGTATAGTCGAACAGAGGAAAGCACATTGTCAGATGATATGTATGCCTGACTAGAAGATGTGCATGGCGCAATATTCGCCATTTGTTTTTCAAAATTCTCCTTGGTGACATTGTTGACATCAGCAAGGAAGTAACTTTGGTCTGCTTCGACATATTCTACTGGACCATCATCCTTCCACATCACCAATTTCGGTGTAGGCTTGAAGGCACAAATACTTACTCCATGAATCCACTCTCTACCAAGGAGCGAAGTTATAGCTTGCTTTGGAGGCTATGACAAAGAACATGGTAGTTCTCTTGACAAGACCTACCACCACCTCCACTCCGACGCGGCCCCCAAAGACCAGGCGGATTTGCCCTCATAATTAGTTAACACAATGTTATGAGGCTTTAAGTCCGTGTCGAACATTGTTATACCCCAATTTTGTCCGTCTTCTTTTTCTTGTTTTAGTAGTTTATTTTATTCGTATTTTGAAGTCACGCGATTCCGAGCTAATTTTTTTAACACGCCCATTTCTTCTATTTTTGGTCTAGTCTTAGCGCACTTGTCAAGTCCGGTCCGGTCTCGTCTTTGTATTTGGCCCGACTCCTTTTCTTATTGTTTTATTCAGTATTTTGTTTATTTAACTTATTTAAGCATATATGCGATCCAAAAATTCTATTTTTCGGTTTAAAAGTGTTTAAGAGTCTAAAAATATCTAAAATAATTCTACTTAGTTAATTTACAAATTAGAAGCACTTAAGAGTCAAATAAGTCCAAAAATACAAAAATAAATAATACTAAAAATGCAAAAATACAAATCCGAAAATACATAAAAAAGGGGGAAACAAATGGCAAAGATAAGCTAGTGGTTTCCATCGACTTCTTTCCAAGCTCACTGGCACCAGGTTGATCCGCTTCAAAACACGAAAAATAATTCAAAGCCAGTCAAAAAAATAATTAATGCTCGACCTAATTTTCAACTATAAATAAACAGTCAATCAGCAGTCAAAAACACACAGAAATCAGCATAAAAAAGGGCTGCGAAAATCACTAGAAGAAATAAGGATTAGAGTTTCACATTGAAACCCTAATCCAGAAAACACGTTTTTGAGTTTTCTGAGTTTTGAGAGAGGCAACAGAGCAGCCCGAAAGAGCAAATACAGCAGTTGCAGTGGTTTCAATCATTTAAACATACACACGAGGAGTCAAAACAGAGGCTGGAATAAAGGTAGGGTTTACCCAATGCATTCTTAATTCTGAGATTGATGTTATAATGTTCAAATTGCATGTTCAATAAATCTGTTTGTGTCAAAACATATATGCATGCGTACGAAGCCCAGATTTGCCCAAAACGTGCGTGTGAATAAATCTGTTGCCAAAAATATGTGTGCATGTGTATGAAATCTAGATCTGTTAACATGACTAGGGAACTAAATACAGGTTTTCTGAACAAATAGGAACTAGATTCATTCTTAAAAAAGAGTCAAGAACAAACTTGCAAATAGTCAAAGGCAAAGGGGTAGGAAAGAAACGAAACTGCACCACTGAAAGCGTAAAAGAAAAATAAGTAGAATAGAATCATCGACCTTAAGCTCGACGGAGCTCCGGTCATCTTCTCCGGCGAGGTCCCCCAAAATCAACCCAGAACCGAACCAGTAGCTGCAAAAAACCATCCAAAACCGAAGCCAACACCCTTCGCCGACGTCAACGCCGTCAACGCCACCACCCTACATCAAACCAGAACCTTAAACAAAAAAAAGCGATGTAGATCGGAAGCGAGGGAAGGAGAGAAAGCGAAAGAAATAAGAAGAGAGAAGAAAAAAACTCACCTTCGCCGGCGCCACCTCTGCCATCGCCTCCGCCGTCATCTTCACCACCCATCACCAAAACCGAGCCACCCTTTTCCCTCCCTCACGGTCTCGCTCTCACTACCCCACTCTCTTACATGAAACCGGCGTGTTTCACGCCCTCCACCGTGAAACAAGGCGAAAATTTCGCCGGGCTGCTCTCTCTCTCTCTAGCGCGCCGCAGGGAATGGAAGGGAGAAGGGAGAAGAGATTTAATTCTTAGGGTTTCCTTTTACGTTATGTTGATATACCGTGCATTTTTTTATTTTTGTCTCAATAATCGGGATTGCCATTTACACCCCCTCATTCACGCGCACATCCTCTCTCACTTAAGCCCGATTTATGATACCGGGCTCCCAGATGCGAACCTGGCTTCCCTTTACACCCTTATTACTTATATACAGGACCCTCTGCTACTAGTAAAACCCAATTTACATTCTTCACCCCTCTGTTTTACTTTTTAATTCTTTTCCAACCCAAAACATAAATAGTTTTTCCCGCGAAATTAAATAAACTATTCTTTCTAAAAAATAAACGGCTAAGTCGGTTTACCTGGCAAAGGTTAGTCATTGTTTTAGGCCAATGAGTTATACAACATTCAGTAACCCTACAAACCTAACGAATAAACTACTCTTTCTAAAAAAATAAACGGCTAAGTCGGTTGTACTACAATCCAAGTTAGTTATTATTTTAGGCCAATGAGTTATGCAGTTCAAGAACCCTACAAACTTAATAAATACGAGTAAACCATTTTCCTAAAAAAATAGGGATTAAGTCTGGCATCTGATCGGGTTAGTCAATGCGTTCTAGAACTAATGAGTCATGCAGTTCAGAGTTCTAGAATACCTATTCTAAAACGGACCCACCTCACACTAAACCAATTTCTTTCAAAAACACTAAAATCATTTTCAAAAAGTAGGGGACTAAGTCGGTTGTACAATCGGGTTAGTCAACGTCCTAGGAATCGATGAGTACATGCATATTCAAGGAATCCTAGGACCCCTACACTAAAAACACCAACCAACAAACCCTTTTCGGGAAGAACTACGTAGCTTTGATTCCTCCATTTCATCCGAGGTGCGTAGAGAGCAAGACTCAACTCTTGTCAAGCCTTAAAAACAAAAACCTAAATAAGTCTTTTTACAAGTAAAAGGGTAATTATTAAATAAATCTTAAATTAATTAGACAATAGGATGTCGTGGGGTGCTAATACCTTCCCACACATAACGACTCCCGAACCCCTAACAACGCCTTATCTTAAAGCTTAAAGGATTTTCCGAATTTGCCCTTTAAACTAAAATTTGGTGGCGGCTTCCTAAAGAACCTTTCAAGAATCCTTTCCCGGATTTTTCTTGGCCGCACAAATTGGCGACTTCCACTGGGACTTAACTTTTTAGAGAGTCAAAACCTAGGCTAATTATTTAGGATTAACTTCATTTTTACCCTTCCCTTTATTTATTTGTTTATTTATTATTATTATTCTTTGCATATTATAGTTTATGTTATGTGTAAACCCTAGGTAGAAGACGGTATTTGTATATATGTTTGTTTGTTTCATGACTTTGGGTTGTTTTTAAATTGCTCCTACACACACCGCACTTCTACACTTCACACACATGAGAAAAGTCCTCTCACCAGGACTCGAGCATAAACCTAAGTTAGAACGAGATTGCGTAGTGATGGCACATGGACGTCACGTCTCGTTGGGTGGTCATGAAAACCTCACCTAGAGTTTGATTCCTTTTGAGGATGCTATCCCTCCTAATAGCTTGCCTATTGTTGGGGTCGGTGTTCTTGACTGGGGTCCTTGGCTCTAGGAACCATGTGTAGGATTCTTTAGAACCACCCTTGTGAGGTTCACTATAAAGAAAACTTTGGACCCACTCCATAAGATACCTTCCTAGGTTCACAAAGGAGCTTAACACCCTTGCATTCAAAACAAACATTAGTGCATACTGTCATTTACAAACACAAAAATCAAAAAAATCAAATCAAAGAAAACAAGAAAAATCAAAATTCCGCAAAGCTTTTTTACATGCATTTTTCCTTTTTCTTGCATTACAAAAATATTGAAATAAACGTTTTATATTACATGCATTTTTCCTTTTGCATTTCAAAAATATTGAAATGAGCGTCGAGGAGTTAAAAGTTTTATTTTGGAGAGAAGCCATGCATGCTAAAGTCAAAATCAAATTTTGTTCTTTACTCTCCAAATGAAAGTTTATAACCCCCAACGTGATAAAATCAAATCATATGTTATCATCTCATACATCTCATACACATACATTTCATGCGCATACATTACCATTTCATTTACATTTCATACTAATTTCATACTAACATCATGCATTGAAAAAACTCAAAAAGGCAGTCGATTCATCAACATCGTTATTGGACTCGCTCTCAAGCAAGGAACATGGCGAAAACCAAGACAATCGAGTGTTGAAGGGTGAGATTGAAAAATTGAAGGAACAAATGAAGATGGACCAGAGATTTTGAAGCTTCTCGCCGAGAAGAATGCGGCGACAACATTTCGCTTTGGGGCACCAATGATCGTGCCACGAACGTATCCCGCCCTCATAACTCCTGGTCCCAACACTCGTGGTGTACAATGGCCTCGATAGGGTCTACCACACGGATTACACGCCTCCGACTATGGATGTTATCAATGAAGAAGATATTTCGGGGTTCTTTGCACGGAACCAAGATGGAATAGCGAGGAAACAATGTTGGTGATGAGACGAGAACAAATTCAACGCCTTAAAACTTCTAAGCACCACCTCTATTAGAAAAGAAATGGTTGCCATGTTCATGGAAACTCTTCCATCCCCTACTATGACAAATTGATGTGGAGTATCTTCAAACTTCTCGGACATGGTTACCATAGGAGGAAGAGTAGAAAATGCAATGAGGAGTGGGAAGATCACTCATAATTCGAAGCGGGACTCCTACAATGTTCAATAAGAAGAAGCGGGGAAGTCAACGCCGAGTAAAAATCAAGGAGATTCACACTATAATTCTCCAAAGAAAGATCGAAGCCATCAAGGGTCCTCCCAATATGACCCCATTCCCACATCATACTCTTGACACACTCGCGACCAACTTATCGCCCACAATTTGATTTCTCCTCGTCCGATGAGACCGGGCTTAATTTCTCCATTCCCAAGAGGACACGCACGACCAAAAGCCATTTGTGAGTTCCATTCAAAGGGCGATCGGTCCACTCAACTGAAAATTGTTATCCCTTAAAGCACATCGCTCAAGGCCTCATTGACACAAAGCAAAACAACGTTAAGGAAGGTGGTGACTAAATAGCGATTGGTGAGAGTTATAAAAGTACTCGCAGACGGTGTCGTCAATCATGTGCGCTTTTCTCCTACAAATAAGGAGTTCAAGAACCGAGAGGATCGTTGATTTTTCCGTGATTTTCAATTCAAAGTAATTTTCGTAATGCAAATCTATGGCTCGCCCAAGGCCTTAGGAAATTTCAATAAGTGGCACGATGTTTCATTTCAAGATCATTATTAATAAAATAGCATTTTGAATTCTCTAATAAATTCTCATTCTATCTCCTCATTTCTTTTGCTTTGCTTTCTTCTATCCGCTTTCACTTTCAACTAATGCGGATCAAAAAATCTCAAAATAGCAATATCGGTGACTCATAGCATAACCTCGATCACCT